>PVJH01002024.1:0-182219 GCA_004026705.1 Nesogale talazaci
ACAAATAGGAGTACAAATTCGAAACATAGGCCCTGTGCTATTACAGTGTCTCCTGAGATTCACTTGTGTGTAACCTTGATGCTGTAAAGTAGAGAAGGACAGTAGGACGGGCTGTTGTAAGAAGAAGAGATTTATTATTGTATTAGTGTAGGGCTAGCTATATATTTTAAAATTGTCCAAATAGCATTTCTCTTGTGATTTCAGAGAGACCAAATAATATAGTAGATGCATTTGAGAAATTAAAAAGATTCAAGTATGTAATATTTCTTTGAAAATTCAATCTAATGTCTCTAGAGTGTTTACTGTTGGATTAATCAGACAGTTTTAATCAGTATATTTAATATATGCTGTTTATTAGCGCATATTTCTTGAGGATTAACATCCACACTTCACAATTCAAACATACAAAATCAGCATTTACAATATTTCAGATTCACTATAATTAAGTTTCTATGCATGCTTTCCCCATACACTCTTATCTCCTCTGACATTGTTCACTCTGATTAATGTAAATTAGGCAGAGATGTGAAATTAGAAAGAGATAGGTAACAACCTGCACATATTTCAACACATTTTATTAGAAGTTTACATCTACATACTATGAGTTAGAAAGCTGTAGATTATAAATGTACACATCTCTCCTCACAATACATTAGATAATAAGCTTTTCAAATGCAGGTATGATACTTCCTAATGATAAGACAGAAACTAGTAGAATTCAACAACTCTAAGAAAACAATGCTGATTTTATGGAACTGAGTTCAGGAAGGTAAGTATACATGGTGCAATTTGGACACGTGAACAAATTTGGTCAATAGTAATGATGAACCCATATTCATTATGACATAGAAGAGTTTTTAATCTCCCATATGTGAATCAAAATTTTAAATGTATTCAGATGACAACACATAGAACATCTGTATGATTAAAGAGAAGAATCAAAATGGAGAAGGATATAAATGTGGTCGAAATAAATTAAATTACATAAAACAAATTTTAGGTGTCCTGGTGGTGTAGTAATCATGCTCTGAGCTGTGAGATACAAGGTTCAAAGTTCAAAACCACCTTTCTACAAGAAAGAAAGATGAGACTTTCTACTCTGTTACAGAGTCTCAGAGACTCACCAGGGCCATTCTACCCTGCACTTATGGTCACTACAAGTCAGCATTAGCTCAATGAAAATGAGTTTGATTTTTGTTTTGTTTGTTTAATATACTGCATGCTAATTTCTTATTGTTGAGAACCTCATAAAAATTTTCACCATCCTCCAAAACTTGTTCCAATGTTCTTACAAAGTAATGAGCAGAAACATGGTTAAAATTTGGGTAGCAGACTTTGCCAAAAAAAAATTGAACCAGCAGAGAAAAATTAGTATTCAAAAGGAAATTAAGGAAACTGTATATGTTGAATTATGGATGTGAAGAAAGTAAGTACCATAAATAAACTTTTGAAGAATGACTAGAAAAATATTATAGTTCATTGATTGAGCAGCCAGATGATAAGACTGTGACAGTTTAAATGAAAATCAGAATAAGACATATAGGGACTCACTTTGATGAGTTCACATATAACCACACAACAGAGAGGACCAATATCTTCATGATTTCTATAGGGATGGGGGTATGGGCTGTCGTCAAAAGTTTATAAGGTTAATTGAGAAGTAAATTGAATCTGTCAGTCTTGCACTTTATCATCTATATGAACATTTAACGTATGATCACTAACTACTAAAATTTGAAAGAGAATATTTGTTTATATGCCTTCTTCACTGTCAGTTTATCATACTGTGGTGGCGTTAATATTGCTGTATTGATGGAGTTATGCTGCTGGTGTTTCACTTACTGGTAGGATCACTCCATTTGCACAAAATTCCCAGACCAAGAAGAGAAAAAAGAGGAAGAGATGTTCCATGTCTGAGGGATCAACCAGTAACAGTCTTAGAAATAACAATGGGATGTTTTCTGATACAAGGCCCCTCAGTTCAGAAAACACCCAACATGTGACTGGACAGCACCTGGCCATCTGACACAGCAAATTTTCTTTTCTGATAAGGCACCACGGGTCATGTAAAAATTGTGAATTTAAGAAATTGAAAGTCATCGAAAGTGGAAAGGAATTCATAAAGACCAGTATACCAGGCACTGGTGAGTTGAAAAGGATTGGTATTGACCATTTTGAATCAGATGATCATATTGCTTATTATTCTAGGAATGACAACCTCAAGAGAAATGGAGTCCAATTGATAATCAAAAAAATATTTCAGGATCTATTTTGAAATATTATGATATCTGTGATAGAATAGAATCAATATTCCTACAAGAAATACCAATTTATAAAAATATTAACCAAATTTACAAACCAACCACTAAAACAAGTAATGAAGACTTTGAAGGATTCTACCAACTTCTTCACCCTGAAACTAATTGACCAAATTATCAGGATGCATGGATTGGTGATTGGAATGTGGATTGGGGATGGAATGTGACAATTGGAAACAAAGGAGGAAAGTTGAAAATAAAGAAAGTTGGAAACAAGGAAGGATTAGTAGTTGGAAAATAAGACTTTGGTGATAGAAATTATACTGGAAATCACATGATAGAATTTTCCAAGGCCATAACTTCTTCATTGCAAATGTAATTTTTCAACAACATAAAAAGTCAACAGCTATGCATGTAGATTACAAGATCAAATACACAGGAATCAAATAGACTAGAGCTATTAAAAGAGACAGGGAGGGATTTAATATGAAATCAAAACAATGGCAGAGACTAGTTGTGAAACAGACTTTCAACTGTTCATATGCAAATTCAGGCTGGAACTGAAAAAACTAAAATAGATCCATCAGAACCAAAATATGACCTTGAATATTCTCCACCAAAATTTAGAAAATATCTCAATAGCATAGCTGATACACTGAACACTTCTGACACAAGATATGACGAGCTTTAAGAAGACATCAAGTGTTTTATACATGAAGGAGTCAAAAGGCCGCTAAAAAGACAAGAAAAAGAAAAACCAAAGGGGTATCCAAGGAGATTCTGAAAGCTGCATTTGGATGTAGAGTAGCCAAGGTAATAGAATAAATAATGCAATGCAAATGCAAATGCTAATGAAAAATTTCAAAGGACTGCTTATGAAGAGAAAGTCAAACATTATAATGAAATGAATAAAATTCAATCCTTTAATTGCAATATTCAAGGACCCTATGAGCAAATATTGCATGATATAAACAATATCAAAAGAGGTTCAAAGAATACACAAAGTCATGGTATCAAAAACAGTTGGCTAAAATGGAATCATTTCAAGAGATCTATGATCAAGAAGAAAGAAGGAAGCACTTCAATCTGTGCTTGAAGGCATTATCGAAATGCAAGGCTGCCGAAATGGAGAGGATGGCCAATGGGATGTTTAAAAAAATGATGCAGCAGTAGCAACAAACACTTGACTGTGAAAAAAATAAATAAATAAAAAAGAAGACAGATAAGTAGCCAAACAACTGGAAGAGGCCTATATTTATACCCATTCCAAAGAGAGTTGACCAAACAGAATATGGAAGTAATCAAACAATATTATTATCACATATACATAAAAATGATGCATAAGATAATTCAAAAATAGTTGTAGCAATATATCCACAATGGGCTGCCAGAAATTCAAACTGGATTCAGAAAATGATGGAGAATGAGGCATATCACTGCTGATATCACATGAACCTTAGATCAACGCAGCAAACACAAGGAAGATGTTTACCTGTGTTTTATCAACAATGCAACTCTGTATTCAACTCTGTATCACATAACAAAGATAACATTGTGAAAAATGATCATTCCTAAACCAGGGCTATATGGAGGAGCCTACAGGGGCAAACTTATTCCAACTTCTTGACCATGGCTAAGTACCTTGAGGGGGATAAGTGCTGAATCTCGGGAATCAGGATCATAGTTTCAGGATACACCACAGTAATTTGGCATAAAAATATCCACAATTTCTACATCCTCCTTTGATGAGTAGTGGTTGTGGTACTAAAAGCTCCCAAAAAGTCATCCAAGAACAACTAATTATCCCTCCCTGTTCATAGGCAAGAGGAGTGGTGAAAACCAAAGATGTGGAAATAATTAACCAAATGGACTGCTGGTCCACACAAACAATAATTTGCATAATCCTGAAACCCAGGTGGTGCCTGGCTATCAACACCAATTGCTCTCAAAGAGATCCTATTAGAAGTTCCATATTAGAAGAGAGTGGGAGATAAGTATGGAACAAAACTCAGTATCATAAAAGAGACCAAGCCTCCTGGTTAAAGACAGCTGCTGCAACACCCCAGACAATATCCGCAGGCAGCCAATAGGTTTGAAATGGATCTTACTATAAGGGGTCAATTTTCAGCCAAACAATGAACAGATCAATAAGAGGATAATAATTTTTGTGAGATAAGCATATTTAATAATAATCGACCATTTAAGATCAAAGAGGCAACATTAACACCAGGAGAATATGCAGAGGTTTAAAGAAGGAAGAACAGACACAGGGAACATAGGAAGTGGGATACATAATGGAATACTGAGAGAATTTGAATGAAATACAGGAAACAAGTGGGTATGAATTGTTGAACATAAAACAATCTGCTCTATAAACTTCCACCCAATTCACAATAAAAAGTGAAAAATAAATTAATATGAAAAATAATGTATACTTGTGGGGGGAAAATCACACAAATAGGGTGCATGGAATCTGAATGAGGGGACTGGTCAGTTTTCCATCATTCTAGTCTGAAAATTAACCATCCCAGAGGAGCAAATGGGGATCTAACAACCACCAAGCCCCCACCCCAAAAAAAAAAAAAGTCAAACAGTAGACAGGAGAAGAGTATGTCCTTTGGACCCAGGAGTCCTGTACTGAGAACTTTCTCAGTTCAGGAGCAGAACGAAAGCTGCAACACCTTGCTGAAATGGCGAAAACAGAAACAAATGACAGTTGCAAAACCAGACCTACAGGAGATGGCACCATGGGCTTACGGATCCAAGGAAGGAGAGAGCTAAGTGCTTTGGGGAAGGAAATTTTATGGTGAAATGAGGTGTCTTTGGTCACTTATCAACACATTGAAAATAACTTTGTACTACTTGCCTGAGTAGGGAAGAGGCCAACAGGCCAAGGGTCAGGGAGAGGAGCATTTGCAGGCCCTACTGAGAAGAGATTGTCCTGACCACAGATCTGTGTTCTAAGTTATTTCTGGTGCTGAATTTTAACATCAGTTTCTTCATGAACCCTGCAATTGTCAAAAGATAAAATCAGAAAAGGCGTGCTTCAAGGTGATATGCTTCCACTATATTCATCTAATCTGTATGCTGAGTAAATAATCCAAAAAACTCGGCTATATGAAGAAGAACAGCTTCAGGATTGGAGGAAGGATCATTAACAACCTTTTGTTTGTAGGTAATATAACACAGCTTTCTGAAAGCAAGAGTCTCTTGAACTAGTTGTTGAACATCATAAAGTGCAGCCTTCAGCACAGATTATAATGCAATCAATGTAAGAAAACAAAAATTCTCACAAGTAGACAAATACACATCACAATAAATTGAAAAAAATACCAAAATTTCTAAGCATTCTGTTTTATTTTGATCCCCAATTAGTATCATGGAAGCAGGAGCCAAGAAATCAAATACCCTACTGCATTGGACACATGTAGAGCCCAAGAATTCTTTAAAGAATTAAGAACAAAGATGTCACTTTGAGAACTAAACTGTGTCTGACCAAACCTTTTGTATTTTCAATCTCCTCATATGTACATGAAAACAGAACAGTGGTAAAGGAAGATGGGAAAAAAATGATACATTTCAACTATGGCATTGTTGAAGAATATAAACTATCAGCATAAATACAAACATAATATTCTTTGGAAAAGAGGATGATGAGACTTCATCTAATGCTTTATCTAATATACTCTGAACATGTTGTCAGGAGAGACCGTTTCCTGGAAAGGACCATCATTCTTGGTGAAAGAGATCCATAAAAAGGAAGAACCTACTTGGATGAGCAATGGCTGTGAAGATAGTCCTGGACAGACAGTGTTTCATTTCTGTTGAGCATCGGATCATCATGAGTCAAAGCCACCCCAACAGCACCCAACCACAAACCCATGCCTGAGACACTTGAAAAGAACCATAGCCACCAGTTGATTTCAATTTATAGCTAACTATGTGTTCCTATTCCATAGAGTTTCTTAACCATAATCTTTTTGGAAGCAGAAAGCAGAGCTTTCTTTTGCAGTGCTACTATGTGAATTCAAACTGGTATGTTTAATAAACACATGATAAATGAGTGGCTTAATCAGCTAAACAATCAGTTTTATTTTGCTTCCAACAGCCCCATTGGGCCCATTCAATTCATCTTTTTATCTTGAAGGACAATGCAGTTTTCACAATATTTTTTGGCAAACCGTTGATGGCCCCAGGTTTGGTAAGCAATACATGGGCTCAAATTCCAAAAAATGGGGGGTCCATGAGCCAGATGCATTATACAGATGCAGAAAGAAGCCAAAAACTCTCCACAGAGTCTACCTGTTTAGAAATTGAACTACATCCTTAAAAAAATAAACTTCATCAAGGCCCAAATCTGAGTAAAGGTGGGGCGTTCTACGCTAATCTTCTTAAAATTGATTGACTGCTCCCAGAAGCCCCCCTGTGGGAGGTTATTGCATTATGTTAGGCAACATCATGGGGGATTACTAGACCTCAGCTGCCAAACTCCTGGGAACACTGGCCCACCGAGGGACACAAACCCACGCATCCTATCTGCCAAGGGAGCAAATGTGGGAATCAGCCTCATGTCTTGTGTTGGATAAGACCTACAGGAGTAAATATCTTAATTGCCATATTTATATATTTCATGTACCTCGCTCTGTTCTAGAATACAGTAGGTATTCAATAAATGGATGAGTAATATGTTAAAAAATAGTATGTATATGTAAATGAGTGGCAATATGTACATAGAGTTAAATTTTGCCCATACTTAATATTTATAAATTAAATTAACCTTTACTGCTCTAAATATTATTTTGTATTCTATAATATAAGTTTAATAAATAAGTTTAACTCATTGTTTCTTAGCTTTAGAATAGTAATTTAGAAAGCCCTTTGGAGATAGTTTACCTTGAAGTTTCAGTAAAAAATATAAGCCAGAATTAGGCACTAATAATATTTATGACAATTTTATTATCCATTTAAAATAACGACCAAAAGAATACCTCCCCCTGGCTGGGTTTACCACCTATTTTTTAAAATATGATTTTAAATACACTACAATTTTCAAATACTTTGATTATGCTAGTTAAGATCATTTATAAAGGAAAATGACAAATGGAGATATATAAATTGATAACTGTGCCCCTAGGTACATATTAATTCATAATACCTGGAAATAATTCATCTTTTATTTCCTCTGATTAAAATAATAATGGGCTTAATGATGGTCTTAAGTAATTAATGATATAGATTTGAATGATATTATTGAGATTGCAATGCCCATGTGCAGTGTTGTGAATTACTTAATATCACTCTTGCGGCAATAATCTTTTTCATTTTTACTAAATGTCTGAATAAGATCAAATAGAATAGGACTCTCATTTCCTAATGGGTCTGGGTAAGAGAAGATACAGAAAGCAGCTGATAGGAATTATAGCTCAATTGTGAGTGATTGGTGATGGTGTTTTGTGATTGTATAATACTGGGACTCTGACCATGGGAATTGGTAAATTTTGCAATTATGTGGGTATAAAATGATCAATCTCAGAAAGCAGAAAGGGGAATTTCTCTAAATCAAGAAAAACAAGGAAGGAGTAGAACTTTGGCTTTGACCTCAAGATCCTTACTAATGGAGACACTTTAATTCAGAAGAGCTATGACACAAGAGAAGCAACATCAGCAGAAGCAGAGACATCAAGAGAAGGAGAGTGAGTGGTAGACTCTCCAGCCATTCTAGTGAGAAAAGCAGAGCTTACTTGCCTAGTTGGGTGTCTACAGACTTACCTGGGGAGTTAAATTGTTGGCATATAGATCAAGAGCTGAGCAAATTTGGGCTGTGATTTATAGAAAAATAAAGTACCATTTGGGTATTTGTTGGCAGCTCTAAGTAGCTTAAAAAAATTGTCCGTGAAAGGCAGAGATCAAGGGATAATGTGGCCCCTTAGGCCACAGACCAAACGGTGGCATGCCCACAGACATTGCAAATAAGTGGTGTGCAGACTGGGAGAACTATATACTAAGCATTTCTGATACTACACTGTAATCTGTTAACTTTCCTAATAAATCTCATGTCAGGTGACACTGCCTGGCCTTGAATCATTCTCACAATCATACTTAATCCCATTGAAGTCATTGTGTCAGGCCACCCTTGCCTCTAAGAAGTATTCTGCTTCTAAGTGTTAATGAGATATGTGCTAATGAGGAACAATTAAGTTACATTAATGAGAATTGATTTATATTTCTCATATTAATGAAGTTGAAATAGCATGAGATGCAACACCTTGCTCTGGCCATTCCTGGTCCGATTTGCAGGCAGTTCCCCTGGGGAGTGGCCTCCCCCACCTTTTATCTTAAAGAGCTAAGAAGAGAGCTAAGCAAGTAGAAAAAGAGTTGACTGACTGCCACGAAGGGAGAAAAACTGGGAGAAGAATGAGGGGGAGAAGGGGGAGTCCCCATACTTAGAGCCTTCTAGACCCAGGACAAGACTAAAGTGAAGGCACCCAAGATTTTTAGGGGCTACTAAGTTCACAGATGTTGAAGAATGACGAGGACCTTTTCTCAGAGTCAATGAATTGAGAAGCCCTTCTCCTAGATCTGGTGCCCTGAATTTAAAATTCTTCCCTTCTAGATTGTGCAATAATAAGTTTCTTTTTGTTAAAACCATCCATCTGTGATATTTTTGTTATACTAGCACTGGATACCTAGAAGATTTATCTAGCATGTATGCCTCTACTAGTATTTAAAATACTAGTGTATAGCCTCCAGCATCTTAGAAATCTACAGACCACCTATCTTAGTTATCTACAGTTGCTATAACAGAAATCCCTCAGATGGATGGCTTTAACAAATAAAAATTTATTTTCTCAAACTTTAGGAAACTAGAAGCATGAATTCAGGGAGCAATGCCTTCAGGGGAAGGCGTTTTTTCTGCAGAAAGGTCTTTGCCATGAATCTTTCCTGAGTCTAGACGTTTCCTACGGCAGGAACTCTGGCCTCAAAGGAAACAATCTACTCCTTGTTCTTTCTTGATGGTAGTAGATCTCCAGTCTCTGCTTACTTCTCTCTCTTCTTTTATGTTTTATGAAAAATAGGCATGTAGGCCATATAACTGGAAACCTCTTCTTCGATCAGATCAGGACTGTGACCTGATTAAGGGTGTTATGTTTCACTCTGATCCACTGATATCAGACCAGGGCTATGACTTGAGTAAGATTGCCACATCACACCCTCTGCCCTCTCCTTATGTCAGATCAGACCACATCATGGTGGATGACTGCATCATTACATAACGGTCACATTACATTATTGAACAACTGTCACACTGCTAAGAATCATGACCCACCAAAGGTGACATGAGTCTTGGGGGGGCCACAATTTAATCCATGCTATCTACATAATATATATGACAAGCTAACAGATGAATGGTGGATTCTATAGCTTATAAGGGCTTACTCAAATTGTAGTACAAATTAAATTATGATCAAGGGGGTGAAGTCTGGAACTGTATAAATCTATTGCTTATCATGACTAGAAAAGCCAGAAATCAAACATGTACTATATCAATGATTTGTAAATCAGAGATGACATTGTTGGAAGGTGCCGTTGAGTTGGTGATATAAAACAAATAGTTGGGAAAGTAGCCTATCACTCTATGCAGTGGCAGGTGTGAACCTGAGACAAAATTATTTCAACTCTGAGAGTTGGTTTTGAAACCTATAAATGATAAGATTAAACTTATTAATCAATAAAGAGTTTTCATACAAAATTTATAAAGGAAACCCTGACTAAAAATATATATAATGCAATAAAATTTGAAAATATAGGTGCTTGGTTACATGCATTTGCAAATTGTTGAATGTCAAAAAGAAAAATTCTATTCCCTAATGATAAAATATACTATCACGCATCAGTAAAACATTCATAAGGAAGAAGATTTAAATGTAAATGGCACAGGAAAATCACCCCAAGGACACATCTTCCAAAGGACACATCTTCCAATAGTGTTCAGTTGTACTATCAGTATATGGGGAAAATTGCTCATTTAAATGATGGAAAAAGTGTCTTAACTTGGCAGAAATACAACTTCAGTGATTAATTTTCAATGAGGCAGACCTCACCATAATTACAATCTGGTTCACCAATCCACCGATGTTGATTGAAAAACATGTGAATATGGATAAAAAATCAGTGTGAAGTTTAATTAACATTAAAGAAAATTAATATTATTATTTGATGGTACTAAGTGAAATAACATTAGGAAAGTATGTTTAAGACCCTCATCTAAACTAGAAGAAAGGAAAATATCTCCTAACATCATCCTAGCAGGCATGTCAGCATTTTTAACTTGTATTTACACTGTCTATTTAAATATTAGGCCTCTAGTTGAACAGAGTTAAACACCCATCTATTAGCCACAAACGAGGCATTGTGAACCTACCAGTTTCTCCATTGCAACAGGATACAGTAATTGGGTTCCATAAAGATTACAGTCTTATAAACCTTGAAGAAGTTCTACTCTGTCTTATAAGGTCACTCACTAGGACTGTGAATCAACAACAATGGCTTGGGTTTAGGGTGTCTGGGTTTAGAGACCCCCACAGTGCGATCCTGTCTCTGTGCTTGCTCTTTAACCCTCAGTTGGAGTCCTCGCTTTTTCCACAATCAGGTGAAGCAATACTTCTGGACATAAAACAATCAGAAAACAAATAGGTAATCAATTTTCAATTCAAATTCTAGGGCCAATTCGATATTATGGCCTATATATGCCATAGGAAAATATCCACAGGAATATATTTAAAATAATTGATTATTTAATTTTTCTTTATAGTCACTAGTCACTGTTCAAAACTTTTGAATGAGTTGATGCACAATGGCTCCTATTCCATGACATATACTAAGTAGCAGGGCTTCTGAGGAATGACTTAGTGGTGCTTTCTTTTAAATAAGCAAAATTCTGGGAATATTTTACATTCTAATTCCACTCTTCAAAGTGCAAAACCCCTTCCATTAAATTTCATATTGAGCCTAACAGAAATTTTTTAAAACTAAAAGTAACACTATTCAACGTCCCAATTCTAAGTTATTTGTGAAATGCACTTGTGCATGGTTCATTTAAGTTCTCTGCTACCACTTGGGTGAGATGGATGAGCATTGAGAGAACGAGTGAGCTCACAAATTTGTTGCTATTATTCAACTGAAGACAGGTTCCCAGAAGGCTAGATTAACAGAGCACAACCTGTCAAGTTCTGCTTTGAAGGTTGAATCTTCACAGTGAAAAGAAACAAAGATCAGAGGAAGAAAATGCAAGACTAGTTTATTAAAAATTACAAAATCAAAAGATTACTATTACTTTACATTTAAAATCTAGGCTTTTCCCTCCTATACACTTCTCTTTCACCTAATAGAGCAAAACAGAATTAGGCAATCTCTCTTCAGGCACTTATGTCTTCATAGTTTTGCTATATTTTTCCCTGAAATGCTATATCCTAGGTAGGTGAATGTGCCCTTTCTTAATTATGGAACTTAAAAGATCATTTAGTGATTTCTTTAAATCTCCTAGAATACGCAGATCTCTATGGGCTCAATGAACGACCTTGACATGCCACAAACCTAGTATGCGTTTCTTTTTTTAAAATCATTTTATTAGGGGCTCATACATCGCTTATCACAATACATATATACATATACTGTGCCAAGCACCTTCGCATGGCTGCTGTTGCCATCATTTTCTGATTATCTGCTTTTCCACTTGAGCCTTTGATATCAACTTTTCATGCCTTGCCCTTCCTTTCCACTCCTCGCTACCCCACCACCCCTCAATACTTTACAAATTATTATTATTTTGTCATGTCTTACACTACCCAACGTCTCCCCTTACCCGCTCCTCTGATGTCCATCCTCCAGATAGGAGGTTATGTGTAGATCCTTGTAACTGACTCCACCTCTCTACCCACCTTCCCTCCACCAATCAGCTTAACTCCACTTTCACTACTGGTCCTGAGGAGTTCATCTGTCCAAGATAACCCATATTCCCAGTTCTCATCTGTACCAGTGTACCTCTTCCAGTCCAGTTGGAGTTGTAAGGTAGAAATGGGATCATGATGGTTGGGGGGAGGAAGCCTTTAAGAACTAGAGGAAAGTTGTATGTTTCATTGCTACTTCACTGAACCCTGACTGGCCCATCTCCTCCCTGTGACTCTTTGGAAAGGGCGTGTCCAATTGCCCACAATTTGGCCTTGTGTACCCACCCAGTTCGCTCCCTGAGTTGTACTGAGTGCTTCTTGTTTTTTGATGCTCCCTTCCACCCCTCATGATCACACAAGCTGGTGTGCTTCTTCCATGTGGATTTTGCTGCTTCTGTGCTAAATGGCTGCTTGTTTACCTTCAAATCTTTAAGACCCCAGACGCTTTATCATTTGGTAGCTGAGCACCATCAACTTCCTCCACTCTGTTTGCCTCTGCGCCCATTTCTCTTCAGCAATCATATTGGGATGGTGGGCACATAATGAAATGACTTGTGTTCTTTGATGTCTGATACCTGATTCTTTCAACACCTCATGGTTGCACAGGCTGATGTGCTTCTTCTATGGTTGCTCCTGAGGTAGACAGCTGTTTGTTTACCCTCAAGCCTGTAAGACCCCAGACGCTATACATTTTCATAGGCCCCATCAGCTATCTGGCTCATGCCGTCACGTGTTTCTTATGACCTTGTGAGAACAGTTTTTTTAAGGACTTGAAGAATTGCTGAATGCTATCCTTTTCATTTTATAATCTTAGTCCTACGATGCAATTATATATGATTTCTATGTTTGTATGATATAATTTAAGAATATAATATTCTTAAAGATCCACATTGTCTTCAATGCCAATGATGGAACTAATTATTTTTCATGACAGGATAATTCATAAGAAGAAGATCAGAGCAAGTGATCAGATCAGCAAAATTTCCACTTGGTTTATTTCACTTATAGCCATCTATTCTATAATAAAGCTTAATATCTGAGCTCTGGGTTTTTCTGAAACTGAACCCCACTTGAATCCTACATAGATTCAAACTCCATTGAGTTCTCTCTGAGCATAGACTGTTGTTGTTAGGTTCCAACTCTTCAAATGGGTTCCAACTCCTAGGAAACTTCTGTACAACAGAAGGAAACACTGCCTGGTCTCTATACCATTCTCACCATTATTTTTGTGGAGTAGAACCATTGACAGGAATTATGAAAAGCTTTACCCTCAGGCAGAGTGTGTTTGCTGCTACTCACATTATCAACCCAAAAAGGGAGAGTTTATCTCTGAGGTTGTTCCTGAGGTGCTCTTAATAGGAAATGGAGTGCTCGAGACCCATGGTCATGAGTCATACCTGGACCAAAGTGATCAGAAAACCCTAAATCAATACTCTAATCTCTTTTATCTACAATAATGTATAGATCCCAATCATGATACCTTTTCTGCTTCTACAGTCCTGCCTATACTGTGATGAATTGATCTGTCACCATTATGATCTTGTGAGCATTCCCTTGGTGTTCTTGTCCAATTTATGGAACCCAGTGACTGAGGTTTTTGACACTATTATGGCATCATGGAGATAATTCATTTTTTCTTTATCTTATATCTGGCCAGTTTATGACATCATAAGTGAGTCTCTAGGCATTATATTTAGGAGCCCTTGTGATGTAGTGGATTATGCATTGGGCTACCAACGAAAAGAACAGTTCAAAACCACCAGCTTCCCCTCAGGGGAAAAATGAGTCTTTCTATTCCCATAAAGAGACACTGTCTCAGAAATACACAGGGCCAGGTCTGCCTTGTTCCACAGGGCTGCTGTAAGTCACAATCAACTGGATGGCAGCTGTTATTTGGATAAATTATATTTGAATGTGGGTTTCTTTTTCTTCTAAAAACAAATCATAAATTGGGTTCCTTTCAATATTTTTATTCCAAACTTAGCTTGAAAAAAATCTTGGGAAAATATAGTATAATATGAAACAGCAAATAAAGAATGCATGACAACATGTGATTTTTGACTCTTTGTCCCTACTATGTGACCATGAAACATTTACTTCACCACTTTGTCCCTCAGAAGAATTTTCACTCTTGTCTCATCAGAAGGAAGCTGGGGAGCTGGATTCGATCTGGACTACCTCTTCTATGGACCTGTCGGGCGCTTTCGTCTCAAAGTTGGCACCTGAAACTTACAAAATATGATAATTTAGCATCTACTTTCACTGGACCAGCAATTGCAATTATCTAGAATATTATTATCTCCCATTGCAGTACCATAGAACACATCAGACTACAACACTATTTTTCTATGTTAATTTAATAAGATGTAAAAATATTCAAAGGAGTAGTTATATACTACTCTCACCAACTCTTTATATTTTGCTGCTTTTTCCCCTTCTATTTCTTCAAAGGACAATGTGTGTGGAGAATTTAAAAAGTTCAGGGGAACATCCCATTATCATTTGACTCCATTTTCCCACAAACTTTTCAAAGTCCTGCTTGATATATGCATTTTGCTGAATTATTTGAGAGCAATTTGAAGACACTGTGACCTCAATTACCCCGATATGTGCCAACAACAAAAATAATGTTTTAGACTAGGACCCACTATAAAAATATACAATCACTATGGAAAGGCAATGGAAATAAAAATTCCATACCAGCCAGCATTACTTCTGCTGGGTCTAGAAGAGTCATAGCACTGGCACACACGTGCATCCACATCTTCATTGCAGCATGTTCACGATAACAAAAACATGGAGCCGACCTAAATGACGATGAGCCAAATAATGAATAAAGAAACATTTGTATGTACACCCAGGAGAACACTGTGCATTGACTTTCAAAATAATGAAACCAGGATGCACTTTATGGCCTGAGTTAACCTGGAGAACATTCAACTGAGTGAAATTAGTCAACCGCAAAAGCCTATCTTATGAGAGTAATATTAAAAAGGCAGGGCGCTGGGTGAAGAAATGG
The DNA here is from genome assembly GCA_004026705.1 of Nesogale talazaci. NCBI lineage: Eukaryota > Metazoa > Chordata > Mammalia > Afrosoricida > Tenrecidae > Nesogale > Nesogale talazaci. The sequence goes on from PVJH01002024.1 coordinate 15,225, forward strand.
AAATGTTCATACCAAAGGGAACAGATTGGGGGGTTAGTAAGAGAGGGGACGGTAAGAAAGGGGAGAGGAAGCAATAGGTTAGAGCAGGGGTCAGTAAACCTCGGAGATGTGAGAGCCAATTCTGCTCCTCACAGCAATTTAAAAATTATTTGAGAACCATAAATATATATTTCACAGATGAAATCACAATTATTTGAATAATATCCTTTAATTTGTTTCAATTTTACTTCAGAGTCACATGTAAACAACAAACAGCCTAAAATGGCTGTTTCCCAATCCAGTTTGCCAACTCCTCAGCCTAGAGGGTGACAGATATTAACTCCAGTGAAGGGAATTGTAGCAATCCACAAGAGGGAGAAAAGACTCAAGAGAGGGGGTTAGATAAGTTGTTGGGGGTAGAGGGCTCATAAATATTTTAAACTGTTAAGTACAAACTGATTATCTGAAAAAGAAAACTTTCACATAAGTCACAACAGAATAATCATCTCAGTTTATCTAAGTTAATACAATTTAATTTCTAACCATAGTATCTTTAGCATTTTCCCCTGATTCAAAAGGCCCTCACATCATACATAGTTATGCTATAGCAATTCCTGTGATGTTGTTTTACTGATTTTCTATTTATTTATCCATAGTACAAGGCTAGATTATGAACTGCTGATAGCACTGGCTGTACTTCATTTTTCTGTACGTTTGGTACACAGTATGATTTCTGACACATTAGTATCAACTAGTGGAAAAACATTAGGCAAAGGTTGTTTGTCCATCTCTCCTCTCATATGAACTTAAGCACCAGCCAAGATGTTTGATGTACTGTTTCATATCCAAAATTCTTTAAGCGGGAAGAGACTCAGAAATCAAGTTTACAAATCTTTCCTTCCTTGGTGAGATCCCAGAGAGAAACTTGCCGGCATCATACCACCAGGCAGAGACACTGCCTGATCAGCTTCCTGTGTTCCTCCACCCCACCAACTTTTCAGTCACTCCTAGAGTCCTTTCCAAATATGCAAACTCCTAGTTCAATCCCCAAAGTTGACTGACTGAAGCAAATTTGCTGGTTAAAACAAATAGCCATCATTTAAACCTTGAATGACCCTTATTTGGTCTGAGCTCCTCAAATTTAGGCAACACCCATGACACTAAGGCAACCTTTCATCACAGAGCCCAGCGTGGAGCTTACAAGCTATTTTCCATCATCACATGGTGCATTGTGCAATGTTTAACTAGGGTGTTAGAGCATGAATATCACAATCAATTTAACAATTAACATTTTCTAAGACAATGGGCTCATTATTGGTTGAAACAGTGGCAAATAATTTAAACAGTAAGTCATTGTATCACCCCTTAATGACTTCTTTTGTCCTTTTATGTAAACTCAGTGAATAAGGGTGGACATTACAGGGGAAAAAATCCATGGGAATTCATAGCAAAATATGTGTTCAAGCAATTTGATTACCCATGTCTCTTCTAAAACTACTCATAAAGGAGAAATATGGATGTTAGGGATTACTGTCTAACATTAGTATAAAATATTAATACATGATGCACATTATAAATTAATACACATTATTATCTTATCAGCTAAAAATATATATTACACCTTTAAAAAGTACCCAATTCAATTATAGGTCATAGTTTAACCTAATTAAATAATTTATTTTGCATATTTGTTGTTAAATTGTGGTTTTTCTTGTATGAAGAATGGGAAAACAATATGTATGAAGAATAAGAAAGCAATATAGTTTGGTTTGTATGTTTGCTATATTTGGAGATTTAAAAACCAAACAAAAATGCTATTTCATTTTGAGAAATGTTATGTGCATAAATTCTTGAGACTACTCATTTATGATATTTCATTTCCTTCATAAAATTTACACAATCAATGAAGGAAAGATCATGTGACCTAGAATATAAAACAATTCTAAATGGGGTAAGAAGTGCATTTTATGGGAGAAAAGCAAGATGGCTAATGAAGAGACTAATTAAGTTTTGACCATCTGAGTGGAAAATACAGAATATCAAATTGTTGAAGCAAGATATAGTTTAAGGAAATTTCCTTTGGCTCTATTCCTTTCATTTGCAATTAAATAATAAGCAATTTGAGGGAAGAGATTATGTCTTTTTACTTCTATTTCTCATGGTGATTCATATAGCACTTGATAAATATTTGCTAGGAAGGAGAACGGAGAAAGGGACTGCACTGCTAAATCTAAAAACCTGTATGACAACTAATTTTTTGTCTCCCCTATTGATTCTGTACCTGTGCTTAAATTCCCTAGTTTGGATCATTTCCAGACCTTGCACTTCCTCCACTCTTTATGATACACGCTCCTTCAATGAAGCCACTTCAGCCTGGCACCATCAGCACTCTCAAGTCTCATAAAATGTAACCAAGTCTTCCTCTTCCTGTTGACGTGTAATCATGTGTCCTATGCTTCTTCTGACTCATAAGTAAAATATGTTCAATTGACACATGAGAACCTTAGGGTATTATATTTATAAGATGATTTCATATTCTCTAGTTCAACACCTTCATTTAAGAGATGTGCACATTTGTACACATAGAGAGTAAGTGATTTGTCGTTTATCAAACAGCAAAGTAGATCTGGCTCTAGAAAACAGATTTTATAGATTCCTGACATATATCTTTATTCATTTCTGGGGTGCAGTGAAATCTCTTAATATGAATCTTTTTATCCAAGTCTTTGCAACTCCCATCAAACGATGGGGCAGAATGCTGCAAATAGAGGGCTTGAAGTGTGGGGCTTGGTCAGTTTCCATCACCACTTCCTTGTGTGTAGACAGCGACCTCAGAAGCAGCAACAGAGAGCATTCCAAGGACCATGAAGGAAGAAAAACTGTCAGGAGAGAACTTTGAGAGAGAGAGAGAGAGAGAGAAAGAGAGAGAGAGAGAAGAGGAGGGATGGAAGGAGAGAACAGGAGTGAGAATGGGGGAGAGAGAGAGAGAGAGAGAGAGAGAGAGAGAGAGAGAGAGAGAGAGAGAGAGAGAATTATACCCTTAATGTTTTCTGACCCAGGCTTGAGGTGACATGTTAACTTCCCATAATTTTGAGTACTCTTCATGAGCATTATGTGACCATTGCAACAGAGGATTGAACCCAGCAGAAAAGGTAGAATGTTGCAGTAGGAATAGTTGGTGTCAGAATAGGTAAAGAAAGATGGGGAACAGAGACATATCTGATGTCTGTCTTTTGGCAGTTGAGTTTGGAATGGTGTGGAAATAGATTCTCTTCTTCTTTATGTAGGCAGATAGATCAGCTATGACCCCACATTATTTCGTGATGTCAAACATTAAAAAAATGTTTACTTCATGTTTCCCCATTATCCCCAATAATTTAGAATATATTTTCTACAACTAAATATTTCCAACAGAGTCTCAATATAATAACCAGAATAAAAAACAACATTTTTAGCATCTAATTTGTATTATTGATTAAAATTTCACCAATGGTTCAGGAATGTACATCTTGGCAAAAGGATGCAATCTAGGATCTCATATGGTGGTCCCACAGTTTAATGTCTTCAATCATGGACAGCTCCTTGGGATTGCCTCCATTTTCACAATATTGTCATTTCGAAGCCAAAAAAAAAGTACAGGGCTGAGCCCCAGTGGTGTAGTAGTTGAGTGGGGAAATGTGGACCACAGGTTTGGAGGTTCAAATCCAGCAGCAACTCTCAGGATCAAGGCTGGGAAGTTCCCACGACCACCAGAGGGCAGTGATGCCCCCCCAAAAGAACAAGTGCAACAGAGTTGGCTGCGACTCCTGATGGTATCATAGCAGAGCTGCGTGCCTGAGGTTTGAATGGCTGGTTTTTGAGAAGTTGGTTGAATGACTTTTCTTCCAAGAAGCTAGATTTTTTTTTCACTGTAATATTACCTTTTGTCTCTCAAAGTATCTTACATTTCTCATTAGTTTAAGTTGGGATCATTGAGAAAAAAATCCATTTCTCATTGGTTTAGCATCTCTTGAAGGGTCTTGCCTGAGATATTATCATCACGATTGCTAAATAGTAATTTCAAAGTCGTTTTAGGAATCTCGAGAGCTTGTGACATATGGCTATGCATTAGACTGCTAACCAGAAGGTCGGCAGCTCAGTACCACTGAGAGAAAAATAAAGCTTTCTACTCTCACAAAGTTTCGATTCTCACAACGAGGTAGTCTTGTAAGCTCACCAGGACAGCTCTACCCTGTCTTATAGGGTCGCTTTGAGTTAATATCAACTAGATGCCCATGAGTTTGGTTTGGGTTTTTTTATACACTAATGATTAGCATTCTGCCATTGGAAAATATTTTTCTCGTGTATTTTGATGCTAAGATTGTCCCTGCATGATTATCTGGTGTATGTATCCCCTTGAAAGGCCATCCACCTTCTTTGAGTGCTGCCTCAATTTCAAGGAAAGGATACATAATATTTGTGTTGTACCTTTCATGCTCTGTCCCTGATATCAGCCTTTTCTCCAAGGAGTCCTGGTGCTTTTTAGTGGACCAGGTTGTTAAGCACCAGCTGCTTAGTGCTCGTGGTACTGCCGTGCTGCTGTTCCTCTCATTAAATAGAGCTCAGGAGTATGTGCTCATTTATGTAAGTATGTATTATCCATATTTATACACATTATCTATTGTATTTGCATAAGTATATATCATCTAGATATGCATATATTTGTATGTATATTGAAAACTATGTATTTATATTGATACCTACTATGCCAAAAGTAACACTACAGGGGTTTTTTTCCCAGTGTTCTTCCTGTCTTTACCTCATAATGAGAAACCTGGCTCTTATTTATATTTACTGCTAAATTCTACAATGGACAAGCCATTGTCCGCCACCAATCTTCATGCTGATTCTTTCACCACTTGCAGTCTCTGATGCCCATTCCCTGTACCAGTTCCCTCCCTATTCCACCTGGACTCCTACCTCTATGCAGGGATGCCGCTGACAGTCACCCTTCCTTTCCCTTCCATATGTTCTTCTCCCCTCTTTCGGGCTTCATGACTTAATATGGATCACACCAGCAGAGCCTTTACAGAGATCCAGGCCAAGTGACTCTTACCCACTTTCCCAACATATGAAGTTCTTGAACCTCCTTCTGATACTTCCCCCTCCATCAGCCTCTTACACTCTATACCAGGTCAGTACCCCTACTACCCCTGTGAACAGTAGCCCTCCTATTTGGATTAGACTCCAACACCTTTCTCCTCTCTATTGTGCAGCAGCACTCATCACAGAGACCATCCCCTTCTCCCTCAAAAAACAATCCCTCTATTGTCCCCATTCCTCCCCGATTACAGGGGCTAATCTGTGCTAGTGTTAGTACAGACTACTGTTTTCTAACTTTCATGGAGTCAAATACTACTCATAGTAACTCTATTTATACCTGAAGACAACATTTCTCTGTTCTATGTGATGTTCATAAACATAGGGATCTTTTATGAATCCATCTCACTGAAGGCCTCCCTCATTTCTGGTGACTGCTATGGAATGGTCTTTTCTAATGACATATCCAAAATAGGCAAACTGAAGTCTCACTCCACTCAATTCAAGGGAAACTCTGACTTCATTTCTTCCAAGCCAAATTTGTTTGTTCTTCTGAAAACCCATGGTACATTCAATATTCATTGCCAACACGACAATTCCATCATCATTTCCATGGAGTTAACCCTGATATTTAAAAATAAGGGGAGCTGATACCGGGGACCTAGGTGGAAGGAGAATGTTTCAAGAATGATTATGGCAACAAATGTGCAGATGCGGACTGCATACAATTGGCATATGTATTGATCATGATAGGAGTTGCATGAGCCCCCAGTATATTAAATATATAAAAATATAATAAAGATATAAGCACCCCTGAAGAAACTTCCTTTCAACCACATCAAGGCTGTGATCACATTAAAGAGGCAGCACTTCACCCTATTCTTCTCATAATGACTTGACTTCCCACAGAAGATCCCAACACAAGCTGACCATCAGGAGAATTCTGGCCCAGCCAAGTTAACATAGAGCCTATTGCATTTTCTATTTACTGTATCATATCTGTTTCTTTTTTTTCTTTTTTTTAATAATTTTATTGGGGGCTCTTCATATTTGTTTCTTTAAAGAGGCTGTAAAATGCAAAGTAAAAATGCATTTTTGAGGGATCTCAACATATATTCACGGGATGGAAAGAAAGTAATATATCTACACAGGTGCACATGGAGCCCCGATGGCATGGTGAATTAACATTGTGCTAACCAACAGCAAGATCAGAAGCTCAAACCTACCAACTGCTTCACAGAAAGCAGATGAGAGTTTCTGCTCTTGTAGAGATTTACATTTTCAGAAAGCATGTGAGCAGTTTTGCTCTGCCCTATAAGGTTACAATGAATAGGAATCAACTCAAAGTGAAGTCTCACTCCACTCAATTCAAGGGAAACTCTGACTTCATTTCTTCCAAGCCAAAACTGTTTGTTCTTCTGAAAACCCAGGGTACATTCAATATTCATTGCCAACACGACAATTCTATAATTTCCATGGAGTTAACCCTGATATATAAAAATAAGGGGAGCTGATACTGGAGACCTAGCAGTGGGTTTGAGATATATGTGTGTATTTATATACATTTACATATATATACACACAATGGCAACATTTCCATTACCAGATATAGCTATATGGCAGATCAACTAAAATTAAACACTACATTTCATCACAACCATAAAGCATACATTGTTATCTATAATTAGTGACTAAATATATATAAGGAGTTGATTGAATGAAGTCAATCCAAGCATATTTCAGCATCTGCGTATGTTTCCGTTTGTATCTTAGCCATAAACACTAAAAAATTATTTTTTATTTATAATGAAAACTCTATAATAAATAATGTTATTTTATTCAATGAACTAAATCATTATAGCAGACAGAGTGAAACTCTTTGTGCTTGAAATCTCTGCCTTTGAAATGACAGTAAAATGTCCATTTTTTTAGTGTTTGATTTTAAATGGCTATAACCTTCTGGCATAATAATGGACATTGAAAATGAATTTCTTCTTAAGCCTCAATAATAGCCAGAGGGAAAATATTTTTATACTAGTCTATCAATGTAGTAAAATTTTGAAATAGTTAATGCCACATATTAGATGCCTAAGTCAACATAAGTCATACCATTTTATTTAACTTAAAATTAGTCACCTTCTTCAAGCTTTGGGGGTTATGATTTATTTTAATAGTCTAATAATGGAGTTTTGATATAGTTTCTGTTGGTTTATGACCACATAAATATTACTAAACCATCATTTTAAAAGCACTATATAAATAAGTACACATAGAAAAATAGCTTACCTATTTTAAATTCATTCTTTCAGGTGCTTGAAATTTTGCAGTTCAGACAAAAGAAAAGGGCATGAAAACAGAGTTGGACCATTTGCATCAACCTCCCACCATAGGCTAAAATTAGTTCCATGTTGTTGCTACGTCATTGAGGCAGATGTGGCCATAGCAGCCCTATGCACAACACAAGGAGACACTGCAGGGTCCCGAGCCATCCTTACACTTGTTCCTATACCTGGGTTTATTGATGTACCTGGTGTGTTAACCCTCCCTTTCAGGGACATCCTCTTTCTCACTACCCTTCCACATTACCAAACGTGATGTCTTCTCCAAGAACTGGGCTCATCTGACAATATGCCCAAAACATGTTAGACAAAGTCTTGTCATCTTACCTCTAAGGAGTGCTCTGTCTTGACTTTTTCCAAGACAGCTTGACTTGTCCATTTAGAAATCCAAGTTACTTTCAATATTCTTCTCCAAGTCTCACAACTCAAAGGATTCAATTCTTCTATCGTCTTCCTTATTCAATGTCCAGCTTTCACATGCATATAATGCAATGAAGAATACCATGACTGGGATCAGGCTCACCTTTGTCTTCAAAGAAATACCCTTGCTCTTCATGATATTCCAACAAGGTTCATGCAGCAGATTTACCTAATGCAATTATTGTGGGAGATTGATGATGGCTGTTTCTATGAGCTTTGATTGTGGATCTAAGTAAGACAAAATGTTTGACAGCATCTATCTATCTATCACGATATTACCTATTCGTCCAGTTGTGAAGATCTGGTCTTTCTTATATTGAATCCATGCCGAATTCTGGTTTCCTTGATCTACACAAGCAAGTGCTTCAATCCTTCCCCACTTTCAGCAGACAAGGTGTGTCATCCGCATACTGCAGGTTAATAAGCTTTCCTTCCATTCTGATGCTGCATTTTCCTCATATAACCCAGCTTCTCTGATGATTTGCTCAGAATATAGATTGAGAAAGTACGGAGGGAGGATACAACCCTGATGCACACCTTTCCCTATTGTGAAGCATGTAACATTCCCTTGTTCTGTTTGCAAAGCTGCCTCTTCATCCATGTACCAGTTGCACATGAGCACAATGAAGTGTTCTGGAATTCCCATTGTCTTCAAGGTTATCAACAATTTATTATGGTCTACCCAGTCGAAAGCCTGTGCATAGTCAATGAAACACAAGTAAACAGCTTACTGGTATTCCCTACTTTGAGCCAAGATCCAGCTGACATCAGCCATGATATCCTTTGGTCCACATCCTCTTCTGAATTTGGCCTGAGTTTCTGGCAGTTTCCTGTCAAAATAAGTTCTATGATAAGTGAAAGCAAGGAACTGAACATTTGATATTATCTGCTTGGTAATCTAATAATGCTGTGCACTGAATTTTAGATAACTTTTTTTTCTGAATACACAGATATATATTTCAACAGATAAATTTGTCTGAGTGTTTCAAATGAAAACAACTTTCATTTTATATGGCTGTTTAAAGAACACCCTACCATCTTTTTACCTTGAGAATATTCCATAAGTTTGAAACTTTGAGAAGTTGCACACCTAACTGGCTAAGATCCTGTTTAGCTAAAGAAAGCAAGAAAGTCAGATTTGGCTCTCCTTACCTACAGATGCTCATGCATTTTAACGCCTTCCTTCTAGAAAAAAGGACTTTTATCAAGTCAACTCTACCTTATGCTGTTCATGGTAGTTGTCTGACATAATCCCCCAAATCACCTGATGATCTAACAGGAGCTCCAGAATCTGGGGTTATTTGCAGCTATCTTTGTCTTAAAAACAGTCCCTGTGTCTTTCCAGGTGGTGATTTTCATTTCTCTATATAAAGTAGCCTGTAACAAGGCATATTGTGATTCTAATCAGATTAGCATGCTTTAATCACTATCTTTTTTTTTTGGTGGCTTATTTTGCACTAATTACAGCTAGTAAAATTTTCACTGCTTATTTAATTAACGAAACAACTCATCCTTGTCAGGCCTCGTCTTTCTTAAATAGAATCTGAAGCCAACAGGTGTTGATTTAACTCACATTCTAGAAGCAATGGAAATGTCAGTGACTGACCAAAGACAGTCTCCCATTTCCTTAGAATTTCTGTATACCATTTTAGCCACCAAAACAAGTATCATTAAGAAGCTAGCCTGTCTGTCAGCATCCAAAATGATTTCAACTTGGAATAAACTTAAATTTCCTGAATTCAACTCTACCTCTATGTTTCCAATAGAATAATAATTTTTTCAGATCCAGGAGAAAAATAAGGAGTGTTATTTTTACATTATCTGTATGAAATTGAATTGATTGGTTTGTTTAGCTGTAAAATTCTAACAAAATGCTTGTATAAAAAGGTTTGCATACTGTGGAAATAAATTACTCAATTTTCCCCAATTTACAATTGGATTATATTTTTAAAATATTTGTCTTGTGTCTAATATATGAATAGTGATTTTTCTGGTTGACCTGAAGAAAATATTTAATCAATAAATATGACTAGAACATGCAAAGAACAGCTCCCTGAAAAGGACAACTTGGGAGCAGCTCAACTCTAATTAGAAGACTGTGGCCTGGAACACATAGCTTCCTTCTTCTCATTCACTTCTGAGCACACACATTTGTTAAAATATTCCAAGAATTATCAAATAGTAGAAACCACAAGGATGCTAATTCAGGGGATAGCTCACATTACAGAGAGAAAAGCAATAATGAATTAATTATGACTATTATGAATTTGGATTGGGCTCTCTCAAATAACCTAGAAATTGCTTGTTCTTTTAAAAAAAAATAAGAAAACAGTTGTGTAAAATGTCTATGTATGCATGAGTCATGTCTCCTGATGTCAAGCTGCCCCAGTGCCTACATTCGGTTATATAAAGAACTTGTTCCTTCTTATGTGAGTCAAAGGTACTCTTCAGAATTGGTGTATAAAAACAACAAAGATCCCCAACATGAATTAACTCAAAGTCAATCCTGACACATAACAGCACTATAGAACTCAGTAGAACTGCCCCTGTGGGAGTCTGAGACTGTAAATCGTTATAGGAATAGAAAACCTCATCTTTGCCCTGGAGAGCAGCTGTTGGTTTATAACTGCTGACTTTGTGGTTAGCAGCCCATTACACCACCAGGGCTCCTGAACTAGCTTAAATTAGAAAGGGATGCAAGTAGAATCACTGGTAGTTCTTATAGAAAAAATGCTTTGAACTCTTCTGGCTTTGCAAAGTTTTATGATCTCAAGGAAATGAAAAAGGAGCTATTACCATCCATATGAGACATCATTAGTTAATGGATTGGAAATCTGTGGTAAAATGCATTTCAATGCTGAGCCCCGGTGGCATAGTGGTTGTGCGCGGGACTGCGGCCTACTGGGATGGAGGTTCAATTCCTGCTCACAGGAGCAAAGGCTGGGCCTCCTACTCCCACCACCAGGGCAGTGATGCCTAAAAAAATAAATAAATAAATAAATAAATAATAAATTTTAAAAAATAAAAATGCATTTCAATGACCAAATATTTGTGCATTGAAATAGCTAGTTTTTGGATATTTTCATCTTGGTGTATGAATGAAAACATGGTTCTTCTGATACCTAAATCAGCTTTCCTCACCCTTGATCAAGCCCCACAGGCATTCTATACCTTCCTTGCCATCGATTTTAGATCATTTGTTGTTCCCTTGTCCTTAGGTCTGTTGGCTCCCCCTTTCATTTCCCCCACCTCCCCATCTCCCATGTCTCTCCAGAACCATCAGCCCCATTGTTTTCCCCTCTGGATTGTTTATCCCGCCTATCTTATCTAGATAGACATGCAAAAACAATAATAAACATAAAAACAAAACAGCAGCAACAACAACAAAGAAAAACATATAAGTAGTTTCAGGTCTGCTTGTTGAGCTTCACGAGTGTTTTTCAGTCAAGTCTGATGAGGTGCCATGCCCTGTCCCCAAAGTCTATTTTTGGAATTCTTCAGGGACTTCATTGCTTTGCTCCCCTTGCTGTTCTGTTGCACACCCTTAGTGTTTGGCCCCACTTTGGTGGAGTCAGATTAGGCACAACTCCCGCACTGTGTCTACAATGTCGCCCCCCATAGCACTATGGGTCAGTTAGGGATGTCGTGTCTCATGATGGGGCTGGCCCTATGGTCCTCTCTGTGCATTAGCTGCTCCAAGCCAGAATACCCAGCACCAATTGTTGAAGAGGGCATCTGCTTCCCAATTGATATTTCCTGGACCCTTATCAAGGATCAGTTGTCTGTATGCTGTTGATTTTATTTCTGGGTTTTCAGCTCTTTCCCATTAGTCTGAAAATCTGTCCTTATACAAGTACCACACTGTTTTCACCACTGTAGCTATATAATAGGTGCTAAAGTCAGATAAAGCAAGCCCTCAAACATCCCTTCTTCTTGAGGAAGTCTCTTATCAGAGACTGGGCTTCTTCCCTCTTCATATGAGGTTGGTAATCAGTATTTTCAGTTCTTTGTAGAAAAATGATGGTATCTGTATTGGAATAGTATTAAACTTATATAGTGCCTTAAATAGTGCATTAGTGCCTTGACCAGAGAAAAAATTCACAGACACTCATATGTGTATGAGTTGAATATTGAGAAAACATCCCAGACCATGCCAAATCAATATTTGCCCCCATGTCAAATACCAATCCATGAAACACATGCACACTCATGAATCACAGGCAATTATGCTCAATGCAGGAAGATCCCAGGCCAGTGTGTGGAAGGTCTTATGGATCCAGTGACAATGTAAGCGTCTCAGCACTGGCAGGGGCCTCCATGTGACTCCTCTGGCTCCAGAGTCTGGCTGCCTCAGTGTAGCTCCATAAGGCTTGTCATCAGTAATGGCTCATAGAGAGTGAGCTTGTGTCCCACCCCCAGAGCTATGTCTCTCCTTAGTGCCTCCAAATAAGGTCACTCAACTGAGACTTGATTGACAGACTAAACTCCCCCCCTTCACTCTTAAGTCTCAAATTGACAACAAATTATATAACTACCACAGGCAGGGCTGGCAACTTTACTGAGTCTTCTGATCCATGAGCGTGGTATATTCTTCCATTTGGGGAGGTCACTCTTGGTTTATCATAATAGTGCTCCTCATAAAAGTCTTTTGATTCGTTGGTCAGGTGTATCACTAGAAATTTCAGTTTGTGCTTATCTATTCTGAAGGGGGCTACCTTTTTGATCCCCTCTTCTTTGGTCTTGTCTTATATATACAGTGGTCCAATAGACTTGTTTTTTGACCTTATATCCAGTCTCTTTTTGGGGGGGAGGTGGGGAGTAATCACTGCCTCTGGTGGTCGTGTGCGCTACCAAGTGCCACTCCTGAGAGCCGCTACTAGATTTGAACCACCAAGCCTGCGGGCTGTAGTCCCACACTCAACCACTTATGCCACAGGGGCTTAGCCCATATCCAGCCTCTTTTGTTTCCAGTAGTCCCCCTGTGAAATTTTTTGGATTTTCCATATATGAAATCATATCATCTGCAAATAATGATAGTTTCACCTCTTCCTTCCCCAGATGGCTATCTTTGATGTCTTTTCTTCTGTTGTTAACCAAGACATTCAGTACAATATTAAATAAGAGGGAGGACAATGGGCATCTTTATCTGGCCCCCTTTTTCAATGGGATTGTTTTAGTCTTTTCTCCATTGATTAACAAGTTGGCTGCTGGGATTTTTTTATATATAACTTGCAAAATATTGAATAATTTTCCTCCCATTTCTATCTTCTTGAGTGCCTTAAACAGGAATGGGTGTTGGATATTGTGAAATGCTTTTTCTGCTTCTATCGATATTATCATGTGGTTCTTATACTTTTTCATGTCAATATGGTGAATAATACTATTGGTCTTTTGTTTGCTGAATCATCCCTACATCCTATTTGGTCATGGTGAATTTATATATTTTTATATACTTTATATACTTTTATATTCTATTGGCTAGTATTTTGTTAAGGATCTTTAAATCTGTGTTCATTAGGGCTATTGGTCTGTGGTTCTTGATTTTTGTGGGATCCTTGCCCAGTTTAGATATCAGTTATACTAGCTTCATAGAAAGAATTCAGGAGTTTGCCATCGCTTCCTGTGCTCTGAAAGAGTTTGGGTAGGATTGGTGTTCTCTCACTGGATGTATACCTATTTATTATGCTCACTAGTTTTCGCTCTACTGGTCCCTTGAGCATTATAGAGTGCCCCTCCTCTCATATTATGTCTTGCACCTTAAGATCAATCTTGTCTAAGATTGCAACCCCAGCTTTTTTGAATTTCCATTTTCTTGGTATATTTTTCTCCAGCCTTTGACTCTCAGCCTATTTTTATCTGCAATCCTGAGCTGTGTCTCCTATAGGTAGCAGATCGATAGGTTGCACTTTCTAAACCAGTCTGCCAGTCTCTTTTAATACCTGAGTTCAGTCCAGTGGTATTCAGGGTTATTACGTCCGTCTGTGGACTCTGTGATGACATCTGATACCTTTTGTATTGGGTGTTTTCCTACCTCCCTTTCTTATCAGTGGTGTGTGTGTGTGTGTGTGTATCTGTGTGTTATACTTGCCCTCTTCCAATGCTGAGCCGGTGCTACCTGGGTGGCTGTGATAGTTAAGGTTGATTGTGGCAACCTGGCCCATGAACACATGTGGGATTCATTGAAGGGCTTTTTATTTGAGGGAAGTAGAGATAAATGGATCAGTGAGCTTCCCCCTTTTTGTCTCTCATTCTCTGAAGGTCAGACCAGTACCCAGCTGCCTCAACTAGTTCTATGCGTTAACTGAAAAGGCTGACTTCCTGCAAGACATTCCTGAGGAGAAGCCACATGAATCTACCCTGATGCAGCCCCGGGTGCTGGAGCAGCTGCATGGAGATCATTTCCAGGGAGTCAAAGAGCCATGGGCTCTCTCTTCGGGAGGTTGGTATGAATGTTTCTGGGGGTTGCCCATAGCCAACTGCCCGGGGATGTTGTGCTTCATCGTTGTCCCACTGGGGTTTCCCTCTCCCCCTGTTCTACCAGGAATCTGTGGCTTGGAGGACAGGTTGGAAGGTCCTCTCAGTTGTAAAGCTCGCCTTTGCTATCTAGTAGCTCTCAGGCTTCCATAAGGCCCATGCCAGCTGTGCAGACTGCTGTCTAAAGGAAAGTGCTTGCCCAGGCATGGGGTCCCCTAGCTCAGGGCGTGTGGTGGAGTAGGGGTGTGATGGAGTGGGGGTGGGTTGGCGTGGTTTTTTTCTGGCTAGAGGCACTGCGGACAAATGGGCGGATGGGAAGAAGGGCCCAGCTATGTATGTTAGCATGCAACTCTGCCACTCGGAGCAGAGAGAGTCAGGGGAATGGGCAGGGGAATGGGAGAAAGGAGAATGCCAGTCCGCCAATTGGCAGTATACGCACCCTGTGCCACTTGGGTCCCCAAACTATGACTGCACAAGCCTCTTCTGGGGAACTAATGTACTTGGGGTGCTGGTGTTTGAGCCTCTGCCAGGTGACTGATAGGTCTGAGGCCTCTGGAATCCAAAGTGGATGCAGGCAAAGTGGTTGAAGACAGTTCAGGAAACTTGTGGGAATCAACTGACAGCCTCAGAACCCCCTACTCAGTTCCCAGGTCTCCCCACTCCAAGATCTTCACAGGGTGCCCAGCAACGTACTTGGTTGCCATCTCGTCCCTCCTAATAGAATGGTCTTAGTAATGATTTCGATTTGTTAACAGTTCCCTGTAGCCAGCTTAGGTAGGAACCATTAAATTAACCCTGGGCTTGGACCTTGACTTGTTTTGATCAAAATGATAATACTAAAAATGACCCAGATGAGACTCCCAAAGTTCAATTTTCTTCCTAACCTTGTACCATATTGTCTTGTGAACAAGCTCAGAACAATCAAACTGATGGTCGATGAATTCTTAAGTGGCACAATCACCATTATCTCACCTGATAGCCAGACAAATTCAAAAGCAGAGAATTCCAGTAATTGAAAGCAGGCTGTAGACACTTCGTTGAGCCTAGAAAACCTGTTCAGTTAAACACAGCCTAAATTTCTGACATAGAGATTCATGAGCTAAATAATTCTCTTTCAAATACATCTCTTTGGTCTTTCTTCAATGTCCAACTTTCACATGCTTGCGAGGTCATTGAAAATATGCTGGCTTGGTCAGGTGCACGTTAGTCCTCAACATGACATCCTTGATTCTGAATACTATAAAGAAGCCTTGTGCATCATATTCACCACCACTGTAATGTATCCTTTGATTTCATAACTACTGCGTCCATGAACCTTGACTTGCAGCAGAACCCTGTCAGATACAGAAACCCTCATGAACAGAGACAGAACACTGCCAGATTGAGAGCTAGAAGGTAAGCACCTGGAGTTAAAAAGGACTCACAATGTGATTGAGGAAGAGCTGCCTTCTAAACATAAAGTAGACCATCCCGATGTGCATGGCGGAGCTTTGAAGACCTTCATTTGCTGATGAGGCATGACTCACAAGGAGAACCACTGTAAACTTCTTTTAATAATTGGAGCTCAATGTATAAAGTATGAAACTAAGAAATTTGTATGGAACACACATAGATGAAGATACTAGAATTAGTGAACTGAAATGGGCTGGTGTTGATCCTTTGGAATCAGTTGATTATATGGTTTCCTGTGTACATTCAAAATAACTTCAGATTTGTTGTCAAAAAGGACATTTCAAGATCTATCTTGAAGTACAATGATGTCTGTGATAGGATAATATCGACACACATATGAAGAACCTTACCCAATACAATTATTGTTTAAATTCACACAACAGAATTCAACCAGCATCTCAGTCTGAAACTGATCAAATATGTAGCCTAGAGGCATTGATAATTATTGGCAATTTGAATGCAAAAATTGGAAACACAGAGCAAAAAGCAGTCATTGGAAATTATGGCCTTGAAGATAGAAATGAAGCTGGTCATCACAAGATAGAATTTTGCAAAGGAAAAACTTATTTTCATTAACAGCAGTGGCAAATAAGCACGTGGACTTCTCCAGATGGAAGAGACAAATTAAATTGAATCCATCTATAGAAAGAGACATCGACGAAGCCCAATATCAGCAGCCAAAACGTGTGTCTTTGTTGTACATAGGGTCAGTCCTATTGAAAATAGTTTTGAGTACCCCTAACAATAATTTCCGTGGAATCAGTTCACCATGTCTTTATCTCAGTCATTGGGTGGGTGTGAACTGCCAACCTTTAGATGTGCCACCAAGTTCACTAGAGAAGTTCAAATCCAAAGCACAATGAGATAAAACAGCATATCCATCTAGGATAATTATACTCTTTACATAAGTAGTAACAAAGACGTAGAGCAATTTGAACATTCAACAATTGCCTGTGGAATGATACAGTTATTGCATACCACAGTATCTTGGCTTTTGAAAAAAATAAAACATAATTGTGCATATGAGAGTGATTGTATATCTTAGGTATCTAACTAGAAGAAATGAAAATCAATGTTCACACAAAGACTTATACACAAATATGTCCACGTGCATATTTGCCACTGCTGTAAATGAAAATGTTTTTGTTTTGCAAAATTCTATTTTGTGATCGCCAGCTTCATTTTTATCTTCAAGGCCATATTTTCAAACGACAGCTTTTTCCTCTTTACTTCTGATTTTTGCATTCATAGCAGTTTCATTCATAATGGCCTCATATCAGAAACAATCTAAATACCTGTCAATGATGAATGAATCCAAATCAAACTCCCTGATGCTGAGTCTATTCTGATTCATAGTGACCTTGAAACTCAGAGTAGGATTGCCCCCATGTGTTTCTACAAATGGAATTCTTTACAGAATGAGAAAGCCTCATGTTTCTCTGAAAGAGATGGTGGGAGTTTCAAACTGTAGTCATTGTGGTTAGGAGCCTAATTTACAACTTGCTATGCACACTGGCACAACAGAATATTATACTTTAACAAAAAAGAACAAATTACTGATAATTGCTGCAGCATAAATGCAGCTCCAAAACATGACGCTAAGCCATAGAACCACTAAAACAAGACAATCTATTGTATAATTGGCTTACGTGTGTGTACATATGTGTACAAATCCATACAACTGAAAATAGTAATTGTTTGCCTAGGACCAGGTGTGAGAGAAAGGGTTGACTGAAAAATGTGGACAGATGAATTTGTTGGGCTAATGGGAACATCCTAAAATTGTATTATAACAACGCTTACCCAATTATATAAAGTCACTCATTTGTAGGCTTAAATAGAAGCATTTTTAAGGATGTAAATAACACCTTAGTAAAAAGCTCCTGTTTTAAACTAATGTTGGAGTTCCCCTTCAAATTGGAAAAGAAAGAGAATGAATGAGTAAATGAACGACTAATTGTGATGTTGAATTTGGGTAAAGTTAAACCATAGATTATAAAAATAGAACCACTTTTTTTTTTTTGCCTAGGTAGATGTGTGGACATGTGTGTGTGCGTGTCAGTGATAATGTGTACAAATAATACACTATTATTTTTGTTGGCATATGTATGAAAGCTTATTTAGCATAATATTCCCAACATTGGGGGCTGGGCAGTTGGGAGGACAGAATTATGCTTGCAGAACATGTCCCTAGGTTCATCAGAGACGTAGCCATATCTGAGAAGTCACTGTCTCTACCCCAACTCCACTGTCAACTCTGTCCACATGCCTAGTGAATTCTGAGTCCCAGACTTGCGTAAGGAGCATGAAGGTGGTCCTGGAAGAACATATGTTTTGCTTTTGCAAATTTGGTTCTGTGATTTGAAAGCATATTGTGTTAAACAAAGCATGCCGTTTATCACATTTCACTATCTTTCTGTGGAAATCTGAGGAGAAAAACATGGTACATTTTCCTGATTTAATTTTACTTTCTCAAATTTGAGACCTTCTTTATTACTTTATAAGAGAAAAAGATGACTGTGTCACATGGCTGTGAGAAGTTCATTCCGGCAAGAATTCAGGGAAAATTCTCCACGTAAGTGATCATGTGGCTTAAAGTTACATGCCTAGGTCACTGCCAGAGATGCTCTGTGCTTAGACCACACCCAGACAAATGAAAGGGCACTCTATTTTTAAAGATTTCCAGGGGATGGAATCATAGGAATGTTCTCCCCTTAAGGCATTTACCCTGCCTGAGAAATCCATTTCACATAGGAATATGTGAGATGCAAACAGAGGGTAATAATCATTGGGCCTACCAAACCCAAGGACCACTATTATTATTATTACTAATTAGTATCATTCTGAAATACAGAGGACAAAGTAGAAGATAAAATCCACGTACTACCCCTGGTCTGTTTCTTATTAAGGAAACAGACCTGTCTATTTTCTTAAGGCTAAGTAAGCAAGCCTTGCCAAGATGCTGAGAGTTTGCATTTTATTTGGGGGAATTTCAACAATAATATAATGTTGGGGATCCAAAGATGCAAAAGCCAAGGACAGCTGCTCAGAGAAAGAAAGAGGAGACTTTCTGCTCTTAGCAACGATTTCCAGTCTTGGAAACCCACAGAGGCAGCTTTCCTCTGTCCGAAAGGGTATCTCTGAATTGGAATTCACCTGACATCTCTGAGTTTATATTTTACCCAGAAGTTGATGATGCTCTTTCTCCATTTTTATATCGAAGAAATTGTGGCTGAGCTGGTGAGAGGTCATCTCATAAATTTAAAGTGTTTATGGGCGGTCTCAATTATTTTTCTAGGGTAGGGAACATCTTCTAGCATAAAAGGAATAGGCAGCTCACAAGTGGTTTAAAATGAGGTAGACTGAATCACACAACAAAAGTAATTTGAATAAATATAATATATAAATAAGCTTCTGTGCCTAATTTAAAAGAAATCAGTGCTTTTCTGAAGTAATATTAATTACATAAAATGCTCATTGTCATCATGCACTAAAGCTCGTTTTTTTCTCTTTTCTTTTTCATAATTAAATCTGATCGTTTGCTCTAATTTCCTTCCTTTAAAGTGAGTAATGGGCACAAGCTGACTTCGTGATAAGAACTAACTCTCCCAAAGTGAATATTTCCCTTTACTTCAGTTTGCAATTAAACAAAAAAAAGTACCTCATGGGACGGGGCAAAGAATAATCTAACTTTTTTTCTATTTCTTTTTTAAAATCATTTTATTGGTAGCTCTTATAATAATATCCCATGCATCAACTGTTTCGAGCCTATTGGTTCATATGTTGCCATCATCATTTTACAAACATTTACATTCTATTTGAGTCCTTGGTATCAGTCCCTCTTTTGTCCCTCCTCCTCCCACCCTCGTGACTTCTTGATAAATTATAAATTATTAGTGTTTTCATGTCCTACACCAATTGCTGCCTCCCTTCACACACATTTCTATTGTTCATCCCCTGGGGTGGGAGTTATGCTTCAATCATTGTGATCAGTTCCAACTTCCTCCCCCTCCTTCCCCTAACTTCTCCTTACTCTCCTGGGATCACTTTTCTCAATTCTTTCTTGAGGGGTTTATCTGACCTGGATTCCATGTGTTGTGAGCTCTTATCTGCACCAGTGTACATGTTCTGATCTAACCAGAACTGAAAGGCAGGACAGGGGTCATGATATTGGGAGGTGAGTAAAGCCTCAAAGAAGTAGAGGAATACTATAAGTTTCATCAGTGCTATACTGTCCCCTGGTTGACTCATCCCTTCTTTGTGACCCTTTTGAGAGAAGATTTCCTATTGCTTACTGATGGGTTTGGGGTCTCTGCTCCAGCCTCCCAAATTCTTAACACTATGGGTTTTTTGTTGTTTGTTTAGGGTCCTCTGGTACTATTACCCGATTCCATCCCCACCTCATGATCGCACACCTTAAGGCTGGTGTGCTTCTTCCTTGCAGGGTAATTGCTTTTCTGCTACATGCCACTTTTTAAATGTCAAGCTTTTAAGATCCCAGACACTATATCTTTGATAGCCAGGTACTACCAGCTTTCTTTGCCACATTTGCTTATGTACTCATTATGTCTTAGGTCAGGGGTCGACAAACTCTTGAAACTGAAGAGCCAATCCTGTCCCTTCTAACCACTTTAAAATCACTCAAGAGCCTTACATATGTTTTTCCAAACAAACGATCTGAAATACTAGCCCTAAAAAGTTTTAAGGCCACATATGGCTGGTGACCTCAGTGTGTGGATCACTGTCTTAGGTGGTCATGCTGGGAAGGCGAGTATCACAGAGTGCCAGGTTTTAAAACCAAGTGCTCTTACATATTGGGAGAGCTTGAGCAGAGATCCAAAATCTGTTCACTTTCTCAATGTATTGCCATATAAATGTATGTACAGAGGCTGATGCATCTATTTTTATGAATTAATAGATTTATATACATTAGTAGTTATGTTTATACCTGTAGCTATAGCTTTGCTTCCTATACCTTTCCTCTGTTCCTTTTTCCTTTCCTCATGCCCCACTCTCACAGTCACCCTTCTACCTCTTTGTAATTCCTCTCAACTAGATGGCTGTGCTCAACACCACTGGAATCTCTATGTCCTCCTTTTTGTTGCTTTTGATTCCCTAGTTGTTCCCCTGTTTATGGGGTGGTTTGTTCACCACTCTTTTTCCCCACCTCCTCCTCCCCCCAGGTTGCTCCAGAACCATCACTCCCACTGTTTTCTCTTCGGGCCTGCTGCCCATACGTATAATAAATGGGTAGGCAAAATAACAGTAACAGAGACAAAAGATAGAAAAAAATAGGAAAAAAGAAAAAGCACTAGCAAAAAAAACTGAAAGGCCTACAAAATTCCATGTCTATCCTTTGCCCTTTGGATTATCTCAGCAGAAGTCCTAGCAAGTTCTGAGAACTGCCCCTCCTACCATAAAGGGTTCTGAAGGGCCTTCCCCAGACAGAGCCACACGAAAGGGAGAGAGAGAGAGAGAAATGTTACAACAGGGGGGACCAATTATAAGGATCTCCATATAACCTCCTCCCTGGGGTGTGGACCACAGGGAAGTGAGTGAAAGGAGACCATCAGACAGTGTTCAATAAGACAAAATTATAACAGTTTATACTTATCAAGGGTCTATGAGGGAAGGGGGAGTGGGGAGAGGGTGGAAAAAGGAGGAGCCAATACCAGGACCTTAAGTGGAAAGAAAATGTTTTGAGAATGACGATGGCGTCAAAGGTAAAAATGTGCCTTGTGTACAATGGATGTATGCATGGATTGTGCTAAGAGTTGTATGAGCCCCCAATAGAGTGATTTTAAAAATAAGTAAAATAAAAAGAAGTATGTGATACAGAGGACAACACTAAAGCTGCAGTTTCGGGTGAGGGGTTGACCTGCCATGTCCACACAGAAGCAAACCAAGAAGAACAGAGGGGGGTAGGACTAGACCCCAAACTGGCACGCCAAGCCCTGAGGATGACGTTCCTGCAAGGAGTTGCAAAGGCACTGAGAGGACCTGTTGTAGGGCTGGCAACAACTCAAGACATTATGCTCCTCGCTGGAGCATACAGTGTCAGAGGACAATACTGGGGACACACGGTGGGGCGTGTGTCCAGTCTGGCCAGGAAAGGAAAATAACAGGCCCACTGCAATGGGAGCAAAGCAAAGCCACAAATCCCCAACATAGACATAAGCTAACTTTACAAAATGCCCCCCGACTGTGAGAGGAAATGCTCCCTTCCTACATATCTGCTATAAGTTCAAGAGCAGACAGACAATGGAGAGGAAACATGCCTGTTACCGTGAAGAGCTAGCTATCTCAGTGCCCCTCTCCACACGGATCCGGTCTGGAGAGTGCCTGCAGCCGGCAACTGTGCCCCGATTGCTGCCTTTGTTCTCTTTACTACCTCCTCCGCCCTTCCTTTCCTCCTCCTTCTCCAGCATACATAGGAGACATGATAGATAAACGTAGGAAAACCCCACCGTCATTCCGACGCAGGTAAATATTTAACTCTTATCTTTCCCATTTGCCACCTCACCCAAAAGATCCAGGCTAACTTAACTTTTACTCATTGCATTTCCTCATCTAAACTGAACCGAACACCCCGCCATCAACTCCGTCCTGACTTACTGCAACCACGTAGGGCAGGGTAGAACTGCTCCTGTGAATTTCTGGGATTGTAACTCTCATCTTTCTCCCACGGAGTGGCTGGTTTCACACCGCCGATCTTACTGTTAGCAACCCAACCGATGACTGTTATACCATTATCTGTCATGTAGATTGTTTTGCTGTTGCTGTTAGCTGACCGTGAATTCTCCCAGGGTCATGGCAACCCCGTGGACAAGATCATTCAGCACTAGCCCCATGATTGGTTGCTAAAAGCACTGCAGGATTTTAATTGGCTGATTGTGAACAGGAGCCCTCCATGTCAATCTCCCCAAGTCTGAGGCTGCTGCTGAAACCTGCTCATTATCATAGCGACAGGCAATTCTTCTCTGACAGCACAGTGACTGAGTGACTGCGGACTGCTCAGTTCCAAACGCAGGCCTCCTGCAGGGAAGGTGAGAACTACTGCTACTGCCCCGCATGTGGTTTCTCTTTGGCAATTTTGAAACAGTTTTGTTGGCATATAATTCACATATCACACAGGTCAATAGTTCAAGCCTCTCCAGAAGAGTTGTTTAGTCATCACCACAATCAGTTTTAGAACATTTTCTTTGTTCTTGAACTCATTATTATTAGCATCCTGGTAGTCCCCCAAACATACCGTGTCAGAACCTCAAGGAATCATTCATCCAATTACTATATCTATCTATTAGCCTATTCTGGAATTCATGTACAGAAAATAGACCAACAACCTAACAACAGTAACAAAGTAAAATTGATTTTAAAGAATTTTCATCAAAAAAGAAAACAGAAGATATTAAAAACTAGAATAAATTTAAGATGGATCAAGAGATCTGCATGCCCAGTGCTCTGAGAGGATTCTATTTTTCTTAAAAATCAGAAAGTAACTCAGACAAGCCTACCTGTAAGGAGAAAACCTGGAGATGTGGCACCGAGGAGAAAAGGAGCTGACTGTGATCATAGGCAATTTGCATTCCAAAGCAGAAGAACACAGGTCTGCCACGTCTTCCTTGGAATCCCAGATCCAACCTGTCCCACCAAAGCGATTTCACAGATGTCAGAGTAGAACTGTATGTGGTAAGATTTTCAATGGCTGATTTTAGGAAATTTGGTTGTCAGATTTTCCCTCAGAGGCATCTCTGGGTGGATTTGAACCGGCAGCTTCTCAATTAGCAGCCAAGCACATTAACTGTTTGTTCCACCCAGGGACACGTTGGAGTCCTAGATGTTCTGTTACCCAATTAGTGAGCCAGAGAGAAACTACAAATTGATGAGCTTTAAAGGCATGTGACATATGCGCAGATATGGACGCTGTTTGTCTTGGCCAGTTTTCAGATCTAACGTAGGAAAGTGTGAGTAAAAATCACCTTGGATATCTTTGATGGCCTTACAAGAACTTCCACGACAGAAAGAAGGCAAAGATAAATGCGGGCCGTCATATATTTTATCAGGAAGCACTATTGCTTTGTGCTTTTTTTTAATTTTTATGTTTTGGAGACTTTTAACCCCTACATTAGAGAGATTGCATTGAACAAAGATGAGATATTCTTTCTAGGGTTTGGTGAAAATCAGCAAGGATTTTAATAAGTTCTTTTAACTTGTGCATAAGAACATTATTGTGTAATGAGCTAAAAGAACATGCATATAAAGAGTGGATTCCTGTTCAGGAGGAATGAAGGGACAGGTACAACTAGAGAAGGCTTTTGGTTAACTTTAAAAGAGTTTTCTATATGTAATAAAAGTTGAAAAATGTAGCATGAGATAGAAATAATTCAGCCTGTTTTAAAAGATCTTTAACCAAAGAAAGCTATATATTTAAGCCAAAAATAAAAATCACATAGTTTTTTAAATGGTTGCCTTCTAATATGCCAGGTACTGTAACACATAAACTTTCTCTTTTGCAATTCACAGCACTTACTTGAAGTGACTTTTTTTAGTGTAATTTACTGTCTTTAAAAAACTGTTTGATAATTATGTGTAGTGTGACATTTATTGTTTCATATTTATAGGTGAGTACACAGGAAATCAGAATGGTCAAATATGTGTCTTAGTTTCACTGATCTTGAAATCACACGAGTAAAGATTCGACTTTGAGGTTCTTCAATGCTAAAAAATTTTGTATTTTATGGCCTGACAGTAATCCTTAAATGTTTGTACTATTATTCATGTTTTAGAATAATTTAGGCAGTTCCAGGCAGGTTCAAAAGTGAGTATGAAACAAAGGATACCATTGCTGATATAACAGAAAGATGTTTATCAGTATTTCACTGGCAGTGAAAAGGCATTCAACTAAGTGAATCCTAAAAAAAAAATCATAGGTAACATTATGAAGAATAGGAATTCCAAAATACTTAATTATGCTCTTGTGAAACATACACTAAGTGGCGTAATTTGATGCAAACATGGCATCAGTATTGGAGGAAGCTTTGTTAACAATATGCCATATGCAAATGCTACAAACTTGCTTGCTAAAAATGGAAGATCATGAATTACAGCCTTCAATATTGATTATACCTTATGTGGTAGTTACGTAATCTGTTTTCAACTTGAGACTTACGGGTGAAGGGGTGGAATTCACCTGTCAAACAGGTTACAGCTTGATGAGCTCATTTGGACTCCTAAGGAGATAAATAGCTTGCTAGAGTTGGAACCTCTCTCCCTGGGACACATTGTAGCTGAAAAGATACACGGGACTATGCTTGTGCCTTGAGCTGGATGAGCCACGTGGAGACCCCTGCCGACACTCAGATACTGACAATACCATGGATCCACAAAACTTTTCACCCACGACCCTGTGATCATCCTGCATTCAGCATCATTGCATGTGTTTTGTGCATCTGAAAAGGAGTGTTTAGATTGGTATCAGACATGTGGGCTGATATCAGACTTATGAACTTGATCTGGACTAGGCTGAGATGTTTTTACAATATTCAATTGCTCTAGTATATAAAGCTCTTATTCTTTATATAAAAATATAATTTGCTCTTATACACAAATGAGTGTATCTATAAATTTGTTTCCCTAGTCCACCCAGACAAATACACTGTGTCGTAAAGAAAACAACTATCTTCACAACTGATCACAAGTACTAGCACAATGAATGGAAAGAATATGAAAATTGCCAAGGATCTTATTGTATTTGGATTCACCACGAACAGTGGAAGTGGCCGTCAAGAAATCAAAGGACATGCTGCATGGGACAGATCTATTGCAAAAAATCTATATACTCTTAAAAAGCAGAGATGTTAGCATGAAAGCTAAGGGGACCTTGCCCATAGGATCTTCAACTGCCTGACATGCATGCAAAAGCTTGGTGATGACTAAGGAAAACTGAAGAAAAAGCGATACTTCTGAACTATGATACTGATGAGGAGTGATGACTATATGATGTACTGTCAAAAGAATGAAAAAAAATTCTAACTTTTAAGAGTTTGGGGGCCCCGGGGGAGTTGTGCCATCTTTTAGCAAGACAAGACAAAATGAGTTGGAATTCTGGCAGACCCATTTTGAGTTTCAGAACATTTGAATCTCTATTGCAGCAAACTCACTACCAGTCAGTCATTTATAACACCTGGGAACCCATAACACAGAGCAGAACTTTTGTGTAATTTTGATGCTGTAAATCTTTTGGGGAGCAGAACGTCTCATCTTTTTCTTGCAGAATGGCTCATGGACTTGAATAGCTGATATTGTGGTTTGCAGTCAAACTCATGGCCTATTTGTCACCAGGGCTCTTGATTTATTATGCAGTAACCATTATTTATGGTTTCCCTTTAAGAAGAACTGGAACAACCTACTATTCAGAACTGCCAGATTGGAACTGCCTACTATTAAGTTCTTAGTAAAGGTGAAGCAATACTGCAGGGGGTGGGGGTGGGGACGGGGGAAGGTAACAAGTTCGTGTAATTCACACTGTTCCATATATTTGGATCAAAGGGCACCATGTGAATTATAACTTGACTTAAATATTTAGTACAACACAAACTACTGTAAAACAAAATAAATATGTACTTCTTTTATCTCAGACGAGTTGATACTATACTGAAAGATTCTGAATTTTAGTGGGTGAGCAGAATAAAGAGTGGTATGTGGCATATGTTCTGTCTCTCAAACACCAGATCTGATAGAGGAACACTGTCACTTCTGGAATTATCATGTCAAAAATACCCAGAAACAAATTTAACTTCAGAGACACCAAAATGTGTTGACCAATGGTATTCATTATACTGATTTTCTTTCTTTCTTTCTCTTTTTGTATGTTGTTTTCTTTTAAAATTAAAATAAGTTCTGGACTGAGCCCCGGTGATACAGTGGTTGAATGAGGGACCACAGCCCACTGGCTTGGTGGTTCAAATCGAACAGCAGAAGACTGGGTAGCTCCCACGACCACCAGAGGACAGTGATGCCCACCCCCCCCCCCAATAAAATTAAATTAAAATAAGTTCTATAGATCATTTTATTGGGGACTCTAACAACATCATACATCAATTGTATGAAGCCCATTTGTGTATTTGTTGCCATTATCATTTTCTACTTGAGCCCTCCCTATCAGTTCTTTTTTGTTTCCCTCCATCACCCTCCAACCCTCATGAACCCTTGATAAACTATAAATTATTATTATTATCATCATTATTATTATTATCATGTCTTAAAACATCTGCTGTTTCCCTTCACCCATGTTTCTGTTGTTCATAGCCCTCAGGGTGGGGTGGGGTGGGGAGGTTATAAGTTGGTTCCCCTTTTCTCCTCCCACCTCCCCCTCATCATATCGCTACTTCCATTACTGTTCCTGAGGGGTTTATCTGTCCTGAATCCTGTGTGTTGAGAGTTCTTATTTATATCAGTATACATGATCTGGTTTAGCCAGATTTTTAAGGTAGGACTTTGGTCATGACAGTGGTGGGGAGAGGAAGCATTAAAGAATTAGAGAAATGTTGTGTATTTTGTCAGTGCTATATTGACCCCTGGCTGACTCCTCCCATCCTTGTGAACCTTCTGTGAGGGGATATCCAAACTGTCTATAGATTGGCTTTGGGTTTCTACTTGTACCTCCCTAATTTACATTGATATGATTGTTTGGGGTCTTCTGATGCTTGCCATCTGATTTCGTGGACATGTGGACATTGTTGCTTCTCTTCAAAGAAGAGATGGCCACTTGTTTAACTTCAAACCCTTAAGACCCAGGATACTATCTTCTGATAGCTGGACACCATCAGCTTTCTTCACCACATTGGCTTATGCATCCATCTTGTCTTCAGTAATCATGTTGGAAAGGTGAGCCTCACAGAATGCCAGGTTATTAGAACAAAGGATTAAACTGATTTTCAATGAGATGAGTCCTTTCTAATTTTCATCTGCTGTTTTAAAAGGTTTAAACAAAATAAAACTGTTCATAAATGCTAGATAATCCTAAGTAATAAACAATGTCCCTCTTTTTTAACAAAAGGAAGCAGTTTCTCTTTGGATGTGATAACCGGTCCCTAGAGAGGGACATCATGCTTGGTAAAAGAAGGACATCAGCAAAGAGGAGGAGGACCATAATGAGATGGACTCCCATAGTGGCTGCAACCATGAGTCTAAATGCAGCAACAAGGAAAAAGAGAGCGCAGACACAGAAAGTGGTTGCTACGAGTTGGAAGTGCCTCTCTAACACCCGCCAAGAATAACAGCCAAGTGGAGTCAATGAATCACAGAGCACTTAAATGGAGGTTTTGAAATTAATGTCACTTTTCTTGGGAAATAGGCAAATCATAAAGAGTAAAAGATTAAAACAGGAAACGTGCAAAGAATTTGGTGGTTTAATTATGCTTACATTCTTTGCATAACTTTATTCTCTGAAAAAAATGTCAAATTCTGCTTTGAGTTTGTAAAAATAATTCCACCAGCCATGTCTTACTTGAGGAATTTGTCTTCCTCTCTGCTTCTTTTGTTACCAATATCTTAGGATTACCCCCTGCTACTCCTGTAAGGCTGACAGCATAAGAAGCAGTGCTAGTAGCGTACACTAACATAGCTGGGCTGTTAGACTTCAGAGCCAATGATTCCTGCCTTCAGTTCAACACCTGCCATTATTTCCAAGTGTGCTATTGTCATGCCTCCGTGATTACTTCTTCCTCTGAGCTCCCATAGCAATTTGTACATAACTCTATTGCAGAATTTGTCAAATTGCTTTGTAACTAACTGTTTATGTGTCTTCCATAGGTATAATTTTTGGTGACCTGGAACACTATTTCAATAATTTTTTAAATTCCCCAGAACTGGTAGACTACCTAGTACAGAGTAGGTGTCCAATATTAACTTATTGGATAACTAAAGGCTCCTAGCAACCTGGCAATCATGTGCAAAGAATCTGAGGATATTCTCTGAATCAATAACTCATGCTTTGGATTATATTTAGTGAAAATATTCCAAAGTTAAAAAAAAATTGTCACCATCAGACTCATGGAGACCCCATGTGTGTTAAAGTAGACCTGTACAGAGTTCTCAATGGCTGAGTTTCTGGAAGTAAATCAACAGCATTGTTGTTGCTGTCATTTTTTCCCTTTGTTTCCCCCATCTCCCCCTGGAGGAGTTTGGAGTGGACTTGTACTTTCCATTAGAAGCCCAGTGCTTAAAGGTCTATGTTAACAGGGATACTATTCCAAAAATAATGGAATCCATTACCCCTTTTAATAAGATATCTCTTTTTTATCTCTTAGTTGGACCCAGAAGTGTGTGTTCAAGTCAGATAGTATATCTTCTTTTCATCATCAATACTCACTGTTTTTTGTCTTTGTATGAAGCCCAGGTTGATGTCAAATATTTTTTCTCCATTTCATCTTTTCCCAGATGTCTTATGACTCTATGTCAGAAGTTCAGGGCCAAAGTGAGTTCTGGATATGGAAGTCCAGATTTTCATTAAGTTTCCTTCTTTGGGGTATAGACTAATCTCCACAATACCGTTAAGTTGTTAGTCCGACATTTTTCTCTATACCTCTAGATCCGCAAAATATGCAGCACTTTGCAGGCATGGCATGGCTTCTTGGAGATCCTGGCTGGATAAATGAGGGCTGTCTCTTCCGACTGCTAGCAAGCTGGCCATCCAGAGAGATTCCCCTGCCTATTGAGTGAACAGTGCCTATGACTCTGGTGAGCAAGCTGAGCCATGTGGGCTCAGTAGCACAGTAAGCAAACACACTGTGGTGAAAACTGTGGGTTGCTCCTCACATTCTCCTTCTAGATAAGAGGCACTTAGTCCATCTGCCCCTGGGCCCCTGACTGCTGACAGATCTCAGCTGAGTGCTTCCCTTAGACGGCCCTGAGCCAGAAGATCACCTTGCGCAAGATCTTGCTCGTTTTGTGGAAATACCCCTTAACAAAAGGCTAATTGCTGCATAGTATGCAACCTTCTTCTTTATAGTAGTTTTACTGACATATCATTCACACATCAAACAATTTGATAGTTCCCACACATCAAAAAGCCTTGTACAATTGTCCCCACCATCAATTTTAGAGCATTTTCTTTGTTTTTGCACTCATCTGTTTTAACAGCCCATTCCCCCACCCCTCCCCTGGCATACTCACTAGGAACCATTAATCCAGGAACCACTTTATTTATAGATTTACCCAGCCTGGATTTCATATATAGAAAAACATTAAAATAAAACAAAAACCAGCAACAATAATAAAGTGAAACAAACAAAGGCCTCAATTGAAAAAATTGGAAAAATATTAAAAACTAGAATAAGTTTTAAATGGATCGAATGGAAGATCAAATGACATAATGTTAAATTTTTACCTTACTCTATCTGCAATAAACCATTTTCCAGTGCATTCTGCATGAAAGCAAAGTTGTTCACTCCTGTGGTTGGTATATGACCAGAAGGGATTGACCAGAGGCTAAATCCATATGTATTTCTCTCATATATATATTTGCATTTTAATGTACCTACATCTGCCCAAGTTGACTTTAGAACGCTCTTTGATAAGAAGGCCCCTTATCTCCTTCAACTGTGATCACTGGGAGCTTAATCCAGAAGTGGAACCTGCAAATATCAACGTTTGCCCACTCTTACTTCTCTAATTCTCAGTGAATAGCAGTCCTGAGGGAATGCCCTAATAGATTTCTTATATGTACATTTCCATTTCATTGCTGTTTCCCAGAAGATAATGTAAGGTAATCAGTAGCTCTAACTTTCCACCAGACCTAAACTTAATGATAGGGTTAATCAAGATGGAGGGGGAAGGGACCAGTCCTTAGAGAAAGACCTCATGCTTGCTATGATTTATGCTTGTGGCAAATAGTTCTGAAGACACCTGTTCAGCTCTAGGCTCTCTGAATTTCCTATTTTCTGGTGTCAATCTGTCTCACCAGGGTCTTCCTCTTTTTAAAAATTTTGCTAACTTTCTACTGAGCCTGACATCCTCTCTCCTGTTAACATGTTCAAAGTACGTGATATGACTCTTGCTAAACTACTTTCTGAGGAACATTCTGGTCATACTTCTACTAACAGAGATTTTAGAAAACTGTAATAACTCACAAAAGAATAAAACAATAGCCCAATTAAAAAGTGAGCAAAGGACATGAACAGATTATTCACAGATCTGTTGTTTTGGTAACAGATATATGAAAAAAAAAACAAGATCATTAACTATCCATGAGATGCAAATCAAAGCCAACAATGACATACCACCTTCCATCTTATACTGATAATGACAGCCAAAACAAAAAGACAAAAACAGAAAACAACAAATGCTGGAAAGACAGTGGAATGTTATGGACTTGCATACACTGCTGGAAAAAACTGTAAAAATGTGCTGCTGTATACTAAGTGAAACAGCACTACCACCAACAACTGGAAATAGATATTCCAAACAATTCAGCAGTACTGCTGCTGGATATTTACCCAAAAGAAATGAGAGCCATCACATGAGCAGATTATCTATAGTACCCTCATATATGCTCAAAGCTCTGTTCACATTATGAAGAAGGTAGAAACAGCACAAATGCCCAACTGTGGAAAAATGGATACAGAAATTTGGTACAAACACACAATGGAACACCATGCTTCCCTGAAAAAACTATAGTGAGACCACAAAGCACTTCGTGGCATAGATGGACCTGGAGGACATTATGCTGCCTGAAATTAGGCAGTCACAAAAGGAAAAATGTATGAATAATACCATTGTTAAGGGAGGGGAGAAGAGCAAGTATTTTCTTACCGAAGGGTCCAGTCTTTAAGGATTACAAGGCAGGGAGGGTAAAGAAGGGCAGCTGAAGCAAAACTCTGGCGTAGCTCAGCCAGCTTTTGAGACATAAGAACCAGTCCTTCCCTCACAACGATAGCAGTTATTCAAAAACCATAAATATATTTTTGCAAACAAATAAAATCACCATTATCTGAGTATTATCCTTTAAAGTTTTTCAATTTTATTTTAGTCACATGTACATACCGAAAGAGCCTCCCATGGATCTCCAAACCCGGACTGTCATCCCCTGAGCCGATGAGAAGACTGGTACCACCATTACTTAAAGGCACAGTCATAATCCATAAGCGAGAGGAGAAAATCCAAAGGAAGGGGGTAGGGTACGCTCTGGGTTGATGAGCAATACATACTCTAAATTGTTGAATACAAAGCTGGTTATCTGAAATGTAAAAACTCCACCTAACTCACAATGAAATTTTCTTATTTGAAAAAGATGGGTCTACCATAAAAGAGAAAATAAAATATATTTGCTCTGTAAGCGTTTACCCAATTCACACTGGAGAGTTAAAAAAAAAAAAGATAAGGGAGAAAGGGAAAAAAGAACAGTGTAATATTAGGCTATTTTCCCCCTGCCTAGTAAAATCATTTCAGGTGGTATATTGTTGACTGCTCAGATTTCTCTAAGTCTTTCCCACTCAATGGTAAAATGCTTTCCTGGGGCTATCAGTTGAGAGAGACAAGCTGTGACAAGGCAGGTTAGAGCCAGAGCACTCCTTTCCCCCTGGGCTCTCAGTCCTGATTACTTCATCTCTATTGGCTAGGAAGCAAAAGCTTTGAGTCACTCTCTTTCCCAAGAGGATAAGAGTCTACTTAGGAAGGTTAAAATAAAAAAAATGTGGCATGTGGACATTTTAATCTACGATATAACTAGATATAAGGTGATTGGTGTAGCTGGAGATAGGAAAGTTATTTTACTAGCTTAGAACTTTTCATAAGACTTGGAATCTTATTCACTTCTTGCAAATCAAGTACACTTTTAAAACTGTATAAGATGGTAGTGTTTGATTTAAATAACATTTATACAATAAAAATCTTGTTTTCATTCTGCACTGCTTTATTATTCGGTTTCTATGACACAAGGTTTTCAAAAGAGTATAAATCATCCAAGAGAATGATAAACAGACATGTAAGAAAATGTTCTTATTTAGACTACCTACTTTGCAGAGTAATGGCTCTCTCATAACAATGATCTGCCCTATTTTGTAGACACATCAAACAGTCCTCCTTTTATCCTAATGCGGTTGGAATCACTTTGGCTCTAATGCAAAGGGAAGAGTTCCTGTATTGTACAAATAACTAAGCACTTGGCTACAAATCAAGAAGCCCAGGGAATGGGTTCTGTGTTGGGCTACTAATTCCAAGGTTAGCAGGTTGAAGCCAGCAGCCACTGTACACTGAGAAAATAATCAGAGAAGTAGGATTACATGATCTGGAATGATCAGGAATAGAGGAAGGCTTATTACAAACCTGAAATATGAAGATGACCCAACATTGCTTGCCAAAAATGAGGAGGAACAAGAGCATGTGCTGATGAAGATTGCAACCTTCAGTGTGGGTTACCATTCAATGTGAATAAGACCAGATTCTTCACCCCTGCACCAACAGGTAACATTATGATAAATGGAGAAAACGTTGAAGTTGTCAAGGATTTTGTCTTGCTTGGATCCATAATCAATGCTCAGGGAAACAGCAGTGAAGAGATCAAAGGACACCTTGCATTGGGTGAATACTCTGCATAAGACGTCTTTAGCATATTTAAAAGTAAGGATGATACTTTGAGGACTAACGTGTTCCTGGCCCATGCCATGACATTTTTAATAATCTCATGGGCAGATGAAAGTTGGACCTTGAATAAGGAAGGCTGAAGAAGAATTGATGCATTTGAACTGGGGTGCTGACAAGAACATTGCGCTATGTATGGATCGCCCAGAGAACAACGAAATCTGTCTTGGAAGAAATACAGTCAGATTGCACCTTATAGGCAAGAATGCCAAGACTTCATCTTACATGTTTTGGCTAGATTGTCGGGAGAAACTAGGCCCTGGAGAAGGACATGACGGTTGGGAGAATAGTGGGACACTGAAAAATAGAAAGGCCCTCCAGGAGATGGGCTGACCCAGTGACCGCAACCACCGGCTGAAGTAGAGGAATAATTGTGAAAATGGTGCTCATAGAGGCACTATGGGTTAAAACAGCGGCTCCAAGAGAGAAAGATGAGGCTTTCTGATTCCCATACAGAGTTACAGTTTCAGAAACCCACAGCAACAGCTTCACCCTATCTTGTGGGGCCAGGAGGAGTTGGGAAGAAAGCAGTGACAGTGAGTTTGCCTGTGAATCAAAAGTGTAGCAGTTGGCATCCTTTGCAGACAAAAATGCAGTTCATCTCTGAAACCCCTGGGGTCACAAGGAATGGAAGGGCAAGATATGAACAGAAGTAAAAAATAGGAGGAAACCAACTCTAATTCCAGAGGATTCTGGCATGACCAGCAGAATAGACCAGGGGTCTTTAAAACTTTTTGCAGAAGATTTTTTGTCTTTTAATTCCATTTTTCTACGAATTTTTGAAGCCCCTTCATACATTGCAGTCCTCCACCATCTCAATACCTTATCCACCCATGAGTTCACGTCAATTCTGACTCATTGGAACCCTATGGGACAGCATAGAACAGCTCCGTACGATCGTGAAGATTAAAATGTTATAGACACAAATTGCTTCATCTTTCTTCCATGGACTGACTAGTGAGCTTGAACATCTGCCCTTTAGATTAGGGGTCAAATATTTTTGCCATTATGCCATTATGCCACTATGCCATTAGGACTTCTTTAAAGATTCACAACCAAACCACAATAGCCTTTAATTACAGACAGATTTTTCTGTTCAATCCACACTGAACAAGCTCTTCCATGTGGGTTGATAGGTCAAGGGGCATAGATGTTGGTAAGTGTGTTTATTCAAAGTCTGTAAGAAAAATGATAATGGTTATATTTGTTGGAATTCTAAAATAGATCAGGTACTAGATGAACCCTTTAAAAAAATTTTCTCCAAATCCTATAATTATCTCAGTAAAGTAAGTAAACTATTCATCAGAAAATTAGAGGCCAAAAAGTTAAATAGCTGAATGACTTCTAAAGGGCTAGCAACTTGCAAACTAATATGTGTGCCTTATAAAAATTTCCACTATACCATTGATGATCCTTTAAATAGTAGTACTGTCTGGTACCATTTTTTGAGCTCCTATTGCATGCATACCTTCCATTGTGCTAGACACTTTGCCTACAGCATCGTACTTACTCCCGTGACTTCAAACCCCTTCATTCTGGTATTGGCCCTACCTGGCTGAAGTTCGCCTTCCCCTCCAAGATGTACTGATTCAGAAACTACAGTGTCACAGGATCACCTGGAGGCTCTTAAAGATTCCCAGTTATGTGAAGCTATTTCCCAAAGCAAAGTAATCACATTTTGCTGATTGTATCAGCTCAAATTAGCTGTTTTGACATTAGCTGCTTCTTTGGATGATAATAATTAGAGAAGGTAGAAAGTGACCTTGCTGCTAGGTAAAAGCAAGCTCTCCAAGACTTACTTATTGGCTCCTTGGTGACGTCATGGCCACCTCTTCAAACATTGAGCCAATGTCTTTCAGTCTAAGGTCACCTCCTAGTCCAAGATGGCTTATGGGACTTAAACCTGCATGTCTCAGCCTTGAACCAGAAAAACAAAAAGTAAGGCAGAAAAAGGAGGCAGGAGATAGCATCAACTCCCTTTATGAAAGCCTTACAAAATCCCCATGCAACTCTTCTGCCTTTGCCTCAGTGAGCAAACTTAGTCACATGACTGCACTATGTGAGTGGAGAACGGTAATCAGTACTCTAGGAATAAATTATCCCAATCTGCAAATCATGTGTGTTGTTTTGTTTTGTTTTGTTTTCTAAGAAAGAAGGAGGGGAAATGGATGTTGGAGAAAACAACTAGTAGTCTTGGCTTCTTTGGATGATAAGAATTTTACCCTGGTGAGTGCATGTCAGAGCTGATGAAATATTAATATTTTAGTCTCATCATTATATTTTTAAAATGAGTAAACTTCCATCCAGGGAGGTAATAAATAGGATGTCTGAAAGATTTCATGGTGAGTCAGTGTCAGTGCCTAAATGCAAAGCCGATCTTCTGATTTCCAGCTGGTCCATTCACTGCCTTCCTCCTGAATGATTTAAATTGTGTTTTGCTTTTGTTTTTTCACCTTTCAGAGATGTTAAGTGATTCTTCATTTTATCTTTTCGTTTTTGTTTTGTACTTAAATTGGTTAATAGTTTGTCACAATTTGTGGGCTTTACTTGAACTTTATCAAAAGAATGTATTCTACTCAATTATCAAGAACTCATCCTTAAAAAGCACCTTGGATTATGTGTCTTTGATAAGGACTCCAGATGAAATCTAATTAAGAAGTTAGAGCAGGTGATGAGGTAACTCTAGAGTGAGGACTGACCACGTTAGAGAATTCTATTGTTTCATGTATCACACCAAGCAACCCTTCCAAACTTCACCATGAGCATCTTTCCATGGTGGCCTTTTTTATGATCATAAACCTGTCAATTGCAAAAAAATATGATACTTTTTGTGAGTTCCATCTATCCTTCCAGAAACTCTCAGATCCAAAGTTGTGGAAGACAGCAGTCAAAATCGCATCTGTCCTTGCAGCTGGTATCCTGAAAGGGTAGAGGGGACCCCAGCAGGTCAGAAATGAGAGTGTTGTGTCCAGTGTCTGCCTATTTGACAGTGCAATGAATGGTGATCTTGTAGCTCGTGAGAACTGAACTAACTTCAGATAGCTGGGGTTAGAGAAAGAAGGGTTCCCTACACTGTCAATGTCAGAACCAAAGAGATACGTGAAAAGTAGGGAGATGCTATTAGCTAATCCCAATCCAAAAGAGAACAGATTTGCTATTCCATGCTGTTTTAAATACTGACCATCAGTTCCTCTGTGGATATTATTTTCTAAGCCTTTAATTATTGCATTATTTTCCTCAGCCTTATTTTCATTGTCTTGTTTTATCAATCTGACATGTTTTCTATGAGGATCTAGTTGCTCCATGCTGGTTATAATACATGTGCTGGTCATATTGCTCAATCTTTGATTTGCAAACATATCTGTTGGGAAAAAGGTCTACTTCACCTGATCTTATCTCATTTCAACTGAGCGCTATAAAATACTTCACTGCATGCTGATGTCTCAGGCCTCTGTAGGGCCTTTGTAGTAGGCTTCCAAAGAACCTTTCATTTCTGGAATGAGGAATCTCTGTGCTGCTAAAGGCCTCCTGGTATGTGGACACAAGCAGAGAAAAATTAGATTTGTTCATCCAGGCTAGTGAGTTTTAAATGAATCTTAAATTAGAATGATTCCCCAGCTCCTAATTAAAGAGGTTTTAATCACAGACAAAGAAGAAAAAGCATAGAAGAGCATGTGGCAGAAGGAAAGAAATCATAATTACTTAGATGGGTAGAAGCTGTGTTCGAAAAAAATAATCTGTGCAGTTACATAAACTTATCATACCTTCCAGGCATACTTTTGAAAGAAAACATAAGAATTCCCTTCTGCTCAGTAGAAACCTGGATTTAACTCAATCACTAAATCCTGTGAAAATTATTTTGTTGGAAATTCCAAATTTTAAGAACATGGCTTCTCATGGATAGATGCCGATCCTAAGTTGATAAATAGTCAAGAAAAACAAGCCAAGTTATAAACATTACCTAGAAAAAAGTCTTACTTTTTTCCTTTAACAATATACATCAACATTGACATCCTTGAACTTCCAGGGGGATATGCAGAGGACTCTGGGGTATGTGATTCACCCTACAAGTCACTCCTCAGGAGCAAAATGAGGTTTTCTCCTTGTGTCCAGAGTTACAGTCTTGGAAATCCACAGGGATACCTCTACCCTGTCTTACAGAGTCACCTCAAGTAAGAATTGACTCAATGGCAGTGAATTTTGTTTGAGAGGAATACACAAATAGATGTCAGTACCATCTAGGTGGTATTTTTTCTGAAAGGAAAATGTCTATTTTGCATTTCAATTAAAAAATTCAAACCTACCTAATGTTGAACAGTTGCTTGTGTTTTACAATCATTTTAAAATATTTGTTTTCATTTTGGTAAAAATACACAGAACAAAATATGGAACTCTTCCAAAGTCTCCAGACCAACAGTTTGGGGATAGCTAGGGACCATTCTTCTCCTGTGTCTCCAATATCACATGAAAGTTGTCCCCCCCCCTTCTCTGAGCCTCCCGGGCCCCACCTCACCACACCAGTCTTCTCAACATGGTATTTTATAGTATGCCAATGATATCTGAATAAAATAGTTAACTTTTTTTATTTACCCCGTGACAGAAGTAATAAAAAAATTAGTTTCTGGAGATTTGATTATTGCCAATTGGAGGTGCATAATAAGGGAAGTGCCAGAGTTTAGAGTGAGAGTTGATAGAGTGAAAGATAAGTAGAAAATAGGAGAAAAACTGATCTGGGGGCACTGATTGATAAGAGCAGCCCCATCTGCCTCAATATCACGCATATACTTCCCTGATATGAGGAGTTATTTAACCTTGTTACTTATTACTCCCTTTCTATAATGTAGTATTATGGAAATTGTCAAATGTGTACACACAGAAAATTTTAATGAAATCTCATGTACCCAATATCCAACTTAGATAATTATAACTTCAGGGCCATAAGTATTTCATCTATAAACTGTCCTTCTCCTCTTGCACCATTATTTTAAAGAGAGTTTAAATCATGATATATTTTATTTGTAAATATCTCTACACTATAAAAATTGTCTCTTTTTAAAGTGTAGCTACAATATCATTACCATGCCTTAGAAATTAATAATAATTTCTTAATATTATCAAATGTCAAGTCATTACTCACAGTAGCCTGAATGTCCTAAAATTTTTTTCATGGATATTTGGTTTTAAAACATACTTGCTCTTCACTTGTCCACATGACTTGCTTCCAAAGACAAGGTTGCTATGCAAAAATTGGCATGTGAAAGTTCAGAATGACCATATCAGATCAATGCATCATCATAAAATTGCCAAATGGCACCACTGCACAACTACCAAATTACATCACTGCACAACCGCCAATCCAGCTGGAATCAAAACACAGTGCATTGGAAGCATAGCTGTCACTATCATAGCTAGCGTAGTCTTGCCTCACATGCCAGTGTCCATTATTGCCAAATATACATTGTTAATGCCCCAAAAAAAGTTAGAGTAGGTTTTTCACTATTTTAAATTCAAAGTGTGAGATAACAAGATGACCAATAAGTGAGGTAAAAAATTTGGCAGTGAATTTGGTTTGCGTTTTCAGAGTAACAGGAACTTTAACCCCTAAGTCAGTCATGTTCTTACATTTCGTGCCCCTCCTGCTCAGGCTTTCTTTCACCTGCTTGACTTCTCCTCATTTTTTCTCTACCAAGGAAGAGAGAATGGTGATAGGAGACAGAGATCCAGGAAGAATCAAAAAGCCAAATCTTCAGGTGAAAGACAGAAAGAAAAAGAATGTTAGCA
The DNA here is from genome assembly GCA_004026705.1 of Nesogale talazaci. Classification (NCBI taxonomy): domain Eukaryota; kingdom Metazoa; phylum Chordata; class Mammalia; order Afrosoricida; family Tenrecidae; genus Nesogale; species Nesogale talazaci. The sequence goes on from PVJH01002024.1 coordinate 54,389, forward strand.
GAGGCTTAGATAATATAGATCATAATAGAAGCATTACTTTTGTAAGGCAAAACTCTTCTCCAGCATGTTCCACACTACTTCCTGTCCTTACTGTCTCATTCATTGGCTAAACCATCTCTCTTCCTGGCACTTTTGTTTCATATCCTTCTTGTGTGGTTATTATTCTCCCACATGTAACAGAAATCTAACTTGAGCATAGACTTTTATTGTTACCCAAATTTTATGTCTGTCACCAATTAATAACCATTCCAAAGAAAGAGAAATACTGTGCATTAGGAAACTAGCTAACAGAGCATTAATAGCAACAAAGGGTACTGGGTTTAATTCCACTTCCAAAGAGCATTTATACTAATTTCTCAGAAAATATTAACCACGTATTATACACAAGCTGAGTGTAATTCAGCATAAAATACAAAAAAAGGCATAAAATGCAGTGAGTACATAAAACACAATGAATACACAAAGCACGTTTTATAATTTGTTATCTTGAGGTCTACTTTCCAAATGAGCATCATTTATCCCCTTTAGCATACAGACAAAGAGAGCGGAATGGGGCCAGTTTGACACCAAGCATGATGCAAATAGTGATTAGCGTTTCAAATTCTTCTTTGAATTCTTGAGAAGCAGTTAAAACATACATTGATGAAGGTATAAATTAGTTCAAGGTGATTGATCACACTTAAACAGGATTGACTCAAAACAAAATGACTGCAGTCCTGCTCGCAAGATTTTCTCACAACTCCCATTTGTTTTATATTTCTACTTGGGCAGGACAAATAGGTAGCAGAACTCATGAGAAATCTATCCACTGGTATGTGAATCTTCATGGAAAAAACATCAAATCTGTTGAAATCAAACAAATTATCTCAAGTATGAATATGCACAAAATTGCTTCTTGGAGGCCTCTTTGAATAAAAAGCCATGGAACCTTCCATGAGGTAACTGGACAAGATGTTTTAAAATTCAAAGATGAAAGGATTAAGTACTATTTCAGATCATTTGTGCCAAGTCCATGTCAAAGCCTAAGGAAATCAATGAGTCAAAAGCAAAACACTGCACCTTGAATCTCTGTAAATCATTGGATGCAAGCAGAATTGCCTTGACATTCCCTAGGCAAGAAAATGGCAAGGTAGTAGAGGAGTTGGGGGGAGTGAGTGCTCAGAGATAACCAGTTTGTGACCCAGAAATATAAGCTTTATAATTACAGTTGACACTTATTGGTTCCAGAGAAACACAGCAAGTCTTGTTGTTGCTGTCAGTTGTCTTGATGGTGACCCTAAATACAAGGGAATCTCCAAAAATATCAAAATCCTACGTATTAGAGAATTAAAATAGACTGATGTTGACCTTTTGTATGGGTCATATAAATTACTGTTCCAAGAAAGAAATGTCCAAGAGAAATGGCATGGCATTCATCATCTAAAACAGTGGTTCTCAACCTTCCTAATGTGGTGACCCTTTAACACAATTCCTCATGCTGTGATGACCCCCAAACATAAACTATTTTTGTTGCTACTTCATAACTGTAATTTTTCTGCTATTATGAATTGGATGACCCCTGTGAAAGGGTTGTTCAATCCCCAAAGGGGTTGCGACCCACAGGTTAAGAACCATTGATCTAAAAGGTTATTTCAGGATCTATCTCGAAGTGCCATGCTGTCAGCGATAGGATAATATCCATGTGCCAACAAGGAATATAACTATCATTCAAGTTTATGCACCAAACAAAGAAGTCAATTATGAAAAATTTAAGAATTCTAGCAATTTCTTTGACCTGAAATTGATCAATCATAAAATCAAGAGGCATTAATAATTAATGGTTTGTGAAAAATCAAGAATTGAGAACAAAGAATAAGACTGAGTATTTAGAAAACAATGTCTTGTTGATAGAAACAACACCAAAGATCACGTAGAATTTTGCAAAGCCAGCGACTTATCCATTGCAAATATCTTTTTCAACAAAGTAGACAACTTTACATTAAGATCTAAATGAATAGAATACATCAGGATCAAGGCAACTTTATCTTTGGAAAAAGAGCAAGAAGTTCAATATCCTCACTCAGAGCAAGGCCTGGGTCCAACTACAGAACAGAATATGAATTGTCCATATACAAGATGAATCTGAAATTGAAAAAAATGATAGTCCAGGAAGACAAAATATGATCTTAAATAGACCCCATTTAAATTTAGAGGCTGTCTCAAAAATAGATATGATGCTTTGGCCACTAAGAATCTAAAAGCAAATTGTGTTTGAGGGTCAGTAAGACATCAAGAAAAGCATACAGAAAGTGAAAAGACAGGGGAAAAAATTAAAAGACTTTAATGACTATTGAAAAATATTCTCAGACTTGCTTTTGACTGTGTAATAGATAAAGTGAACAAAAATTGGTGAAGTAAAAGAGCAGAGCAGAAGATTTTAAAGGATGTCTCAATAAGACGACATATTTTCAAATGAATTGTGCAAAGACTGGGAGTTAGAAAAACCAAAGGAGGTGGAAACTCAATATTTCTTGAGTTAAGAGACCTGAAGAAAAATTCAGGCATCAAAGTATTAAAGGATTCAAATATAATAGTGATGCAGGAAGGATCAAAATAAGGTGAAAGTAATACACACTCACTGTATCAACAAACAACGTGGATTCTCGACCTTTTAAAAAGGTAAGATATGATCAAGAACCACTTGTGCTGAAGAAAGACAAACAAGTTGCACTGAGAGTATTGATAGAAAACAAGTTGCTAGTGAATGGAAGAAAACCAAATGATGTGTTTCAACAAACTGAGGTAGGGTTGGGGCTTTTCACTTCAGTATGCTAAGTAAGAAGACAGCTACATGGCTCACTGATGGTAACAGTTCCATAGCTGTGCCCCTTATAAAGAAAGATGACCCAACAAAATTTGGAAATTAGTAAACAATATCATAAATTTCTTATTCATGTAAAATTTTACTGAAAATAATTTGAAAATACTTAGCAATATATCATCGGTGAACTGCCAGAAAAAAATCAAATCAGATTAAAGAGAAGACACAGGACACAGGATATCATGACAGACTTCAGATGGGTCTTAGCTGAAAACAGAAAATAGCAGAACAATCCTTATGTTTTATTAAGTATACAAAAGCATTTTACTGTATGTGTATCATAACAAATTCTTGAATAACCTGGGAGGAAATGGGAATTCCAGAGTATTTAAGTATGCTCACATACAACCTGTCTCAATCAGGATTGTGTCCTTCAACCATACTTACTCAATCTGTACACTGAGAAAATAATTTGAGATAAACTATAAGAAAAGGGTGCCATTGGGATTGGAGAAAGACTTACTTACAGCTGTCCGCATGCGGATGAAACAGCTTTGCTTCCTGAAAGGAAAAAGGACTTGAAGGACTTACTGATGAAAACCAAAACTACACCATTCAATATGGATTACGCCTCAACATGAAGAAAACAACTGGATCAACAGACAGCATCATGAAAAATGAAGACAATATTGACGTTGTCAAGAGTTTAATTATATTTAGATGCACAGTGAATACTCATAGAAACAATAGTCAATAATAAAAAAAGTATTTTATTGGGCAGACCTGCAGCTAAATATCTCTTTAAAGTTTTAAAAAGATGTCAACTTGAAGAACAAAGTATGCCTGAAGCAAGCCATGGTAATTTCAGTAGCTTGGTAAGCGTACAATAGCTTGAGAATGAATAAGAAACAACATATAACTGATGCACCTGAATCATGGTGGTAGAGAAAAACATTGACTGTCCCATAGACTGTCAGAAAAGCAAATAAATCTCTCTTGGAAAAAGTACATTCTGAATGCTTCCTAGAAGCATGGAGGTGAAGACTTTACATCAAGTACTTAAGACATGTTATCTGGAGGGGCCTCAAGAAAGAATAGTCCCTAGAGAAGGACATTATGCTGAAAAAGAGGAGGCAAAAAAAAGAGTAAGAGATCCCATAAGGTGGATTGACATAGTAACTGCAACAATGAGGTCATACACAGCAGCAATTGGCAGAATGGTACAGACCTGGGTATTATTTTGTTCTGTTCAACATGAAATCATTGAGTCAGTACTGATTGGATGGCACCTAACATCACCTATCATGCACAATGGACTAAAAAGTGTCTGAGAAAATGGCATGGAGGCCACACATAACCTCCTCTGGCTACACAAGGGAGAAAGAGATTCCATTTCCACAGGCAAGGCCAATTGTCACAAGGTGGAAGGAAGTCAGACATGCCCAAGCCCTCTTTCTCTCTCTACCCTAGTCTGACACCAAGCATCCCGCCTCTACACATTACCTACTGGGTTCAATAATCCATTGCAATGGCCACAAAGCAACTAAAAGACAATATTCACAGTTATTTTATTGAGTCTACTTGGGGGAGTGAGCATATTGTAATGGGCAAATCTTTTAGACAAGAGCTCTTTAAAGTGTTGAAGAGCAAAGATGTCACTTTAAGGACTGAGGTGTACCTAACCCAAGCTATGGTATTTTCAACCACTTCATGGGCATGTGAAAGTTGAACAGCAAACAAGAAATTCAAAAGAATTAATACATTAGGTTATGGTGCTGGTGACGAATATTGAAAATACCGTGGACTGCCAGAAGAACAGAAAAATATGTCTTGAAAGAAGTTCAGCCATAATGCTCCTTGTCACCAAGTAGACTAAGATAATCATCTCACCTACTTTGGGCGTATCATCACTTGGGACCAGTCCCTGGAGAAGGGCAACATGTTTGGTAAAGTGAAGCGGCATTGAAAGGAGTAAGACCCTTGATTATACAGGGGGACTGAGGGGTGCAACAATGAGTCCGAACCTGAGAAAAGTGGTGAGGACAGCGCAGAATTGAGCAGTCTCACTCTGTTGCGCATAGTGTTGCTATGAGTCAGATTCACCTTGACAGCCACTGGCAAGTACCACAGCACTACAGAAGTAAACAGCCTACCCCCACTCACAGTCAGAAACATTAAGGATACAGATGTCGGTCCACACGAGTGCCTCTCCTTAGCAAACACCAATTCTCTCTCTCTCTCTCTCTCTCTCTCTCTCTCTCTCTCTCTCTCTCTCTCTCTCTCTCTCTCGTCCTTAGCTTCTCAGCCACATGATTCTCAGACTGGAAGCCTGCCTGCTGCCCTGCCTCAGTTTCATTGTGTCAGTGTTGATCCTCTGCTCGGCCTCACGGTCTCCTTGCCTCAGCCCATGTCTCATTGGGGCATGGTCTCTGCTGCCTCTACCAGTGCTAGCAGAGGGAGGTCTTGACTATGCTCGGCTAGTGCAACTTCTTCCAGGTGGTCTCAGAAATCCTTTATTCGGAATTCTGGGAGGCCTCATTCTTCTAGCCATGGGAATGGCAAAGCTGACCAATGTCCTCTAATTGTGTGTCACACACATTATTCGCACAGTTCCCACAAATCATTTAGTGGGGGCTAGCGAGGCATAGAAAAACCATATGGAAAACTATTGCTTTACCACATTCACTTACCTCCACCATTAGTAGCATACCAAAATATTGTGCCACAAGGGTTTTTTTAATTATTATTAATCATCACTTTATTAGGAGCTCTTATAGATGACATAACATTCCTTAATTCAAATAGATCAAGAATACTTACATAATTGCTACTAAAATCAGTGCCAAAATATTTTCTTTCTTCTTGAACTGTTTGAAATCGGTTCCCCTTTATTCCTTCCCTCTTCTACCCTTCCCCCTAGGAACCCTTGTTATTATTGCTACATATTATATATACATATATATACATATGAATTACTCCATATCTTACTCTATGGATTATATCCATTCACCTACAATTCTGCTGTTCACTTCTCTTGAGTGGGATTATACAGTCATCATTGCTATTGGCTTTTGCTTCCTCCACCCTCCCCCTCCCTCTACCTTCCTGTCTCACAAGGGAATCATTTCTCTCATTGCTATTTACAAATTACACAGATGAACACGGATTTTGACATCACTGCCCCTCTTTAGTTAAACCATCTTTATATAGACGTCCCACTGAACCTTTTAAGCAGCATGGCAGCATGAAAACACCAACCCATCTGTGGAGGTTGGCTCTGCATGAATTGCTTGCCTAGGATTTGAACCCAGTTTCCAGACTGGAAGATAAACTCATAACAACTGTTGTTTGTCAGAGTAAAAACTGCCTTAGAGTTTTCAGTGATGGATTTTTCAGAAGTAGCATCAGCTCCCTAAAAAGAAAAGAAAAAAATAACTGAAAGCTTACATTTATATTCTGGTAAAATGTAAGTCTTCCTGGTGGCACACTGGCTTGAGTGTTGGGGAAGAAGATGAAGCGGGAGGGAGCTCCCTTAACAAGCAGTTCTTATCTGTGCTATAGAGAGTCACTGAGTCAGAAGTGAGTGAGGGCAAAGGATTCATGTGTTCTCTTTTGTTTGTTTGCTTTGTTTGTGTGTTTAAGATTCAGGCACTTTGTGGATGGTTTCCTTTCCAAGAGAGAACTTACCTTATGGTTGGCATTTTATCTTCAGTTCTCAGTTTTGAAAAGACTAAACATACTCTACAATGATGTAAAAGACAAAACAAAACATGTTTTCAAACTTAAGATGTCATACAACTTGGTTTTTTGTTTTTTTTTTACGTTTTGCCTTTAATAAATGGACTGAAGAACACACTTATAAATTATGCTAAATGACTCCTCGGGGTCATATGTTGGACTTTATTATTTTGAGTGAATCATTTTATCTCTCTTAATCAAATGATTCCAGGAATTTGTTGCAATGTGTAGGGGCCTGTTTCTAGAGAGGATGGCTGCTCTTCTTCGTTTCTCTATTCATCTGCTTTTGTATATTCACATGTGAATAAGCAAATGCCAAGGCTCCTCCAGGATCATTTCCTCTTGAGAACTGGCCACTGATCAGTGTTTACTGAGAAACACCACAGCCAGCTCTCCTGGGCAGGCTTTCCTAGAGTTCAAACCAAACACATAGATGCTCTGCTGTCTTCCACTGGAATCTTTCCAGAAGCTTTGAATGAAGCTTTCATCAAGCCCTCGGACCTCTGTCTGGCACCTACTCACATGCCTTCCTGTGAGGGGCCGAGGTGTCCAAAAGCCACTTTCCCAGCTGGAAACTTCTAAGATAGTGGTTCCTAACCTTCCTAATGCTGTGATCCTTTAATACAGTTCCTCATGTGGTGGTGACCCCCCCCCAACCATAAAGTTATTTTCATTCCTATTTCATAGCTGTAATTTTGCTACTGTTATGAATTGTGATATAAATATCTGATATGCAAGATGTAGTTGCAATGGGACAAATTGAACATAATTAAAGCATAGTGATTAATTACAAAAACAATATGCAATTACATATTGTTAAACATTCATTTCTAATTACAATCAAATGAATTTTGCCTTGATGAATGGTGTAGCATAGGTAATAGTCTTACTATAGAAACAGTGAACTACATTGCTACATTTTGCAACAACATGTGCTAAAAGCCAATGTCAGGGTGAAGGTTGAGATAGCTTCTTTCTCACCAGCTCAATAATTCTCGGGGCAGTCTTTGCAAGAGCACAACAGAGATCATCTTCCACAATAAGTCTACTTCTGTATTTAGACTTGATAGCCAACAAGCTGGAAACCCCTGTTTCACAAAGATGTGTTGATGGAAATGGAAGAAAAAGGCCCAGACAGAACAAGATATGATTGCAAAGGCCTGATCCAGAATTTTATAACTGAAATTGTAGATAAATCAGTTCTCACTTCAATGGCTGCTCCATTTTGTTTGTGGTTCTTGCCACCAGTGTCAAGTCTGACTTTCTTGAGTTCATCAGCTTTGCTTGTGAAATAGTTGGTATCCTGGCCAGTAAAGCTCAGATGTTTGCTATCAATATGGATTTTTAGTTTGTTTGGCTTCATAGCTTCTGTTAATAGAACTTCACAACAAATAACACATTGCAGTTTCTTAATTCCTTCTGTAATTATTTAGGTAAAACCATACTGTAAAAAAAATCCTCATTACATTTCCTTTTCTTAACTAACATTCTTTTCTACATGATCCATTTTCATGAGATGGTTTGCTAAAGAAAATAATATATAACAATGGCTTTAATAATACAAAAGGTGATACATGTCAGAGTTCAGTCAATACAGTTTATTGAAGTTTCCTATGATTTACCATTCCCTGTGTTGTTTTTATATACCTGTTACTATCACAAGAGGGCAGTATTCACTTCAAAAACAGCTGAATATAAAAAGACCGATCATCCAGATTAAGTACAGATATATTTTTTTTCTTTTGCAGTAGTTGATGATTTTACATTTACTCAGTAATTATAATTTATGAAGTGTCTTTTTACCTCCAGGACTGCTGCTTTCAACTCAGCAGCTGCTTTCTACACAGCAGCTGTTCTCTACACAGTATCTGCTCTCTACACATGTGTGACTGGTCCACATAAGTACATTACGGCGCCCATCCTGTCACATACTCCTGCATTTGTACAGGGTGTATGTGATGGGATTGGCTCAATGATGTCATCACACTGGGTACTCGTATATGGGCATATCTGCATGTGGACGTACGTGCCTGGAACAGATAGGGGAGTGGTGTCTCGGTTCCTAAGACCAGCAGAAATATGTGTTTTTTGATGGTCTTAGGCGACTCCTGTGAAAGTGTCATTTGACATCCAAAGGGGTTATAATCCACCGGTTGAGAACAGCTGCTCTAAGAGGTAGAGATCATACAGCATTTATCAGGACAAAAGAGAGTTAAGCCCAGAATAGCTCCAACATGATACTAGTAGCCTATTTTTGTCATGATAAATCACCCTCAATTTAGTTTGGAGATTCAAAATCCAAATATCAGTATCACTAGGTCAAAGTCAAGGGGTCAGTAGAACTAGTTTTTCTGAGGGCACTGAGGGAAGAATGTTTTTTTGCTGGCCTTTGCCCATTTTCTTGAGACTACCCTCATTCTTTGAATCATGCCAACATCCCTCTTTACAGCCTGCAGCAAAGCATCATCACATTAGTTTCTCCTTGCAGTTCTATTCCAGGTCCCCTGGGGGTAAACTGAAGGAGTGGTGATGGCCTAGTGAGTTACATAGTGGGCTGCTACCCTGTGGAAAAAGCCCAGGCACTCTGAGGAAGATGAGGCTTTTTATTCTCGTAAAGAATGACAGACTTGGGCTGAGCCCCGGTGGCATAGTGGTTGAGTGCGGGACTGCGGCCCATTGGCTTGGTGGTTCAAATCCAGCAGCAGCTCTCTGGGAGCAAGTCTGGGTAGCTCCCATGACCATCAGAGGACAGTGATGCCCCCCCAAAAAAAGAATGACAGACTCTGCAGACCACAAGGGCAGTGCTACTCAGTCCTGTTGGGTAGCTGTGAGTCTGAATCAACTGCAGAGCAATGACTCTGGTTGGTTCGTATTAGAACAATCCATGATAACCTCTCCATTTCAAAATTCTTTTTTGGGGGGGGAGGCATCACTGCCCTCTGGTGGTCATGGGACCTACCCAACCTTGCTCCTGGAGAGCAGTTGCTGGATTTGAACCGCCAAGTCCATGGACCTCAGTCCCTCACTCAACAACTTACACCACCGGGGCTCAGCCCCAAAATTCTTTATTTTGTCACACCTGTAAGAATTATTTTGATATATAGCAGCATTCAGTATTAAGACCTACGTGTGTTTGGAGGAGACATTATTGTTCCTAGTGTAACCACGAAATAATGGTATTTGTAGTGCATGGCTCTTCATATTCTAATACATATGTTCTGTGTCCATACATCACACTTGTCCATCAGTCTGTCTTACTGTGGCTTTTGTGTTATTGTAATGCTGAAAGTGCCTTCCAACTCACCCAAAGTGAACAGTTTTCAGCAGATCTTCCAAATTAAGAACAGACTAAAATGAAGGAATTGGCTCTCCACTTCAGAGAAATAAGCCAGTAAAAAACCCTCTGGATAGTATCAAAATATAGTCAGTGGCTATAAATCTAATAGCTAGAAGCGTACAGTGCCAGGAGATGAGCCCCTCACACCAAATGGCATTTAAAATAGAATTGAAGGAGAGTTGATTTCTCAAAGTTGTCTAGACCATAAATACGTGGTTTTATTCTGTTAGACAAAAGGTCACTACGAGGGGAAACTGACTCAATGGTCCCAAATAACAGCCACAACTATATATATATGTGTGTGTGTATGTATATATATGTATGTATGTATATATAATATGATTAATGGATGATTGAAGATGAGTTTCTCAATACTATACTTATTATAGTCTCATTATGGTCCCTTTTTTTAAAGTTCTAATCAAAATAGTGGCTTCTCAGGAGATTTTTGGGCCAGTTAAATTCAAGGCAGAAATATTTTTTCAAATGATTATTTTAACTATTTTAGGTCATTTCAAAGACCAAGTCTTGAAAATTTTCTAAAACATAGACATACATAGGGATTCTTATTGTTGTTGTTGTGGCTGATCGGTGCTATTGAGTTGGACTGACTTACAGTCTTTTGTAGCCACAGCATCACTCCATCTTGTGCTGGGTTTGCTTCTTTTTTATCTGCCCCCTCCAGGGACTGGTCTCTCCTGTTGTGGCGGTCCTGTGTTTATATTAATTTCATGATTGAAATGTAGGGGTGAAGTATGGCCTATAATCTGGAGCTAGCCATTGAGTAGCCAATGAGGCCTCTGTGTGGGCATGGCTTTCTCTTGATACGTCTGGGAAATCTCACGATATTTCCCTCATGAAGATGAGAAGTTATCTCCCAGTTGTTGGGAGTTAGTCTCAGAGACGATGAATCATGGACAAAACAAGATGGCAGCGTCTGAGGAGCCAGCAGAGAGACCACACCGCTTTGCCCTGATGGAGTCAGACCTCTGAAGCTGGAGAGGCCACGTGGGGACCTCTGCCAGTGATGAATTGCTTCTGCCACCACTGGATGCTATTGATGGACCCTGAGCCCTGGAAGTGAGGAGCCATTGGGAGACCCTTGCCAGTGCTGGAATTCTGCACCCACTGACCTGTGACTTCCTGAGTCAGAAAGAGACATTATAGACTTGTATCAGGCATATGGGCTAATATCAGACTTATGACTTTGAACTGGACTGGGTTGGGATGATTTCTCAGTGTTCCATTCCTTTTGTATATAAACCATTCTCTTATATCCATATGCATGTCTATAAATTTGTTCCTCTATTCTACCCAGACTCACACACCTGTCAACATGCCCAATGTATGTGAGACAAAGTCTCACTCAGAAATTTTTGGAAAATTATTAGGAAGAAAGTTTTAGAATATTGGAAACTGTTTTTCAGATGGCAAGCTTCTGATGACTCCTAGGATCAGCAGTCAACATGGCAGGCCATTGGCTCGACATCCACAGAACCAGAGGTCAATAAGCAATATGCAGATTTCAGACTCCACAAAAAGCAAAGTCAGATCTTTAACACTGTTCATTTATATCCCATTAGATCAAAGCTGTGACCTAAGTAAAGGTCTTACATTCTACCCTAATGTAGAGTCTTACAGCTAATTGGGATTATGCTGTGTGAGGTCAAGTCATTTGAAAGTACTAGGTTAACTGCCAACCCACTAAGAATTTCAGCCCAGACAACTCTCCCACTTATTCTCATGTGGAGAGGAACTTCTATCCTTTCACTCAGACTGGTTGGTTGGGGAAAATCAATGTAAAATAGAAAAGCTAGAATTCCTTAATGTATTCTTGCCAGTAAAGACTATAATTCAATATTATACAGCTAACTAACCAACATTTTTATAATTGAGAGTTTTTTTATTACATTCTGAAAGGCAAAGGCTTTTATCCTATTAAAAATTGATGACACCTTTAAAGCATTTTGTCTTTTAAAACCAAACTAACTGTAACTGTTATTCGTAGTCAATACTAAACACTTGGGAAGAGAAAAGCAGGGCTAAAAATCTCATGGGGTAGCAGAGTATAGTAGAAAGAACATTAGATTTACAACCAAAACTCACAGAACTTTTGCCTTGATAATAAAACTGAGAAGGTGTGTGCCTTGGGCCAAATAATTTGATTTCTCTGTGGCTCCGTTTCTTTATTTATAAAATGTGAACTATATTGCCTCATTCAAAAGATTGTTGTAAGAAATAAATATAATGTGCTTTGTGAATAGCTACACAATAAGTTTATTATCGAGTGAGCACCAAGGACTGCAACTTACTTAAACTACATACCTTGTCAGTTGTGCGTATGTTGGTAGTTTACAGTGAGTAAAAATGTCAGATATTTTTTTAAATTAAAAGCTGTGGTAGCAAAATCTGTCTTTCAGTTATGTATTTCAGCCAGAAGGAATATTCCAATACTTTCCATCCTGGTGAACTTATACAATGTTGGAGTTGGGGTGGGGGAGATTGCCAGGTGCCACTGAATCCATTTCCACACATAGCACTTCTATGTACAGCAGAAAGACATACCACGGGGGCTCTCCCATCCTCACTTGTTATGGTGGAGGCCATTGTTGCAGTCACTGTGTTTTGTCTGTCACCTAGAAAACCTCTCTTGCTTTAACTGGCCCTCCACTTTACCCACCCTCGTAGCAACCCTTGAAGCCTGCCTGGACGGTCTCTCCTGAAAGCATGTCCAAAGCACAAGAAACAAAGTTTTCCCATCCTTGCCTCGAAGGATAGAGAGATGTATTTGTTCTTTTGGCAGTCCGCGGTACTTCTTCCAAGATAGATAAATGTACCTGTTCATGGGCACTACGTGGTCCTTTTTCAATATTCTTCACCAGCACCACAGCTCAAATGCATCCAATTTTCTGCAGTCGTCCTTTTTCCATGCCAAAGTTTTCCATGCATGTGATCCAGAGGAAAGCTCCAGGCTTTGAGCAAGCCTGCCATAGTCCTCAAAGTAACGGCCTTGTTTCTCAACACTGTCAAGAGGTCTTGGGCAGAAGATTTAGCCAATACAATGCATCCTCTCATCTCTTGATTGCTCCTTCCATGAGCATTGATTGTGGAGCCAAACAAGAAGAAATCCTTGACCAATGTAATGCCTCCATTTACCATCATGCTACCCATTGATCCAGTTGTGAGGATTTTGTTCCTTTATATTCATACTAAAGGCTTCCATGCTTGATATTCATCAACAAGGGCTCCAAGGACTCCTCACTTTCAGCAAGCAAGGTGGTTGTCATCTGGGTGTTGCAGGTGGTTAATAAGCCTTCCTGCAATCCTCATACAGCACTGTTCTTCATATAAAGCAGCTTCTATGATTAGTTGCTCAACATAGAGATCAAATAGTATAATGAGAAAGTATAACCCTGATGCCCATCTTCCTTTATTTTAAACCAGGCATTCTTCCCTTGTTCTGCTCCCACGACTGCCTCTTTGTCTGTGTGCAGGTTCTACATGAGCACAATCAAATATTTTAGAATTTCCTTTCTTCTCAAGGTTCTTCAGAGTTTGTGCTATTCTATGCTTTCAGCTAAGATCTGTGCACAACCTCTTCAGACTCCATCCTGAACTTCTGACAACTCCCTGTCAATAAAGTGATGCAACCTTGTTGGATGATCTTCAGCAAAATTTTATTTGCACTAGATATCAATGGCATTCTTCTATAAATTTGTGCATTTTGTTGAATCACTTTCTTTGGAGTAGTTGGCCAAGTAACTATCTTCCAAATTTCTTGACACAGAAAAGTAAATCCTCCCAGTGTTTCATCCACTTTTTGAAACATTTCAATTTATAGACCATCAATTCCTGAAGCCTTGTGTTTGGCTAATATTTTCAGTGCAACTTAATCTGCTCCTTCAGTACCATGAGCCCTTGCTCAGATGCTATCTTCTGAAATGGTGGGATGCCTGCTAGTTCTTTTCTGGTACAATGACTCTGTGTAGTCTTTGCATTTTCTTTACTAACTTCCTGATTCATTCAATAATTTGACCATATAATTTTTCCTGACTGCAACTTGAAACTTTCATTTTTTTTCCTTGGGTTCTTTCAGTTTGAGATGTGTTGAGCATGTTCTTTCTTCTTGGTTTCCTAACAGTAGGTTTTTGTATTTCACTAAAATATTGTACTTCATATTCTCAAGCAACCATTGGGATTTTTCTGCTCAGCCCCTTGACTTCATTTCTTTCATTTGCCTTAGTGATTTTACAATCAGGAGAAAATCAGATTCTCTTATGACATCCACTTTGTCCATTCCTTTCTTTCCTGTCTTTCTAATGACCTTTTGCTTTATTCACGGATATTAACAATATCATCCTGTCTTCCTCCTTTAGTGTTCATGCATCTATTCTGTTTGTGAGACTTTCTCGAAATTTGGATGGGATATCCCCAAGGTTGTATTTTGACACTCGTGGACATGCTTTCATTTTCTTCAACTTCACCCTGAAGTTGCACAAAAGCAATTGATGATATGTTCCACATTCAGTCCCAGACCTGGTATTAGCTGCTAGTGGAGAGCTACCGCATTGTCTCTCCCACACACATAGTCAGTCAGATGCATGTGTATTCCATCTGCAGAAGTCTGTGTGTATAATGGCTTTTGTGTGTCGACAAAAATAAATATGTGCAGTGTCAAAATTATTGGTCTTGCCAAACTCTAGCATACAGACTCCAGCTTCATTTGTACCACCAAGAACTTATTTTCCAACTACTATTCCTTCTTGGTTTCCAACTTTTATACCCTATTTAGTTAGTTAGTTTAGATATTTTCTTGATATAATATTGAATACCATATATTTCCATGACTCATTCTCTTTTAAAAACTGTAATATATAGATCATCACAGTCAGTTCTAGTTCTCCTTCCCCCTGCTACATTCATTGTTGTTCCCCAAATATTCTCACCCTCTCTGCTCCCCACATACCCAATAATCCACTGAATCAGTTATTGCCTCTTTGCAATAATCCCAATAATTAATTGAATCAGTTATGCACCACAGGAGCTTCACCAACTGGGAAGCCCAAAGGAAACAGTAAACAACACTGAAGACCAGTATTGAGCAGTGTCATATTATATGAACTGTTCATAGACTGGATCCAGAATTAAGTGGGAACCCAGAACTCTTCTGCTAGTCCATGAGGGATGAACAATTCTGGTAAAACAAACCAGTTAGCAATAGGAGTAAGAAGCAGAGAAAGACCACGATTGGGTTACATACAAAAAGGAAGATTTAAGAAGCCATCAAAATTAATTCATAGGCTTCGATGATCTGGCTACTGAGTGACCATAACCCTGTAACCCTGGGTCAGAGAACATGCTGCTATTTTCAGTAATTCACTCAGGACATTCGCACACATATTCTCAGTTCCATAGTTCTCCATGAAAGTCTGAAGGCAAAAATGCCCTTCCCTAAGCTTGTCCTAAACTTGTCTAAGTATTAGATATATAGCTGGTTTAATGGTCAGAAGGAACTCAAATGGCATCTGAACTTACATCAATACCCCCAAAAAGATCTAGCCTTCCCATTATAGTCCTCAGCCTTCCCAAAACTGAGTGCTTTAGAATGTAAGCTCCATCCTATAATTATGAATTTTACTTTAAAACTTTTTATGACACCTAGGTACATTGTTCTGCTTGGATTGAATGATGGCTCTTTAAGAAGACTGTTGTAGGATAAGTTCTTAAGATCCCAAACACTATTCTTTTCTTCTTTTTTTCAGTTGGGAAAACCCTAATTCCTCTGTACTGTATAACATCAGTGCTCATTTTATATGGAGAAGTGTGGAACAGAGTCACAGTGGGAACTCAACTCCATCTGCAAAATGTAACTTAACTATGCATGTGATTCATTTCATGGCAGAATATTAGCTTTTTAAGAAATAAACTTCATATAGTACTTAAGAACCCAAACAATAATTGCAATAAGTATTATTAATTCAGTCAATCTAATACATGAAAACTGTAGCAAGAAAAGTATAAAAGAAAGTTTTTCAGGTAAAACTTATAGACTGGCTTCCCTACATGAATTAATAGAGTTTAAATGCTAGACAAAATAATACTTCAAAAAGTACTTCAAGGTCCAAAGGAATGATTTTCATTACATTCATTCACTAAGGGAAAGCTATAGGCTTACAGAACCTAAAGTCATATAAGATCAAAGCAATAAATGTGAAAGCAGATAGTAAATACATTGACAGCCCTATAGAAAATTCTTACTAGTCAATAAACCCAAGTTGCCCATATAAAATAATCTCAAAAGCAGTGCAGACTTGAGCAAAGTTCGATCACCTGAGGGGATTGCCTTTGACGCAAGAGGGCCAAGGCCTTATTCCCTGATAGTGTGAAACCTGCTGTCCACTTCAAGTCACTAAAAATGTTTCAGAGTCAGCTGAGCCCTGGTAGTGTAGTGGTTGTGCACAATACGGCAGCCCACTGGGTTGGAAGTTCAAATCTAGCAGCAAGGCTGTGCCTCCTACTCCCACCACCAGAGGGCAGTGATGCTCCCAAAAGCAAAAAAAAAAAAAGAATGTTTCAGAGTCAAGGTTTTTGTTTTCAGATGGTTGGAAAGTCTAAACTAATAGGATGTGCTAAATCTAGGAGAATTTGTCTTCCACACCTAAAGAAACGTCTTCAAGAAAATGTGAAAAAAAAAAGCAAGCATTTTTTCTTATACCACTCCTTCTTAATAGCAAAAATTAAATTAAAAAAAAAAGGTAATATGAAATAACAAAGGCAATGCTTCTGTAGCTTTAGTTCCTTTAAGCTCCGAGGAA
Source organism: Nesogale talazaci (assembly GCA_004026705.1). Taxonomy (NCBI): domain Eukaryota; kingdom Metazoa; phylum Chordata; class Mammalia; order Afrosoricida; family Tenrecidae; genus Nesogale; species Nesogale talazaci. Next base: position 71,079 of record PVJH01002024.1, read on the forward strand.
GATTTAGCTGTTCAGCTACATGTGGATTGGTGAGTAGAGCATGTTGCAGTCAATTCCATTTCAGCAGAGACCTAATGAGTCCATTAACTGGGGGATATATATATATGTATATATATATATATACTCACACATACATACACACATATATATAACTTCATACATTTTATATCACATATGAAATCAAGGAGATCTTGAGAGCAAAGGCTGCTTTCATTTGTGAAAAGAACTATGACACTTTGCAATATAACCTAAGGTCTTGGTAACTTAAGACATGAAATTTCCTGAGCAACCAAAATCAGGATAACATTCCATGAAAGGCTCTAAAAGATTTTTGATTAACAAGGTATTATAGAGTGGACCCTTCCTGTGGGAGGTCTATTTAAAACATGCTAATCTTCTACCCAAATTCAAATTGTCATTCCCTTGTTTGACCACCAACCGTTAGGATTTATTTTCTCAGAAACAAAAGTGGAGTCCAAGACAGAAGACAAAATGGAATCTGAGTCAAACCTGGGTCAGCCATTTAGTTAGGCTAACAGTTCCAGGATTTGAGGGTGCCCTAACATATTTTCTCCTTTCCTGATCTCAAATTGCCTCACAAATTATTTGATTACATCCTAAGATTGTCTACTCCCACTTGGACACTCTACTTCTGTGATTGTAAATTATGGGAAGGCCAAATTAAAAACTCACAGTCATTGAGTCAATGCTGAATCATATCAACCCTATGCAAAATTTCAAAAGGCTTTGTAAATATTTGCAGGAGCAGAGAGCTATTGGAACAGCTAGTGAGTTTGAACTGCCAACCTTACAGTTAGACCAACACTTAGCTAAAAAGCACCTCTTAAGATGATGATAGATAACTACAATATGTAAGATCGAGTAAGGTACAGAAAACAGGTCTTCCTAGACTGGCAGTCAACCTGCAATGTATTTTGTGGAGAATGGCTGGACACCACATCGGAAGAATACTTACTAGTTGAGCCATCCTCTGGGAGATGGATTGACAGGGTGGTTATCACAGTGGCTCAAGAATACCAACTGTGAGACTGATGTAGGAGCAGGCAGGGACCCCCCCTGCTGTGCAGAGCATTCCTTGGAGTCAGAACCAGCTCAATGTTAGCCACAGCATCTGCTATTTTCCCAAATCTCTGCTTCTGGGAATTTAACACAAGAGATAATCACATGGTCATGTGCTTAAACCTTACGCTAACTTAAAAATAAGCTAATAATATTTAAGTATCCAAATGTTCATTGAGGGATCATTTATAATAGCAACAAAAACAGTAAATTGAGTAAGGGTTTAAATATGAAGTGAAAGAAATAAGTTAGGTTGCTTGCATGTATCTTTTAAATATATATTTAAAGTATTGACTTGATAAGGAAAGTTATGAGTATATATCAGTGCTGTTTAGTTTTATTAATGCCAATAATAAATAAATGAAAGCATATACCCTAAAATTTATATAGCAAAATAGGAGAAATGGTTATTTTTAAATAGTGAGCTAATTTGTTTAATTTTTCTTTCTTTTCTATTTTCTTAATTTCCTATAATGAATATGGATTAATTTAATAATCACAAGAACAGGTCTCTAAAATTGAAATAAGAACATATCAAGCAAATGAATAAATATCTAATGTACCAAAAGTGAATTCTAACTTATCAAAATAAACTCCCTGAGAGGCAATATTTTTCTTGTATCCTAGACTCTGTGAATTGGACAAGGTCATTACTTATAGGCCATTCATCAAAATGAATGTTTATAATATCTTTCTAATTAATACTGTCTCAAAGGGATTTGGCAAAATGCCTGCTTGAAAGCATTATTAAAAAGTCCATGGAGGATACTGATTTGATTTTAAACATCAACCTCAGAAGACAGCAAACACAAGTATTAAGCATTCCCAAGTGAATTATAGTCAATTTACTTCGATTCACTTGTTCTTTGATGGCCTTCCATAAGCCCGGCAATGCAGTCATTCCAGTGGATTTCTATCTTCTGAATTTGGCTCATGGAAAGAATCTTGTATAAACATTTTCAAATTATGTAAACTGGATTTTTATACTCCTAAAACAAACAAACAATAAATAGCTTTTACCATCTACGAGTTTCATTGACCCATGAGTGTTTTCATCTCCATTTTAATATTTTCTATTCATCCGTTAAACTGGTGCACTAGGTTCAGCTAAATTAGCCACTTCATATAAACCTTGTCAGGGAGGATACTATGAGGAAACTAAACTTAATAACTGTTGGTTGGGTAGTGCAGGTTTATGTATTTATTAGGCACAGTTCCGACTGAAGATAAACTCGGATATAAACATTATGTTGAGCCAGTGGGAAACTAAAAGCAAAGGATGTTCCTAGAAAAATAAGTGTCCTGAATCCAAAATCTACTGGAGAGCCATGCAGATCCGAGCCTGGTTTAACGTGATACAAAAGAGACAAAGCAAGCAGTTGAGTTGGAAATGAAGCAAAGCATTCTTATAGAGTTTTCAGACACTGAAATATTATTGTTTCATCACCGTAAATATAAAGTAAATTTTCTTTGATACCCTCTTTCTTACCCATTCAAGATATTCTTTCAGCCTTCAACTGATTTTATTAGCGCTCTCAGGATCCCAGTATATTGGGAGCTGCTTTATCTTCCTAATCCTATTTTATTGCCAAATATCTCCTTACAGTGAAAGTGTTTTGTGAAATTCTTTACTAAAGTTTGCATCATTTTTTAGATTGTTTCAATAAATTCAAGGAGAGCATTTAAAATGCACTTGTGGTTGCTTTAAATGGAGGGTGGGAATTACCCCTGCATACACCCTTGCAATGGTCAAATGGAATAGAAATTATTAAGCGGCTCTGCAAGGAGCAGAGTCTTATTTGATTGCATGTTTTCATTTTATTAAAGAATATTGCAAGCTTTTAAATTGGGTATAAAATGAGAAATTGTTACATGACTACTTTTATCTATAAGGCAAGGGAGTTGAACAAAATTATTTCTCAGTTTCCTTCCATTTAAAAAACACCATGATTCTACCTTGTTCACTCACAATATGACAGTAATGGCTGCCCAATGTTATAGCAGCAGTCCAAAAATGTTTTTTAATGACCGTCGACTGCCAACTGTCATTTTCCGTGTCATTGGCTCAGAAAAAGGCTTGCAGTTCACTTGGAATTTATAAAAAGAAAAGCATTAGAATCATACATGAAAGTAATCCTTTTCAAAGATGGGATTTATTTGAATAAATAGGGAAAGTATTTCTTTCAAAGTCTCACTATGTTGACTGTCAAACTATAGTATCTTCATCATCCTTACAAATCAATTAAATTTAGAATCACAAGGTGCAATCTTTAGTAGAAGCTCTCAGAAAGTAAAATGCATCCCACAACAAAATCAAGAAGTTGATCTTGGTTACCACTAGGACCACCAAGTGCCATCATGTTGATTTCAAATCATGGAAACTTTTTGTCTCAGAATAGAACTGTGCTCTGTCGGCTTTCTATGGCTGGTTCTTCAGCTATAAGCCTGGAGGCCTCTGGTTGAGCTCAAACTTCCAACCTTTCAGCTAAGATCAAAGGAAGCTAGAGAGGGTTCTGCTAAGGGAGCGACCACATCAGATCATGGCTATGGATCATGCAGGAAAAGGAGTCCTGGAGTCCTTGTAGGACTAATGATCTCGGTTAAGCAAAGATGAAACATGAACAGTGTTCCAAAAGAATGAGCTAAAGGCCACTCTTCTCTTTCACAGAGATCCGCTTGTATTATATGTGCTTTCTGGTCTGACAAAGGGGGCGGGGGGCCTCTGAGGGAGGTAGGATGGATTCAGGAAAGAGCACTCACAATGAAAGGTATAGAGCATCTGATGTCAGAAGCTCCAGCATTCGGTACAGATGTACAGAACTATCATGATGCACAGAGCCCTAGAAGTGCTGCTCTAGGCTCCACGTGGCCACACATAGAGAAGAAGAAACTGATTGTTGTAGCAACTGTACACCTTGACTTGATGTGATTGAAATATGGAATGGTAGATTATATGTATGAAATCCCAACTAATAATAATAATAAAATAATAATGTAAGGTTTTTATAACCTTAAAAAAGAGAGAAGAAAACCATAAAACAAAACTCACTGCCATAGAGTCAATGCCAAGTCCTTGAACCCTCTAGTTTAGGGTAGAACAACTTCTGCGAGTTTCCTAGACGGCTGCAGTTTCTTTACCAGAGTCGAGAGCTCTGTTTTCTCCCAAGGAGAGGGAGGTGGTTTCAAACTACAGAACTTGCCAATCACTGTCTAGTGCATAACCGCTAGGGAAGGCACTCTGGAGGTACAGAAGGTTAAGCTTCAGGCTGCTAACCAAAAGAATGGTGGCTCCGTGAGAGACAAATGAAGCAGGTTGCTTCTATAAAGATTCCCCACCTCTGAAACCTTAAGGCGGTATCCTCTTATAATATATAGGGTCATTGTGCGTCTGGGCTGATTTCAGAGCAGTGATTTTGTTCTGTTTTTATGTTCACTAGAGCCTCAGTAAAGCCAACTAAAATGTGTTTGTCAGATCTTGTTGAATTTAAATATAAACATTCTAAGTAGGTAGGGGTGTTTCATGTCTTCTTCATGGGTCTCTCATGGTGTCCTTGCTATGAGTCAAACTGCACGCAGCGAGAGTGGCAGCTTGAAACCATCCAAAACTCGGAAGCACAAAGATGGAGCCTTCTACTCCTGTCAAGATGACAGTCTCAGAAATCCACCGGGGCAGCTCTGTGTTGTCCTGTAGGGTGGTGATGACTCAGTATTGACTTGATGGCTGTGAGTTTGCTTTCTGGTTTATCAGTTTTTAAAAGCATTTCCTGGTCAATTAGATATGGAAACCAGAAAAGATGATCTAACTCTCTATCAAGCCCTCCCTCATTTTTATTCATAAAAATGAAAGAATAACAAAATCACCTTAAAACCCACAATAATTCCAAGTACTCTAGAATTCTGCTAACTCTTTCTAAGTTTTAGTTAGGTTTTGGGTTTGGATTATGAAATCAAAGGGAGAGTTTATGGCCTAGGTGATGGGGTTTTACTTTACTTGTGATGATTTGCCTCAGCAACTCTTATTGTTAAGTACCAAGGCCCAGGTTCTAGGTCATACTACCACTATGTACAACAAAACGAATAGTGCATGGTCCTGAGCCATCCTAAGAGTTGCTGCTATGTTTGGGCCTAAAATTGTAGCCTCTATCTCAAGCCATTCCATTAAGAGTCTTCTTCTTTTCTAAGGCTCCTCTCCTTGACTTAGCATGATGTCCTACTCCAGGGACCATTTTTTGAGGATCGCATGTACAAAGTACTTGTGGCAATATCACCAGCTTTACTTCCACGGAATATTCTGTCTTTTAAAACAGATTTGTTCACTCTCTAGCTAGTCTAAGGTAGATTCATAAGTCTTCCCCCAAAGCTTTCCTGTGCATATGAATGAACTGAAAATACCAAGAGTGGGATCAAAGTGACCTTTGACTTGTTTTGTTTTAAAAATGTATCTTTTGTAGTAGATTTGACAAGTGTCATATGTATACACCCTTTGATTTCCTGATTGCTGATTCCATGGACCTTGATTCTGAATCCATGGAAAATAAAATCCTTGGCAATGCAATCTTTTCTTCACTGATAGTGATGGTGGTCCAGTTATGAGAATTCTATTTCTGTTGAGACATAATCCATCAGTATGGGCTTCAAGTCCTCCCATGTTCAGCAAGCAAATTGACACAATGTCCTGTATATCATCCAGCCTTTCAAATCATTTTCTCAGCATAGATTGTATAAATATGATGCAATTTTTATACAAGGCTCACTTTTCCTCATTTTAAAGCACACAATATGTCTTTGTTCTGTCTGAATGGCTGCATCTGTAAGTTCTGAATGAACATAATGAAGTTTTCTGACATTTTCATTCTTTGCAATGTTATCCAGAGCTTGTTGTGATCCACACAGTCAAATGCATTTGCACAGGCAATAAAACCTTGTAAACATCAGACTGCTCAGTCTGATTGTCTGCTCAGTCAAGATCCATCTAATACCAATGATGATCATCTTTTATTAGCACTTATCAATTATTTTCTGAGGACTTCTTAATATCCCAAAAGAGTTGGTAAATTCTTATTATAGTTACCAATGCACTAAAAAGACATGGATCAAAATTCTTAGCCTCAGAAACTTGAAAAATCAATATCTTAATTATCTGTTTGTAGACTTTGATTTTAAATATTGCCAGAACTTAGGGCTGAAAATGTATGAGATGTTTTCCATTTTAACCTATCTTCATTTCTCATGCACATCCTCTCTGCCACCGTTGCAGATTATTAAGACTGAAGAAAGCAATTGCCTCCTCTCTCTAGCCTGCCAACCAGCTAAAGGAGCAAAAGGATCCACATACTAGGCTTTTCTCGGAGTAGCAAGGCCCCTGAGTGGACTCCGATGATCTCTTCTGTTTAGTCACTCATTCAGCATAAATCACTTCAATAGCATTATTGCGCCTCACACTATGCTAGTTTATTCATGTAGCAATCAAGCATATTGTGTCACACAGAAAATGAAATCTTAATGGGTCTCACTAATGGAACTCATTTTATTTCTTTTAGGCTTTGTCTGGTTATTACCTTGTGACACACACAAAAAAAGGCAGGGATAACGCACTCTAATGGATGACACTCCCTTGATACTTGTTACACCTGCTACAAAGCAATTAGTTATTCTACCATCATAACTGCTTATTAAAATGGAATGCGATAAATACTAGGAAATCTGTAAGTCAATTTAGCTACTTAGGAAAGCTATGGTCTGTTAAGCCAAGAGCAAAGCTTGCTTTTCTGTGTACGTCTGTGATCCGTGATGTGTCCCTTTGTTAGGTTGTAATACCCTGTGCTGCAATGCCCTCAGTTCAGTTATTAGCAAACAGGTGTTCTCATCATACACAGAGTGTAAATGGCCATAAATGACCCTCTCGAGAGCCAAGCAACTAAAGACACAATCCTCGTGGCGAATGACTCCATCAAGGAGATGATCGCTCAGCTCCGGCTTGAGGGAAAAATCTCTGCTCTGCTGTGTATAATCCCTGCCTGGGGAATAGATCTCCTTTGGAGACTTCCATGAGTATTAAAGACAAATTCTGTCCAGAATGAATCATGCTCACACTCTCACAAGTAACCCCCCTCTGGCTGACTCTCCTGAGAGTAGTTGCTGCCACAGGAAAGGAGGGCGAAGTCCAGGAGGGGATTAGGAAACAATAAATAACAATGCAGCAGGCAACACTTTGTCCCTGGCTTACAAGGGAGACTGGACTGTAACAAGGACAAAGGAAAATCTTCCTTGAGAAGTTTTTTTCAATTAGCCTGAAAGAGATTAGCTAATGAAGGTAAATGAAGGTTAAAAGGGGGCCTTTTTACATTTTCTAAAGTCAAATGACCTATCCACTGTACCTACTCTCCTGATGCCAGAGTTTCTTGTTACTGTATGTCTCAAATTTTAAGAATAATGAATTCTTTGTAAGGGATATAGTAAACTCTATTTAGGAGAGATATATAAGACCATGATGAACTTGAAGAAAAAAAATTTACACATACAGGAGTACGCATACATATGTGCACATATGCAGAAAAGGTAATGGCTGGACCCCCCACCCCCTCATTCTTAGGCAAAGTGTGATCCCGTGGTATTTTAACAAAATCTATACAATTTTTCCATAAGTGGACTTTCCCATGCACAGACAGCTCCTTATATGTTAATTGAAGCACGCAAATGTAGCCCATCTGTTACTTCTTAAACTTCCTGAAGTTGAGCAAAATACTAGTGGAAATAGATCATAGAAAATCATTCCATAGTTTTGCTCTAAGAAATAAAATGACAGTGTGGGGGAATTGTAGATGTCAATGAATGTGAGCTCACAGATAGTCATGTGTAAGCCCTTTTGCTTGATTTTCTTCTCTAATAAAGCCTTTTCAGCACATACTGAAGCATATGAATTTATAAGAATCTTTACTTGACTTACTTTGTGTATGTGGGTAGAGATTATTCCTGTTCTTGGAAGCACAGTTCATTGGGATTAAAAGAGGACTCTTAAGATTGACTTCCTAGAGTTGATACACATTAATTTCATGATTTTTAACATAATGCCATGAAAAACTGAGATTTTCATGATACCTAATTTAAATAACTGCAAGTCCTTAAGAGCAAAGATCCCAGATACTCTCCCATCTCCCACAAGCACCACTACTGCTAGACTGAGAGAGAGAGAGATAGAAAACATGAGTGGGTTGAAAGAAACTTATCAAAACACTGAAATTATGGGTCAAATTGTTTTCTACCTATATGTGTATCTAGCACCTGTGTTTTCAAGTATCCAAACAAATTCTGGTTAAGTTGCATAAATAAGTAGAAAGGGAAAAAAACTACTCAAATGATATTGGAGAGTTTGTTGAATTTACTGAACAGTCTAGAGGTCCTTATTGAATTTTTGAGGCAAATACTAATGTTGAACGAACTGGGTTATATGATATTCACACAAATATCTATATCACTATAAGATCGAGAAATAAAATTCCTTTGGCACTGTTCCTGAATCCTAGGACACATTGTCAAACTCCCTGTCATCTACTGCTCCTTCTCCCTGTGGCACCAACAGCTGAGAGCTGGCATCAACTCTGAAAGTTACTTCTCCTCGCTGTGGGTCACTGAAGGTTTCAGTGGGAACTTTATGGACATCTGAATCCTGAGAGTTCAAAACTTCATACATTTTAATCTTTAAAAATATCACAAGGGGCTTAAGGTTAACTAAAAATAAGCTACATAAAATTCTTGTAGCAGAATTAATAAAATAAAATGGGAAGCATAAATGAAGCAAGTCAGAGGGGTATGAGCTCACGACCCCAATCCCAACTACTGGGGCAGCCGCCTCTCCCCCGGGGGAGTTTGCCTTGGAGGTCAGCCCTGAAACTGTAGCTTGGGGAGTGAGAAATGCCTGACCAGAGCACATGAGAACAAATGAAGGTGGAGGAAGAGAGAATGGAGTGTATCCTGGCCCACCGAGCATTCAAGACAATATTCCCACTCAGAACAGCCGATGCACAAAGAGAATAATATGGCAACCCCAATATGAAATACAGCTACCCTCACTGACCAGAAGTTTTTTGGGGTCACCAATGAAGAAACAGGGTCAGGATTATACCGTGTGACCCAACCACACCATGGCAAAACACTAAGAGTGTGCAACACAGCTTGGAGTTCCAGATGGAGTGCCAAGGATATAGTTTGGGGCCAGGGTATGGCACCCCATCTGACTCAACCAGGGGAAATTCCTGGAAGTCACTAAACAGACCTTGAGCTATTTACAGGTTTTTATATTTTTATCATTTTTATTTTTACATATATATGACATTGGGTTTTTTTAATTATTGTTTTATTTTCTTAGGTTGCTTCATATTGTTACCTCTGCAGGTCTATCTAGATAAGATAGGCTGGATGAATAGTTTGGAGGTGAAAATAATGGAACTGACAGTTCCAGGGGGGAACATGGGAGAAGGGGAGGAGGAGAAAAGGAGGAGGTGTTGACCAGTCCAGGGATAAGGGAACAATAGTGATTCAAAATCAGTGACAAGGTGGGGGTTAGAGATCTGATAGGGATTGATCAGGAGTAATATAAGAGAGAGAAAATACTGAAATCCAAATGGAGGCTGAGCACGGTAATGGGACAAAAGAAAAATAAAAGGAAATAGAGGAAAGAACTGGTGTGGGGTTAAGGGCATTTATAGAGGTTTAAATACAGGCATGTACACAGGTACATATATATGATGATGGGTAAATAGATCAACATGGAAATACTTATAGGGTTAGTATTAGGACAGCAGGTGGGCATTGGACCTCCACTCAAGTACTTCCTCAGTGCAAGAACATTTTATTCTATTAAATTGACATTCCATGATGCTCACCATCCTGACATGATCACTGAAGAAAAATGTGTGTATAAGCAAAAGTGGTGAAGAAAACTGATGGTGTCAGGCTATCAAAAGATCTAGCATCTGGGGTCTTAAAAGCTTGAGTAAGCAAGTGGCCATCCTGCTTAGAAGCAGCAAAGCCCACATGGAAAGAGCCCACCAGCCTGTGCAACCACGAGGTGAAAAAGGTATCAGTTATCAGGCTTTAAGAACTAAAAATCATGACATCACATGCTCACTTTCCTGATATGGTCCCTGATGACAAATGTGTGCATGAGGAAATGTGATGAAGAAAGCTGATGGTGCCAGGCTATCAAAAGATAGAATGTCTGGGATCTCACAGGCTTGAGTAAACAAGTGACCATCCTGCTCAGAAGCAACAAAACCCACATGGAAGGAGCACACTAGCCTGTGTGACCATGAGGTGTCCAAGTAATCCAGTATCAGGCATCAAAAACTAAAAATTATATCATTATAAATGAGGGGGAATACAGATTGGGGACCCAAAGCCCATCAATGGGTGAAGCAACACCCCCTTACAGAGGGGTTGCAGGGAGGAGATGAGCCAGTCAAGGTACAGCGTAGTAACAATGAAATATGCAACTTTCCTCTAGTTCTCAAATGCTTCCTCCTACTCACTTTCATGATCCCAATTTTACCAGACAAATCCAGCTAGAACAGAGGATGTACACTGGAGTCGGAAACATGGGAAATTTAGTATAGATGATCCCTCAGGACTAGTGGTGGGAGGGGTGATACTGGGATGATGGAGGGATGGTGGAATATAAAGGGGAAACCAATTTCAGGGATCAACATATAACCTCCTCTGTGGGGTATGGACAACAGGGAAGTGAGTGAAGGGACACACTGAATAATGTATGATATGAAAAAGTCATAACAATTTGTAGATTATTAAGGGTTCATGGCGGGAGGGAAGGGAAATATGGGTATCGGTACTGGGGGTCTAAGTGGAGGGAGGATTTTTTGAGACTGATGATGACAACAAATGTGCAAATGTGGTCTGCATACAATTGATGTATGGATTGATTATGAAGGGAGTTGTATGAACCCGCAATAAAATTATTTCTAAAAAAGGAGGGGAGAAGAGGAGCTTATACCAAGGGCTCAAGTAGAAAATATTTGGAAATGAATATTGCAATATGTGTACAAATATGCTTGATACAAATGATGTATTGAATGTTATAAGAGCTGTAAGAGCCCCCAATAAAAATCAATGAAAAAAATGAAGCAAGTCACTGGACAGAAATATGCCACAGTCTGTACAGTAACTGCACAGATACTTTGAAAAGAAAGATATGTGAGTGAGGAGTTCAACAGATAAATGAGGGCGAGTGAAAAATATTGATACAAAAATCACAAAAATGTTCATTAATCAAAAATATCGAAATATGGACTTCTTGTATCTCAACACATCCTCCGCGGAAGTCTAGCCTGTGCTCTGACTTGTAACACATACAAATGGCAATTTGGGCACCCTCAGGGAACTCCAATTGTGTTTCCTTTAAATATTCTTGATGTTTACAAACAAAAAGAAGCTGAGAGGGCAAGATCAGGGCTGTAGTGTGGATGGGGTAAGGCTTCCCCAAAACATTCTATTGCTACCCTAGAAGAATGAGGAGATGCATTGTCATGTTAAAATATTCTTTGGTGCAAATATCTGGCCTTTCTCTTACCAATTCATTTTTCAGTTTTCTTAAAGCCTACATTTAATGAGTCTCTTTATAGTGACTCTTTTGGTCCTTAAAAAAAAGCTATTCATATTGTCCCTTGGGAATCCCAAAGACCAATCATCATACCTTTGGGGGCTGACCTCTCTGGCCTGAATTTATCAGCTCAGAAAGTCCTTTCAGAAAAAACTGCTTCAATTTGTTCTATTTTTGCAGCTACTTTAATGAGATTAAGACAATGTATCAGTGAAAGAACTTATGTATGATTATCCACTTATGAAAGAGGAATTTTTAAACATATTTGTTTAGAATAAAAGCACACATATATAAATTGAAAGTCAAATAATAAATTTTTACTGAGCCTTGTGAGTCTGCATACATGAACAGACACATAATGCACTGAATTGTTTACTACAATTCTTCCAATCACAATCTTTGTTACTCTCACTTAATGACCTTCATATTCTTGATGGCTATTGTGGCAGTCACCTAACCTGGTGTCAATCTGAAGATGAAGAGCATAGGGGTGGCGTCTAGAGATCTCCGTGTGAGCATGGTCTTCTCCTGAGAATCCTGGGATATGTGATAATTCCTTCTTGGAGGCGGGAGACACTCTCTCTCTCAGTTCACTCCCTTGGAGACAGTTGACTGACCAGGCTCACTTCTTGTGAGAAAGCCCTGAGAAGAAACCACATGAACCCACCCTGAGGAAGCCCTGGGTGCTGAGAAGCCAGGCAGAGACCCCTCCTAGCACCGAGATGCTTTTAACATCTTTGGCTCCAAAGACTTTCTACCCACCGACCTGTGATCATTTCTCATTCGGCATCATTGCATGTATCTCCAGTCTGAAGATTTTATAGATTGGTGTTGGACATATGGGCTAATATCAAACTTATTATCTTGGACTGGACTGGGTTGGGATTTTTTTTCATTGTTCAATTGCTCTTGTATATAAACCTCTCCCTTATACACATGTTTATGAATTTTGTTTCTCTTCTCTACCCAGAATAACACAGATCCTAGTAAGAAATTGAATTATTGGTAGCAGGGTGCATTGTCAGATGAACACACTTGCTGGGTATTAAATCAGCCAGCTCAGATATGGTGGGTGGATGTTGAATGGAATCTCATGACTTGCAAGAGTGGAACCAGAAGTGAAATGCATCCTTGGCATACTGAATGTCCTTCATCCAAGAGGCACTTTTGGCACAGAGAGATGATAGAAGGGCAACAACAATAGAATCAGAAGCCAGATCATGAGACAAAGCATTGGATTTTCCAACCAGGAAGTGACTTGCGGAGTAGGATGTCTCTGGGCAGCCAATTGGGGGAGGTGGGTTTACTCATGCACTGAGCTGAAACTGAATGCTTTATAGTTGAAACTTACAACAGAGACATGATCTTTGTGCACTTATTAGCAGCCTTAAAAGGAACTTTAAAACATTGAGCCAGCAGAAGACAGGTCAAGTGGCTGAGGATTGCAGAGAGGCAGACACAGTAGAAAAGACAGTGTCCTAACTGAGCAAATATATCCTGAGAATTTCTCACCTGACTTGTAACCTGTTAACTTCCCTAATAAATTCCATAATTATGAGCATCATCAGTGCATTCTATATGGAAATTGTAATACATTATACAATCCAGCTGAAAGTAGAAAGTAGGGAGGAAATCAGACATCACCCCCACTTCACCTTCCATTTTTACAGTGTGTGTGTGTGTGTGTGTGTTGAGTTTCAAGAGTCTTTTAAATATGTCTGTAAAGAACATCATGCCGTGAAAAACAGCCATAGATTTCAGTAGAATTATCTCTTGGTTTTATTTTACTGGCACATAATTTACATATCATATAATCGAATAGTTCAACCATTCAAACATATCATGGGGATATTGTACAACCACCATCACATTCATCCTAAAACAACTCCCCCCATGATTGATTTACCCACAAAATGTGCTTGGCAATCAAGATCCGCTCCAACACACCCTTCCTTCTGCCTTCATTATTTACTCCCAAACTACCCTTTTCCTCCCTATCACCCATCCACCTCCCCTTCATTCTCTGTAATACCTTGTATTAGCTATTATCCTTCTATGTCCTCTCTTCCTGCACATCTGGGAAAGTCCATAGAAAACAGTGGAAAACAAATTGTACTGTGGTAGGAATAAGATCACATTAGTATAAAAACAAAATTCCAAATAATATGTGAGAGGGCAAAAACCCCATCAACATTCAAGAAGCTGGGGAATAAGTTGTTGTCATGAACATCTAAGAAATACTTGTTCCACAACAAATACAAGATGTGTCTATGGGGAGTTCAATTGGCCAATTATGGGTTTCTGTCCAGTATAATCAAGGTGACAATAATTTCTGCCTGCTAGTAAGGTTGTGTAGGATATAGTGGATCTGCCGGCAGTTTGGTCTGAGAATGTACCTTCGTTTAGGGTTCCCACTGTCCTCCATAGTCTTCTACAAATACGATGTTCATCATTTTAGCTCTGATACTTTTCACCATATTTGGATTTTATAATTGTTATCTTTGAAGCACACTAGCTGGTATGCTTCTTCTGTGTGGACTTAGTTGATTCCTTTCTTAAATGGATGCTTGCTTATATACAAGCCTTTTAAGACCCCAGTCACTACTTCAATTGATAGCTGGGCACCATCTACTTTCTTCACCATACTTTGCTGTAGCATGTTTATCTTCAGTGATCATTTCACAAAGGTGACTGTCGAGCGGGGCATGGTGTAAGAGTTAATTGTTCTTAAGTCGGAGCTAAGATTTCAAGGAAACCTAGAACTCCTTCCTGATCTTTGTTTTTTAATTAATTAATTTATTTATTTTGCTATAGCTTGGGCCTTAATACATATGTTGTAGTAGTTACATAATCTGGTGTCAACTTGTGGATGGAGTTTAGCCTGTCAATGAGAATGCAGCTTGAGGACCTTATTTGGAGGTGTGACAGATAACAAATAACTCACTAGAGGTCAGGCACAGATGCACTCCCTGTGAGACATTCCTGTTGACATATGCTAGATCCCTGGAGTGGAAGAGCCATATGGAGACCAGTGCTGAGGTGTTTCCACTGTCATTGTATGCATAAGACTTTCCACCTACTGGCCTGTGATCTTCCTGCATTCACCATCATTGTATGTTTTGTGGGCGTCTGAAGAGGAATTTATAGATTGGTATAAGACATATGGGCTAATGTGGACTTATGAACTTGATATGGACTGAGCTTGAATGTTTTCTTAATGTTCAATTATTCTTTATATAAAGTGATTTCTTGTACACATATGAGTGTCTATGAATTTGTTTCTGTTGTCTATCTGGACTAATTCATATGTCATAGCATTCCATGGTTCAAGTATATAAAACATAATTGTACCATTGCTTCCATGATCAGTCTTCAAACGTAATCTCTCTTCCTGGACTGCTTCATGTCATTTTACCCTCTATACCACCCCTCCTCCTGACTTATAAACAAGTAGTCTTTAGATTATTAATGAATTCAGGTCTAAATACATTTTAAATGAATGTGTGTATAAATCAAAAATAGTTAAGTACAATCTGTTTTTAACATGTTAATCAAT
The DNA here is from genome assembly GCA_004026705.1 of Nesogale talazaci. Classification (NCBI taxonomy): domain Eukaryota; kingdom Metazoa; phylum Chordata; class Mammalia; order Afrosoricida; family Tenrecidae; genus Nesogale; species Nesogale talazaci. The sequence continues at coordinate 86,327 of PVJH01002024.1, forward strand.
ATTGATCTTAGTAGACAAGCATAGCATACACCTACTTTTCTATGCACACACAAAATATACATGAAATGAAAACTTTCAGATACACTAAAACACCTTTAACATCATAATAAAAGAAATGTTAGTAGTACAGTGTTTAAAGTATTTAGCTGAGAACTAAAATTTGGTAATCTGAACCTTCCAGGGTTTGTGTGGGGAAAGGTAGGGCAGTTTGCTTTGATAAAAAATTACTGGCTGAGCCCCAGTGGCATAGTGGTTATGCGCGGTTATGCAGTGGTTATGCAGACCACTGGGATGGAGGTTCAATTCCAGCTCCCAGGAGCAAAGGCTGGGCCTCCTACCCCTACCACCTGAGGGCAGTGATGCCTAAAAAAAAAATACATTCTTGGAAATTCTCTAAGTTCATCTTACTCTGTTCCAAAAGGTCATGGTGAGTCAACATCAACTCAATAGCTATGGTTTCTATTGTTTTTTGGCTTTAACATAGTTTACAATTTGCTATTATGAACCTTTGTATATACCACAAAGTTATACTGTAATTGACTATATGATGGTTAGTTTGTAGCTCCTGCTTGTGCGTAAGTCAGATGTTCAGAACCCAGAGAGTTTGTACTAATATGGATGCTACAAAAATATGAAGCTGCTCTCAAGCAAGCACTCAACAGGGAGCTTGGAATTTCTGAGTCATCATTCTTGGTCTTGGTTTTGATCATTTCAGCCTTATAAAAAGAACATTTTCAGTGATACAGAGAAAAAATGGCGTGGAGATTCAACATAGAATTTTTCATATAATTTATTAGATCTCAGTCTGGGTGATCAACATTTTTTTTAAAAAAGGAGAGGGTGTGTGTTAAGAAAGGATGATTGTCAAGAGTATGTTTGAGGATTGTCTCAGCAACCATCACTTAAAACAAGAGCTTTGGAAGTCAAAGCAATGGACTGTGTTCCTATCTCTTCATACTAAGATTTCCCATCAGTATGTATCCAATTAAATAATTATTTCCCTCAATTATACTCACATTATTCAAAGATACTCGTTTTAGGGTCTGTGGGGTGATAGAAAAGATCATTATTTTTCCCATATCTGTAATGTCAACTGAAGAATTACACCACTTAAGTTCCTCACACATGCATAGTTCATAAATTTATGAACAATTTGGAGTACTCTCAGATGTACACCAAGGAAGTATTTGCACCAGAAAGACAGAAGGAGCTAACCAGCTGAGAAGGCAGGGGGAATGCTCTGATATTCTGTGCAATACTGAACAGAATGCACTCTTCAGAAGAAAGAGCGAGCAAAGGAAGTCCTCATATAACCTTGGTTGCCCTTTCACTTCCATAAAGCCGATGTCAACTTAGCTGTTGTCAAGGACTGCAATGAACTCAGGCTGATCAAGGAAGATATGCTTTTCCTTTCTGACAAACTGCACACAAAAACAGATACGTGTGCATGCACATGCATTTCTTTCCCTTTCTTCTCAAAATAAAAAAAGGACTATGTTGATAGAAAGGTGAAACTGGTCCCCAGAAAAATACAGAATTTAAAGTCAGCAGATGATTTAAAATAAGTTTTTTCATGGAAAATCTGCTTGCTTTTATAGCACAACGCAAGTATATTGCTGTCCTCAGACTTTGAACTCAAGGGACCCCCATGCACAACCAAGCAAAATATTTGCCAATCCTGCCATTCTCATGATCCATAGCATTTTCATGGGGTTTTTCAGAAATAAATCACTAGAGTGTTCTTACTAATCTTCCTTAACCAGGAAGATCAACTGAAACCTGTTTATCATCATAACAACAAACAAGGCCCCCTCTCCACCCCTCTTCCCCGATAGATATGTGTTGGCTGCGCATGAAGTACCTTGGCTAGCAATCAAACTTGAGTCTCCCTGAAGTCTCTGGGGTGGCCATGGAAATATTGTTAGCCTCTTTACCAGAGGGAAAAAATACACTTCACAAATGTGTAAAGTTACAGACACCACAATAAAGCATAACTGCTTATTTTAGTTTGGATAGAATTTGTTTCCATGTGGTCCTTTTTCAAAAGAAAGTGCAATAGAAAGTTGTGTGTAGTTAAATTTCATTTTCTTACTGGGTGATGAAGGCATAGAATTATGCTTTTTTTAAGTTCCTATAACAAAAATATAATGAAAATCAGCCTTTAAAAATATTCCTCATTTATTACAGTCAAAATAAGAAATTTATTGTACATGGGGTACTTGTATAGTTAAATACATATTGCAGTGTTCTACAATTAAATGAGAACTCAAGATTTTCAGCTGAGCAGTCTCAAAAATGCTTTGTCTTGGACTTTGCTATCATTCATTGCCATAAAATCAGCTTTCACATGTAGCAAATTACTCAGAGCGAACAAAGCATTGCTGAGTTATGTACCATCCTCTCAGTTGTTTGTATGTTGGAGGAATTTCAGCTAGAATTTCATTGAGGGCTTCTCTCATTTTCATGGACCCTTGGCTTTATCAAGCCTTATATAGCAATTGAGGTGTTGGGATAATTTGTGGGAAAGAGCAAAAGAAAATTTCTCTGCCCTTACTTATAAGTAGTACTCTGGGTGGACTTCCTCAAAGAAGGATTTACTCATTCTTCTCCCAGGCAATGGTACATTAAATATCTTAACCAACACAATTAAAATAGATCAATTTGTCAATCTTACTTTTACATTGTCCAATATAATTGTGGCTATGAGGTGATTGAAAATTACATGACTTACATCAATTGTACCTTAGTCCTCAAAGTTCAGACATGCCTCTTTTTTTCTGGCTTCACTCTATTGGGATGTTGTGTTTTTCACAAATTGAAGACTTTTTCAACCCTATGTTGAACAAGTCTATCAGTACATTTTTTCTAGCAGATTTTATTTGCTTCATGACTGTGTCATATTTTGGTAATCTTGTACTGTGTTAAAATTTTTTCACATTGCCATTGCACACTAATTGACTACAAAAACCAACCAAACCCACTGCCAATAATTCCCCCTCATACCAACCTTGTAAGAAGTTTTCAAGACTAAATCTTTATAAGGATAGACCACCTCATCTCTCTCCTTTGAAGGTGCTGGTGGGTTTGAACCACTGACCTTACGGTAACAGTCTGACAATCATCACACAGTGCCACCAGGCTACTATAGTAGAATAAAATGTAGTGTGTATTAACTTTTTACAAGACCAACAAATTACTTATTGAGAATACATCTTTTTTATGAATGTATGCAGTGACTCTACACATGAACCTCACCAGATGGAAAACACAAAAATCAAATTGACTATATCTCTGGAAAGAGACCATGGAACAGTTTGATAGAAGTAGTCCGAATTAGGCTGTTTCTGAGACTATAGACCTTTATAGAAATAGACAAACTCATCTTTTTTCACTGAGCGACTAGTTAGTTCGAATTACTGCCCTTGTGGTCAACCACTCAATGCCTAACCCCCAGTATCATCAAGGATCCATAGAAATAAAAAGATGTAAGCCTTATTTCAAAACATAAACTTTGTCAAGGTCAAGAGACTTTTGTTAGTGATACTATCATCCTTTTAGATCATCCCTAAAGAACGCAGGGTCCTAGGAATTCGATCATGTAAATACAGACATTTTAGATTATGAACTGAAGAAACAAATGGATATCTTTTAAATATGCTTTAAGATTAAGAAACAAAAAGAGGTCAGAAGGAACCAAGCCAGGACTGTAAGATGAATGCATAGTTATTTTTCCATGGAAACTCTTGCAAAATTGCTCTTGTTGGATGAGAGGAATGAGCAGGAATATTATCATAGCAGAGAGTCTGGTGAAGCTTTCCGAGGTACTTTTCTGCTAAAGTATTGACTAACTTCTGTAAATACTCTCACAATAAACAGGTGTAATCACTCTTTTTCCCCTCCACAAAGTCAAAAAGCACAATGGAAAAAAACTGTTCTCATGGCCTTTGCTCTTAAGAGGTATTTGTGGCGATCATGTGTTTATGTTAATTTCATGATTTAGATGTAGGGGTAGACTCCAGCCTGTTAATCTGGAGATAGCCATCGAGTAGCCAATGAGGCCTCCATGTGGGCATGGCTTTCTCCTGAGACTTCTGGGAGATCTTGCAATATTTCCCTCATGGAGATGAGAAGCTATCTTCCCAGTTGTTGTGAGTTAGTCTCTGAGACAACGAACTACAGACAAGATAAGATGGCAGTGTCCCAGGAGTTGGAGGAGCCTGAGGAGAAGCCACATGGCCCTACCTTGATGGAACCAGACTCTGAAGTTGGAGAAGCCACCCGGAGACCCCTGCCAGCGCTGAGTTGCTTCTACCACCACTGGATGTTGTTGATGCACCCTGATCCCTGGAAGCAATGAGTCATGGGGACACCCCTGCCAGTGACAGGACTCTGCACCCACTGACCTGTAACCTTGTGAGTCGGAAGAAGACATATAGACTGATGTCGGAGACATGGACTAATATCGGACTTATGACTTTGAACTGGACTGGGCTGGGATGCTTTCTCAATGTCCCATTCCTCTTGTATATAAATCTTTTCCTTATATCCATATGTGTGTCTATGAATTTGTTTCTCTAGTCTACCCGGACTAACACAGGACTCCTTTCCTTGACTTGATGACATCTACCTCTCAGTGGTAATTGGTTTGATTGTGTATTGCTTTCAGGTTTGTACTAGTAAAAGACAATTCTTCCCAAAAATGCAATAGGGAGTGGTAACATCCTTCAAATCATAAACTACCAAATTACCACATTTCTTGTTTTGAAGCTTAGTTTCACTGGTTAATCTATATCTACTAGTAGTAACTTCTTAAATTTTGTTTGCAGAACAAGTAAGCAATCATGTTCTAGAGTTCTGTTAGTTTTGAAGGTAGCTGAATTCTACCAAAACTCACCATTTTTAATGCCCCCAAACCCAAATTGGATCTTTTCTATATCCTGATTTGATCATTCAGATCATAAACAGTTCTTTGACTTAAGAAAAATACATTAGATTAAGAACTAAGGTGTTTTCTTGTCACTACCAGGGGTAGTTTAAAGGTATCAAGTTTATATTTTCAAGGGTACTAGTGGATTCATAAACACATTTTTTATTTTATAGAATAATTATTGTAAGAGTTTTGCAGAATTTAACCAAATTCCAAGGTATCACATTTTCTTGAGCCTTTGTTGAAGCTGGACAAGATCTCTATCAGAATGACTTGTCATCATGTTTTGTGCTTCCATTGCCCCTCATTTGATGCAATCTAAGCTACCTCTGTTTGCTTCTTCATAATTGGTATTTATAAGCAGGTAATCTGACTTTGTTTGTTTGTTTTATACTACAATTTTCTAGCACACTATCTTGCACCAAGTATGAAGGAAGTAATTTTGGCCAACTGTACCAGCATCTTTCTTGTGAATTATTTTCACTGAATGTCCTGTCTCATATGAAATGCCTCTTAATGATTTACACTCCCTGAAAAAAAAATTAACTGTTTCTAAAATATTTCCATAAGTTAGCACTTTCTTCAATGAAAGGTGAAGTCTTTCATCTAAAACAAGATACAAAAGTGGCATAGTAGAAAAACCACAGACATCAACACATGGGTATGAATGATCACAATCATGTCTAAGACACCATTCTTTGAAAGTACCTCCCTCTGAAATTTTATCTTATGTAGTCAAAATGTTAAGGTAATATCCATAATGATTGATTATTCCATGTTATGAGGTATTTTAATATTTTATGATTATGTAATTGTATAACTATGTTCTTGGTAGTAATAGCATAAACTCTTGCAAGCAATAAGCTTCGAGGAAATTCTTCTAGGAAATTGAGCGCAAAATCAGAGACATTAGATTAAATGAAGAAGAATGTGACATCAGGATTGAAGGAAGGCTTATTAACAACATGCTCTATGCAGACAACACAACTTTGCTTGCTGAAAGTGAAAAGGACTTGAGCACTTGCTGATGAAGATCAAGGATGGTAGCCCTGAGTGTGGACTACCACTCAATGTAAAGAAGACCAAAATCCTCAGAACTGGAGCAATGAATAATGTCCCGCTAAATGGAGAAAAGATTGGCGTTTCCAAGGATTTGTCTGCTTTGATCAAGGCTCATGGTAGCAGCAGTCAGGAGATCAAAAGATGCATTGCCTTAGGTAAATCTGCTTCACAAGACCTCGTTACAATGTTGAAAAGCAAGGATGCTACTGTGAGGACTAAGGTATATTTTTAACCACCTCATATACATGAGAGTTGGCTGTTGAATAGGGAAACCAAAGAAGAAAGGATGCGATCGATTTGTGTATTTAACGTGCCAGGTGCTGCAAAAAGCCAAGCAAATCTGCCTTGGAAGAATACAGCCAGAATGTTCTTTAGAGTCAAGGATGGCAAGACTTCATTTCACATACATTGGACAAGTTGTCAGAAGAGACCAGTCCCTGGAGAAGAACATCATGTTTGGTAAAGTAGCAGGGTGGCAAACATGGGGAAGACGTTCCACAAGATGGATTGGCACAGGGGCTACAGCTATGGGCTCAGACATGAGAGTGATGGTGAGGATGACGCGGGACTGGGTGGTGCTTTCTTATGTTGTGCACAGAGTTGCCATGAGTAGGAACTGATTTGACTTGCTTAAACCCCACCCTCAGTGTAACGTCAGTTGAAACTTTAGCTATGCATTATCACAAATGCAAGTAATCTTCTCTCGTGACCTTGCAACTAAGAAGAATGTGTGCCATTTTAGCCATTGCTATGTGGCTAAAACTTCGAAATGACTAAACAATGGTGTTTAAAGAACACAATGCAGCATAAATATGCCTTTTAACTTTCAGTTGAACCTGCCAACGAACTTTGAAAAAATGGACTTGCTAAGCCTCACAAAACCCTTTGATCTAGGTTAAGAAACAGCTGTGCCCAAGTGAATGTCTTCTTCTTTTGCACATTTATTTTCGATATAGAAAAGAAGCTGACATTGCCCCCAAATGTTGACAAATATTGCAAATATTGACAGTCTACACCTTTCAGGTCTAGTTGAGAAAGTAAATCAAGTGCCTTCAAGAAAGATGTATTTTCATGGAAAAATCATGAAAGATGGCTTTCAGATGCATTGGACACACATAGAAAAATTAAAAGAAAATGGCAGTAGGTAGTCTTCTAAAGTTATCATTTTTTCACTGTTATTGTTCCTGAAGAAAACCCTCACTACGATGCTCTGATAAGAGATACAGAATCAAGCACAAAGCAGTTGTATCTAGGAAGTGTGGGCAGGTTCCATGCATCTCTGGACGGACAGTCCCGCTGGCAGAAGGGGCTTTGCTTTGTGAACTTTCTGAGGAGGCACCTCTGCCAGGACCAGTGTGGCAACTTACGCACATGTTTGTGAATGGAAGATTTCCCAACGGAAGTGCTCATTTATCCAGCATCAGAGGATGCTGGCAGAGGATGCTCGCCAGCAGCTGGCGAGTCTGAAGAGTTCATTCGCTTAAGAATATTTTGATACCAGGGCTATGAAAGCTAGTGGAGAATTCTTAGCATTCTGAACTTTTTATGAAAATATTCAGAAATGAAGCATGGAATCTTAATTTATTACATATGATAGCATTGCTGGAATCCTTCAACAGATAAAGGGAGCAGCTTCCTCAGTCCTACCTGCTGGATGCTTGCTCCTCCGACATGCCCTGACAGGACTGTAGACTTGGGAAGGAAGAAAAAAAGCTGCCAGAACAGAAGCTAGGCAAAAGAATCCCTCTCACAACTTTAAAATGTTTTATATAGACAATAGCACTATTACATCATCTTAACCTACTAACTAAAGTTTAACATTCATGGCTTTTGTATGATTCTAATATAGATACACATAAAAAATATTGCAATAGAATCATAAAAACTTTTGCTAAACCAAAAAATAACAAAATAGGAAGCTTTTGTCTCACAACCTATGCTCTGTCTGGTAGGTCTACATAGTGTTTCTATGGCTTAGTGAGTTATCTGTTGGGTTGCTAAATACAAGGTCAGCAATTGGAAATCAACAGCCATTCCATGCGAGTGAAGCGGGTGCAGGTCTGGGGCGTGGTTGGTTCTGTTAAGTAGAGGGTCCCTACAGAACCAACTAAACGGAACTTGGCAACAATAGCAGTTACAGTTTCAGATACTCACAGGGGCAGTTCAAGCCTGCCCTACAGGGTCATTATGACTCACAATGATTCAATAACAGTCTGTTCCTTTATTTTAAGTTGATCTATACATTTCTGGAAGCAGTGTTTCTATCTCACCATGTCTTCTCTGAAGATTTCTGTGCTCTCCAAAGTATGTCATGTCAAAATCTTTCGGCCTCCTGAAGTGATTCAAAGGGTGTTCCTTTGAAATGTTGTCGGAGTTTGGGAAACAAAAAGAAGTTGGTAAGGATAAGAACAGAACTGTAGGACAGGGTGGACGGTAAGGTGTCCCAATGAAATTCTTACAGAACAGCCTCACTATCTTGGAAGAATAAGCAAGAGAATCATTGTGGTAATAAAGAAAAACCTTCAGTGCAATTTTCCTGGCCTTTTTTCTTAAGAAATCATTTTAATCAGCCCCAATGTCCCTCTTCTGTCCTGCAGGAAACTAATGATATTATTCCCATGGGAAGCCCTACACACAGGAGCCATAACTTTCTGAACTGACCTCTTGGCCTTAAATTTAACTTGTTCAGCAGATCTTTTAGGAAACCATAGTTTTCAGGGGACCTCTGGGTCATCTTGATAAACCCTTCTCATACTGGTTATAATTCATTTAAGAAAATCATCTTTAATATCTTGATCTTGAATAAAAGACTGATGAAAAGATCAACTCTTTGTGCACCCATGAAGCTGAAATCTCATTAAGACCAGGAAGTTTGTTTAAAATGGGAAATGGTAATCCATATGAAATCCCAACTTTAGTAGCTATCACATCAATGATAACTCAGTTCTTCCTTCCACAGTGGCTGGACCTCGGCCACAGGCTCTTTATTCATCAAGGTTTATAGTTGCCCCTCTCTTGATTCAGCTTTATGATTATCCCCAGCCCTTTTTGAAGTGCTTTATCCATCCCCAAAACTCTTGGCTTATGTGGGACAGAATTCCTGAAAACTTGTTGTAGAACTTCAATAATTTCGTGAGATGATAACTTGAGTTTGGTTTCAAATTTGGTATTAGCCCTGAGCTATTTTTTTCCTGATGAAACTAAAAGTATCTTTTATTTTTTTAAGATATCCTAAGGAAACTAAGACTAGTGTATTACTGAGAGAACTTGTCTGCAGCCAAATAAATCCATGAACTGGAGCCCTGGTAGCAATCCATTTTTATTTACCCTCATACTATATGTTCTGAATATTAACAATGACTAACAAAATGATCTAACACCATGTGGACCCGGAAACCACTACGCTGAGAGACATTAATCAATCGCAAAGGGATACATATTGTATGAGATCACTACTATAAGAATAAACACCATGACAAAGGCAAAGCTCTGTCCCCAGGTCATATAGATTCCTAATGGGATCTCCCATCGTCATGAGGCGATGTGACTGCCTAATGTGCTTGATCACCTCTTAGTGCCTCTTAGTGGTCCATCTTAATCACCACTTCGACTGAGGAGGCCTGAGACTGTTGGCTCATGTTTGGGAACAAAGGAAAAGACTCACCAATCCCTGCCAATATATTATGATTCTAAGGTCATCACTGATCAACAGAAACTCCTAAGTGGATGTTCAGAGATCCCTAAGCAAAATTCTGATTCACAGGTGGACAGATCTGTCTTTGAGAAGGTGATAGACACCTGTTGGTGGATAAAGAAGATGAGGCAAGCTGGCGTTGGGAAAACAAGATTAAAATTACTTATGCATATTAAACCATCCCCAAAGAATACACCAGTACCACATTATTAATTGGGCCCTTTTGCCTAGTTTTTAATATAACTCTTGGTGACTCAGGCCACATGCTGTGGACAACCGACTTCAGACTCCATCCTCATAAGATGCACAACATTCATCGCAGGCCACAGCAGAGGTTTCAATTTGGAGACCCTACTAAGCAAACAGGGCTTTATCGCTAACCTACCTATAGCAGATTGATGAAACAGAATACTGCCTTGACCTGAAGACTGATGTGTCAAAGTGTGAGAAGAAGCAGATGGCTGCAATCCCAAGATTCTAGCTTCTGAGGTGGTTGGACTTTGATCGTAATTTCTTGCTTGCTTTCAGGGTGACCAATGAGTGTTGGTTAGGGACTACAATTCATTTGCTCTTTTCTCACTCTCTTGGCTTTTTTATGGCACATCTTAGTCTACCAGGCATGGTTCTGCCTTTGTAAATGAGGGTTATTAAAAATTTCTCCCTCTCTCCAGCTCTCATTGCTGTGTCAATAGTGTTCAGTGACTTGAGGTTTTAGTATGTTCAGATAACAATCCATGTATTTGAATCTAAAACACCGCCCCATATTTATAAATTTTCCCTTTTTAAACAGTATTTGAAATTCTATGTTATTGGTTAAATTAATAATACTCTCAGTAGAATTACCCTATATTCTATGGGAATGATTTATAATGTTCCCCAATTAAAGGATAATGATGTCTTCAGGTTGGAGCAGGGACATATAGAAACCATTGATATATGAATGGATTTCGGGACTCATATTTAGTAATAGCCTTAATCTAAGAATAAGCAGTTCTTTTGACATGGCCCTACTCAATACCTGCCCTCTTGAAGAGATCACTGAAGATATAATACTGTAGCAAAGTATGATGAAGAAATCAGATCATTCCCGAGTATCAGAAAGAATAAATGCCTAGGGTCTTAAAGACTTGACTTAAAACAAGCAGCCATCTCAGTGAGATGACAGCTAAAGCTACACAATAGAAGCACACGAGCCTGTGTAAGAAAAGGAATGTAAATAATAAAATCCGAGATCAGAAGAGGGAATCAGTGAGTGGTTAAATCATGAGTACCCAATTTGCTGAGATGACAGTGAGAGCCCAAACTCCATTTTCAGGGTACCCACTTAGATTAAACTTCTAATGGAATGGTTCTCAATCTTCCTAGTGCCTCATTCAGTTCCTCATGTTGTGGTGACCCCAACCATGAAATTATTTTCATTGCTACTTCATAACTGGAATTTTGTTGTGCTGTGAATGGTATTGTAAATATCTGATATGCAGGATGTAGTTTCATTGTGGTAAATTGGATATCATTAAAGCATAGTGTTTAATCATTAAAACAACATGTAATTATATATTGTGAGATATTTATTTTTAATTACAAATAGATTAAATTGTACCTTGAAGCATGATGTGGCATGGGTAACAGTCTTCATCACAGGGGCTCATATGTGGGTGTATCTGCATGTGGGCAGACCCACCTGGAGATGGATAGAGGAGTAGAGTCTCAGTTCCTAAGACCATCTGAAATATGTGTTTTCCAATGGTCTTAGGGGAGTGCTGTGAAAGAGTCGTTTGACCCTCAAAAGGGTCACGACCTACAGGTTGAGAACCACTGCTGTAATGAAACCTCTGAACATTGTCAGAGATGCGAACAGTCTTGCTATTAGTCATAGTGTACAGGAAAGTACATTAATGCAAATGCAATTACCATTTGTTCTCCGTTTTGACCCATTTTATATTTGTTCTAACTTGTATTATTTCCATTATGTTTTCAACATGGGTTTTTCTATGTTTTACTTTGTTGTTCTGGAGGTTTGTTGTCATTTCTATGTTTAGGTTTGTGGCTTTGGGCTATTGTTTTGCTTTTCTTTCTTTTTTGCCTTTTGCTTTGTGTCTCTAGACAGTAACTGGATTAAAAGTTTCTTGGGGTTATGGCAGGAGAGATCTAGGGAAACGGGAAGTCCATAATAATGAGTAAAAGGAAGGAAATGTTCTAAAATCAATTGTCATGCTGATTGTACAATGCTTTCTACAATATATTAAAGCATTTGAACTGTGTGATGTGAATTACATGCCAAAAAAACTATTACACTTTTTAAACATTACATGGTGGTTAGCAAGGCTGAGTCTGGCAAGAAGAAAGGGATACTAATAGACAAACCCAGGCAGGAAGCATCCCACAAAACAGAAGTGGGGAGGGCGTTCCCATTTCTGCATGTATCCTTCCAGTATATGTGAAGGTGATGGACAGAATAAAACACAGACACATTTCCTTATCAATGGAAGAGACCTGCAGATCAAGAAATGACCAGGGAAGAAAGATAGGAGACTCACACTACTCCCACAATATGAATAGTTGCTTGAGTGCAGGGTCTTAGACAAGAACATAGCATGAAATCTGAGGAGCTGGGGTGCTAGGATGCCCATACCAAAATGAAGAGGTACTCCACAAAGGAACAGCCAATAGCAGACGACCCATCAGGAAGCTAATCTGTGGTGGGAAGTCCGTCATTCGCAGACTTCGTAAGGTTTAGCTACATTTGCTGGCTCTTTTAAATTAGCTAAGGTCCTTTGGGTTTCCTTTCCCATGCACCCCCCTTCAATAGGCTTACGCTTCCTGTTCAAGCCTTTCCTGATTCTCATCTGACTGCTATCCTTCACTTGAAAACTTGCTTACAAGCAGGCCCGGAACTCAGAAGTGGAGATGCTCGAATCTCTGAACTCCCTCCCTGCAACATTCCCGCACACTCGGATAAGGTGAGCCACTAAGAAGGAAGGGGCAAAAAGAGGATTAAAAGAGTTAAATTCTCTCTTCATCTTCTAACAAATTGTGATCGTTGCATAATTTCATGTCAACTTGAAGACATAAAACAGTGTAAGTGAAGTTTAGCCTGTCAATCAAGTCGCAGTTGTAGAAGAAACAACCTTTGACCTTAAAATCTGAATATCTGAGACATAATCCTCCCTTGTTCAATACTTGTATCTCAGATGTTTACGAACTTCCATTGCTTTTTCTGTACAATAGGATTTCACACCCATAGTGATGGTCTCAGAAATGAATAACCTAGCTAGTCCCTGTGCCTATTCTACATGAAATATATCCACTGAACAAGTGGGATCTAAAATACTCTTAGTTTATTTTAATGGGTTATCACCTGGTTATAACCCTTTCAGTGAACTTGTTGGGATGCTGGATCATGGACTCTGCATATCATCAGGACGCTACTGCAGTCAGAGGACTACATGCCATCACAGATGGAGTTGAAGGGAAATGCCTGAAGAAATCAGAGACAGCAATTATGAGAACACCAAAATCAGAGAGGAGGAAAACACTTTGAAATTTAGCACCATATAAAGTTTAAAAAGAATCGTTTTTAACCTTGTATAATTTCCCATTTGAGTGTATGGGACTTTTACAAAGAGGGTCATTGTGTTTCCTCTTTCCTAGAGTGCTGCTCCAACCTCCACCATGATGCTTCACCAGGTCGTTTGTTTTTTAAATCATTTTATTGGAGTCTCATACAGCTTTTATCACAATCCATACATACATTCATTATACACATTTGTACATTTGTTGCCCTCATCATTCTCAAAACATTTGCTTTCTACTTGAGCCCTTGATATCAGCTCCTCATGTTTCCCCTGTGTTAGTCTGGGTAGTCTAGAGAAACAAATACATAAGCATGCATATGGTTATAAGAAAGAGTTTTATATACAAGAGCAACTATACATTAGGAAATCATACCAACCCAGTCCAGTGCAAGGTCACAAGTCCATTATTAGTTTATATGTGTGATACCAACCTATAAGTCCTCTTCAGACTCAGGAAGCACATGCAGTAACACCAGAATCATCATAGGCCAGTGGGTACAGAGTCTTATGTATCCAATGGAAGTAAGAGCATCTCAGCACTGGCAGAGCCCTCTCCAGGTCTCCATCAGTTTCCAGGGCTCAGGGTCTATCAGCATGCTAACATCTGTCTTGTCAGCTGCAATGTCTTCCAGAGAATGAGCCTTGTCAGTCAAGGGTCTCGAACAGATGGAGTAGTGAGTCTCTCACCTCCATGGGTGAAAGATGGCAAGATTTCCCAGAATTCTCAGGAGAAAGCCATGCCCACACAGAGGTCTCATTGGCTATCTCCAGATTGACAGGTTAGACTCCACCCCTACAATCTTTTTTTTTTATTTTATTTGGGGCTCATTCATTGCTTAGCACAATCCATACATACATATATTGTGCCAAGCACCTTCATATACCCACTCCCATCATTCCCTCTCAGGCCATCTATTTTTCCACGCGAACCATTGATATCAGCTTTTCATCCCTGCCCCTCCCACCGCACTCCCCCTCCCCCACAAACCCTTGATATTTCATAAATTATTATTATTTTGTCATATCCTACATTGCCTAATGTCTCCCCTCACCCATGCCTCCGCTGTCTACCCTCCAGATAGCTTATGTGTAGATCCTTGTATTCAGCTTCCCCTCTCTACCCTACCTTCTCTACCTTACCTTCCCTCCACCCTTCTGGTATCTCCACTCACTAGTGATCCTGAGGGGTCCATCTGTCCTGGATTCCCTGTGTTACCAATTCTTGTCTGTACCAATGTACCTCCTCCAATTCAGCTGGATTTGTAAGGCAGAATTGGGACCATGAGAGTTGGGAATAGGAAGCCTTTAATAATTAGAGGAAAGTTGTATGTTTCACCATTATTTCTCTGCAGGCTGATTAGCCCATCTCCTCCACATCACCCTTCTGTAAGGGAAAGACTAATTGCCCACAAATGGGTCTTGGGTCCCCACCCTGCACTCCCCCTCATTCTTGTCCACCCCTACAATCTTAATCCTCAAATTGACACCAAATTAAGTGACTACCACATCCCCTCTTTCCCCACTCCATTCTTCATGTATCCTTGATAATTTATAAATGATTATTATTTTGTCGTATCTTACACTGTCCAATGTCTCCCTTTACCCACTTTTCTGTAGTCCATTTGAAAGGAGGAGCTTTTATGTAGATTCTTATCATCGATACCCCCTTTCTATTTCACCTTCCTTCCACCCTCCTGGTATCAACACTCTCACCACTGGTCCTGAGGAAAGACAATGGTACCCAGCTATCAAAAGATATAGCATCTGGGGTCTTAAAAGTTTGAAGGTAAACAAGCAGCCATCCAACTCAGAAGCAGCAAAGCCCATATGGAAGAAGCAAACCAGTCTGTGTGATCATGAGGTGTCAAAGGGCCCAGGTATTGGGCATCAAAGAGGAAAAAATCATATCATTGTGAATGAGGGGGAGTGCAGATTGGGGACCCAAAGCTCATCTGTACACAATTAGACATCACCTTACAGAAGGGTCACTGGGAGGAGACAGCCCAGTCAGGGTGCAGTATAAAACATCCAATTTTCCTCTAGTTCTTAAATGTTTCCTCCCCACCTCCACTATTATGATCCCAATTCTACCAAATCTGGCTAGACCAGAGGATGTATGCTGATATAGTTAGAAAGGGGAAACACAGGGAATCCAGGACAGATGATCCTTTCAGGACCAGGGGTGAGAGTGGCAATACCAGGTCGCTTTTACCGTGTCATAGATTGTAGGTTAGTTGTCCTTGCTATTAGGATTCTTTTGGTTCCAACTCTCCCAGTGACTTGCTCCTTCTCTTCAGTTGTGGACCCCAACCTCCAGGAAACATTGGCTCAAATAAGATAGATAGGAAAGAACACACAAACCTTCCAGAACAAGCAATAATAAAAAGATGCAGGATAGTCTACCTCTAGAATTCAGCATAAGAATTCTGTAGGGTAAATAATATAAGCAAAGGTGGCCCTTAACAATGTAATTTAGAGCATTTTCATATTTTGGAGGCTTAATTTTAGACTTTTCTACCCCAGACCAGAGTTTTTTCAGGAAATGACTATGAATTGGTTTTCCAGGGCACAAGGAAAATAACCTCAAAGATATATTCTTCTTTTAAGAAAGCAAAACTATTATTTATCATTTTAATGACCTGTTTTCCAGTGTCTCCTGTTGTAGGATGCAAAAAAGCTCCAGAGTCTTAGCAAACCCAAGGTCACCTTGTTGCATTCATGTAATCAGCTGCTAACTGAGTCTTATTTCAATTGGCTGCTTTGTTTTGGGACCACAAAGAAGGAAAAAACAAGCATTTTATAAAGAAGTCTGAGGGTAAGGAAAGAAAAGTTACCAGGGGGACTTTTGTAAATGGTTTTAAGTCACCCACTTCAAACTAGGCAGGGAGATTAGTTGCCTTCTCTGGAGAGAAGACTCTCATATTGATCATGTAGCAAAATACGATATACTGAGGGAAGTAATGCCAAACAAGTAATATTATGAAACATAGTTGATAAATGTGTGTCTGTTAGCAATTTCACAATGTGAAATGAGATTGAAATACAAAAGAAATGGGATTATTAATAACCCTGCTTGAAACGTGGCATCTTGAAAAATGGCCGATGACCATATGTAATGTGACTGTAATTCTTAATGAGATCTTTCTAGAGAATACACTCATAAATTATTATTAATTATGCTTATTAAATGGCACCAGGCCCTTTTATTGTTGTTGTTGTTGAGGTTGATATTGTCATTTGCATTTTATTACTTAACATTATAGATTGGAAAAACTGCTCAAGCTTTTCATGTGGGAGCTGTTCTCTGACTGTGCATGTCACTACAAAACATTTATGAGTTCACTCTTTCTCAAACGTACCTCGTTTTAGTTTATAAGCTAAATTAAGCAGTCTTACTAAACTGATGTAAATTGTTCCTGCTTAACTTTAAGCTCCTAATCTATTAAAATAAAAATAATATCTAGATCACAATGGCAGTGAGTATAGTTTAGGGTTGTAGGAATGGTGTCAATCCACTTCAATGAGATCCCTCTTACTTTCATTGGCCTGCCGTCTTATCAAAGATGATACGGTTTACCAGTAACCAGTCTCTTAATGATATGTGTCCCAAGTAAGCAAGTTGAAGTCTTGACTAACATTCTGTGATACATAGGATTTTCATTCGCTATTTTTCAGGAAGTACAATGCTAGGCCTTTCTTTCTATCCGTAGTTTGGAAAGTCCATAGAACTATTCCACTTTGATGATTTTCTGGTTGTCTAGCCTTCAGCATCATTGTGAAATGCAAACCAACACAACAGAAAGTTGAGTAGTGGCAACAAAGGATTGTTGTTGTTGTTATGTACCTTTGAGTCAGTTCCAATTCATAGCAACCCTGTGTAGGGGGGATATCCCACCCCCCAAAAATGGAGGATTGTTTTTCTTTTGTTGTTTTCAAAACTATGTATTTAAATTCTTTTACAAAACAATCTTCAAAATACTCTACTACTATTAATATAGCTCTCAAATCTGAGATTCCACTCGTGGAAACATTTTTCAAACTCATCTCTTTCGATGACTCCCAGCACCTCCCTGGTTTTCTTTTACCTCTTCTACATGTTCCCATATTCATTTCCAAATATTTTCTACTTGAGCCCTTGGTCTAAGCTACTCTTTCCCCTTCCGTTTTTTTATAAATCATTTTACTAGGAGATCGTACAACTCCCAACAAGATCCATATATACATCAATTGTATTCTGGCCACATTTGTACACGTGTTGCCATCATCACGTCATCAAAACATCCTCGCTATCAAATCACTATCCTTTCATGCCCCTCTGCATTTATGGAAACAAAGAGAAATCGCATGGAGTAAGGTCAGGTGAGTCAGGTGCAGGGGACAAGAGAGGGATGCTGTTTTGTTAAAAACTGGTGCAATGAGCTGGCTGCATGAGCAGGAGCATTGTGCTGGCAAAAGCAGTCCCCATCTGCCACAAATCAGGCCTTTTTTGTCACATATGGTTATGCAATCTTTTAAGAATCTCTGAATCGGAAGTTTGATCAACAGTCTGACCTGGTAAAACAAATTCCAAATGCACTATCTCCCTCACATCAAAAACACAAATGCATACCTTATTGATCTTTAATTTCACCTGACAAGCGTTTTGGGGGGTGAGATGATGATGGTGTCCTCCACTGGCTTGATTGATGTTTACTTTCAGAGGGTAGAGGGATGACGGAGTAGAAAGGGAGAACCAATTTAAGAAATCTACATATAACCTCCTCTCTAGGGTAGAGACAACTGGGAAATAATTAAGGGACACATTGGACAGGGTATGATATGAAAAAAGTATTAACAATTTGTAAATTATTAAGTGTTCATGGGGGAAGGGTGGAGGAGAGAATGGAAATATGGGGAGCTGGTAGTGGGGACCTAAGTGGAGGGAGGATGTTTTGATGATGTGATGATGGCAACAAGTGTACAAATGTGGCCAGAATACAATTAATGTATATATGGATCTTGTTGGGAGTTGTGCAATCTCCTAGTAAAATGATTTATAAAAAAAAGGAAGGGGAAATAGTAGCTTAGACCAAGGGCTCAAGTAGAAAATATTTGGAAATGAATATGGGAACATGTACAAATATGCTTGATGCAAATGATGTATTGAATGTTATAAGAGCTGTCAGAGCACCCAATAAAATTGTTGAACAACAGCAACAAAAAATGAATAGCACCATGTCTCATCACAAGTATTGATTTTAGGTAAAAAGTCTGGGTCACTCCAGAGCTGTTCTTTCAAAGTAAGGCATGTTTCTACTCAATGTTCTATTTCCTTGTCAGTAAGAACTGGAGGCACAAATTTTGCAGCGACCTCTCTCATTGCCAAATCTTCCATTAAAATTCGCTGAATGGAGCTCTAGGATAGTCCAGATAACTTGCCTATCTCTTCAATGGTCCACTGTCCGTCTTTGAGCATAAGTGAAGTAATTTGGTTGACATTTTTGTCCATTTGGAAAGTTCCTGGATGTGCAGAATAAGGTTTGTCATAAATCAGCATTTGCCTTTTTTGGAAATGAGAAAAACTCTCATACACTTGAGTTTTTCCCATAGCAATGTCCTTGTAAGCTGTGTTCAACATCCCCAAAGTTTCTGTGGCAATTTTCTTGAGCAGGAAACAAAATTTGAGCTACAAACTGTTCTCTTAAGTCAGGCATCACACTCACCTTCCTAACAAAATTGCTGAAGTCAAAATGGGTGCATAAGCAAATGTGGTAAACAAAGTTGATGGTGCCTGACTATTAAAACATATAGCATCTGAGGCCTTAAAGGCTTGAAGTTAAACAAATGGTCAACTAGCAGTAAAACAACAAAGCCCACATGGAAGAAGCAAACTAGCCTGTGTAATCCTGAGATGTCAACCCAAACAGGTATCAGAAGTTCAAAAACATGCAAATTGATGTGAAGGAACATAGACAAAATGGAGACCCAAAACACACCTGTAAGATAATTGGACAGTTCCTCACAGTAGGGCCACATGGAAAAGATGATATATCAAGGGTGCTGTATAGCATTTATGAAGCACATAAATATCTTCTAGTTCTTTAAAATTTTCTTCTCTTATTTTTAAACCACAATTACCATGTTTCTTAAATAAATGTATATGTGCAGGGCCTACACCTGACAATATTCTGTCAAAACATGCCTTTTCTTCATAGTGCAAATCCAGTGCTATCTCCTACCATAAAAGCTACCTTTTTTACAATGTGTTTATTTCTTCATTTAACATCCCTACAACATTACTTTGCTAATCTTATATCACTACCCTATTTTGCTAGTCTATAGTTAATTATGTATTGGTGTAGTTAAGTTCTTTTAAGGCAGAGATTTTGTTGAAATGCTTGTACACTGATTTGGGGAGCAATCATGCAATTATGTTTGATATGATTGAACTATGTATTAGCTCCCAAGTTACAGCAAAAAAATTAAGCATCGATCCAGAAATGGGTTACTTAAGAATAATCAGTTCTTACCTCATGGCTCTACTCAATACTCACGTCCATGAAATGACCACTGAAGGTACGAGTGTTCCAGCAAAGTGTGGTGAGAAAAGCAGATGGTGCCCACCTATCAATCAAAATCGCGACTGGGATCTTCAAGGTTTATACACAAATATGTAGCCATCTTCACAAGGAGTCAACTAAGTCCACATAGAAGAAGCACGCCAGCTTGTGTGACCCAAATATCGCTATTACGAAATACAAATATGATGAGGGAAAAACACGAGCTAAAATTAAGAGCACCTTTACTTGAGGAGGGTTAGGAGGGATGGTGGGAGCCCAAAGCCCATTTGCAGAGTGTCTAATCCAACTGACCTGCTGTTAGAGCTGCTCAAGCAGCTTTACCATCAGTTGGAGACTGATTTGATTATACTGGATCCAACTGGACACTTGCCGAGTTGACCACCCCAAAGCGTGACCTGAATATGTTCTGGGTGCATATATCTCTTACTGCTTCCTTGCCAGAAGTTTCTTCCTTGGCATTTTGAATGTTGATGGCAGTCTTTTCCTTCTTATGCATTATTTGTATTTTTGTCCTTGTACCATTAAGACTTTATCCTTACCACCTTAGTCTGACTTTCTTTTTTATTGCTTTGTGCTGGGCATCTTAGTTGTGAGGCACAGGAGGAGTGGATGCATAATGATAATAACTGATATAAGGGCATATAGGGAACACAGGGGCTGAGAGTGAGTGATAGGAAAGGAAAAGGGATTTCAGGAGTAAATAATGAAGACAGGAATGGGAAGGGAACGTCTGAATGGATTGTGATGGCATAACTCGATGGAACCATGGGAGTAGAGTAGGAATGTTCTAAAATTGATGTGGTAATGATTGTGCAACTCTCCTTGATGACTGAAATAACCAACTATTGAATTTTATGATATATAGACTACATGCCAATAAAGCTGTTGGGAAAAAGTAGATTTGGCATTGAATACAAATGACTGAAGACAAGAAAACTATGAGATAGCATCAAGGACATAATACAGGAAGAACAATAAAAGGTCATTTAAAAGACACAAAAAAGAGAAAACATCAAAAGAGATGTCAAAAAGACTCTGAAAGGTATTCTTAAAAAATGATAAGAGCTGAACCAAAGAGTCAAAGGACAGATTGAGGAAACAGAGTAAAGTACTATAATGAAATGTGCAACAATCAAGAGCTAGAAGGCCCAAAATGAAAAACACACTCTTCATTTCTCAAGGCAAAATAACTGAAGAAAAATTTCAAAGTTCTAGATGCAATATTGAATTATTTTCAATGTGTAAATATTGAATGACACAGGAAGCACCAATAGAATAAAGAAGAATTGCACAGAGGCATCTTACCAAAAAGAATTGATTGGCATTCAACCATTTGGAAAAATAGCATGTGGTCATGAACTCATGCATTGATCGAAGATGTTCAGACTGCATGGAAGACATTGATAAATAACAAAGCTCCAGAAATTGATGGAATATTAATTCAGATATCCCAACCAACAGCTAATAAGAGTGCTGGTAGAGACCAGTGCATGCCAAGAATTTTAGAAGCCAACTACCAAACCAACAGACTGAGAGAATTCTACATTTGTGTATATTTGAATAAATATAATGCAGACATTATAAAACAAGTACAACTTTACTAAAACATTATTAAAGTAAGACTTTGCTAAAAAATAATTCAAAATAGTTGCAACAGAACATGAACAGAGAACTATCAGAAATTCAAGCCTGGATCATAATAGGGCACTAAATGAAGAATACCATTGTTGATGTGGTTGATCTTGGCTGAGTAGAGAAAACCAAAAAGATGTTTACCTCTGTTGTATTGGTTATGCGAAGGCATTAGACTATGCAGATATAAAAACAAAAAAATGGACATTTCAATTATGCTCATGAGAAACCTGTGCATGAACCAAGAGTTAGTTATTTGATCAGAAAAAAAGTACACTTCATGAATTATAATCAAGAAGTTAGGTTTCATGCTTAAGTCCATTTGCAAGAATAATTCAATGTGTATTTAGAGCTATTATGACAAGAAGCAAGAGTATATGAAGAACTGGCTTGGATAAACACTCATTAGCAACCAGTTAGATAGAGTTTACACCCCCTAGTTTGATGAAAGGGAAGAGAATATTAAATACTTAGTGATGAAGATCAAAGGTTACATAAACAAAAAAAATCCTCACACCTGAACCAATAAGCATCATTATGATAAGCAGAAAAGGTTAAAGTCTTCAAGGATTTCATTTGCTTAGATAAATATTCAACACTAAAGAAAAGAGCTGCCAACAAAGAAAAAATATATTGCATATGGACAAATCTACAAAAGCTCTCTATATCAAGTGTAAAAGAGCAAAGTTGTCATTTTGAAGACTAAGTGACCCTGATCCAAGCCATGGCACTTTCCATCACATCATATGCAACTGAAATCTGGACAATGAATAAGGAAGAATTAATACCTTTGGATTACAGTGCTCGTAAGGAATATTGAGTATATCATGGACTTCCAGAAGTATGTACTGTCACTGAGTCAATTCTGCCTCATAGAACCTTGTTTTATAACTATACACCTTTACATGAGCAGGTAGATTTATCTTTATCCTGAGGAGTACCTGGTGTGCTTAAATTATTTAGAAGCACCACCAGAGCATACAAAGATGTACATTTTAGAACCTTACATTAAACATTGTAATAAACAGGTGAATCAGGTGGTATTCTTGGGTATGAAAGATAAAGCAATATACTCCTATAAAGATTGACAGCCTCCTAGGGTCACTATGAGTCAAAGTTGACTACACTGCAGTGAGTTTTTGTTTTGTCTTGGCCAGAAGAATCATATTATATTATATTATATTATATTATATTATATTTATTATATTTATTATAGTATATTATATTAAAATATATTATATATATCTCAGAATGTTCCCTAGAAGGACAATATAGAAGTATAATAAGAATACTCCTTAGAAGTGAGGAGCGTGAGGTTTTATCTCACATATTCTGAATATGTCACCCCAACAGGCCAGTCTCTGGAGAAGAATATAATGCTTAGTAAAGCAGAAGATTAAAGATAGGAGAAAGAGCCTCAATGAGAAATATTGACATAGAGGTACAACAATGGCCCCCAAAACAGCAGAAGCATGGAGGTGGTGCAGGACCCAGTAGTGTTTCATTCTGTTCTACATAATTAAGATCTGTTCAAACTAACAGAAAGTCGCCTAACAGCAACATCATTTGCACAGTGGGGGTGATAGTGGTTCACTGGTAGAATTCTTATCTTCAATGCTGAAATATCTGGCCAATCAATGGGCTTCATGAATATTTAAAGATAAAGATGTTTTCCTTGGAGTTTTCATATTTAGATGGATAAGGAAAAAGGACGGCATCTATTTCAGAAAATCACTTGTAAAACTGAATAATCCAATATAACCAATCTTAGGTGTGGTATAAGGGTATGCAGCATTCTGTCCTATTGTACATGGCCAATCAGAGAGCAGGTAAGAATAATTATTTGAGATGTTTTGATTAAACAAAGTGCTCAATTTTGAGTGCACTGAAATGCAGACTTCTGTATTCGGTAACATTGGCAATATTCCTATTGATTATATTATCCATCTTGGACTTCAGTACACAGCATTTGAACATTTGGTTCACAATTGGTGATTACTGTTAAATAAGAGTAACACCTACTATCTCTAAACAGAATATCTCCTGCATTAGGGTTAGTAACTCTGAACTCGGAACACTTTATTTATAATTTATTAGGTGCCTTCAAGCCATTTCTGACTCACAGTGACCCTGGGTTCAATAGAACTAAATGCTGTCAAATCCTCACCGTTCTTTTAGGTTTA
Organism: Nesogale talazaci; assembly: GCA_004026705.1. NCBI lineage: Eukaryota > Metazoa > Chordata > Mammalia > Afrosoricida > Tenrecidae > Nesogale > Nesogale talazaci. Next base: position 109,960 of record PVJH01002024.1, read on the forward strand.
AGTCACTGTGTCAGTCCATCTTGTTGAGGGCTTTCCTCTTTTTCATTATCTCTCTACTTAACCAACATGATGTCCTTTCCCAGGAACCCTCCTGCCCAAAGTAGCAGTGTAGATATATCATTTCCTTAACAAAATTAACATCTAAAAATTTTACATATATTTATAGAACCCAAATTGCTATCCCTGCCATCTGTGAACTCTAAGGATTATAAACTTCATCTCTGGATTTCTTAAATTTCTTGCCAGTCCGCTTCTAATGTCATAAGGTGAAGTTAAGTGAATTTTATCATTGGAAAAACCACAGATGACAAGAGAAAATAAAAAAGAATTTGAGAAGGGTTTTTTCCTTCTACTTTGGAGGGTGATGGTTTCTTCTTCTTTTTTTGGGGGGGGGGGATCACTGCCCTCATGTGGTGGGAGTAGGAGGCCCAGCCTTTGCTCCTTGGAGCTGGAATCGAACCTCCATCCCAGTGGGCCGCAGTCCTGCACACAACCACTATGCCACCAGGGCGGTTTCTTCTTTTTTTAATTCAGCTCCAGGTGCAGAATTCACTATAATTACTCTCAATGCCTTGGAAAATCATTTTCATGTTTTTATTCTATATGATTTTACTTTGCCCACACAATGTCTCCTAAATTTTAACATCTGACAAAAGTCAGGGAAACAAAACTAACAATGCTACCTCCACCTCCTTATAGAAAACCAAGGTGTCTTCCTTTTAGAAGGACTATGCATAAACAAAGCCACCTGTTCTCAGGAGAATAGTCATTGTGTTCTTCTCTGTCATTCTCTTTCAACTTTTCTTATTACTACTGAATTCTTTGAGTAGGAAATCACCATTTGGGAATAGTAAAATTTTAATCACTCTTTAACAAGTGCTAGGCTTTCATTTTAATAAAAGAGCAGGTATTGGGTGCAGAAACATCAGGCAGGCAAACAGAAAGATTTTAATATTGTTGCTTTTTGCCTTTTGATTCTTTGTTTAAAATTACTGTCTACAGATTGTGGCATGTACTTCTTATGCAAACTACTCCTAAAATACATTTGTTTAAGTAAAAATAACTAAGCAATAGAAGGGAAACATTATGAAGTACATAAGGATAGAAAATATGACAGTAATAATGGAAGTGGTTGATAAATATTCCAAAATCTGGAACAACAGTCCTAAGCGCTATTGCATATTACTCTATTTGGGAAAACTCAGAAGGAAAAAATAAAGGTTCAGCATGGATTGAGAGAGCAGTGGATATTCTCTTGAGAATACAGGGTTCTAAAATAATGAGGAGATCAATGAATATATGTGTTATAGCGAAGTGTGGTGAAGGAGCAAAGTGGTGCCCAGCTGTGAGAAAAAATAGCTTTTCCCCAAACAAGAAGCCATCTAATAGAGGAGCCAGCTAAATTCCCATTGAAGAAGCACACCAACCTGTGTGATCCAAGGATTATAAGTAATAAAATCCAAACCTAGAGGAGAGAACAGTCTCAGAGCATAAATTCTAAATATTCCACTTACAGAACATCACTGATGATGTTGGAAGGCCAAGATCTATTTCAGGGTTTCCATGTCATTACAGAAGCATTGAAGATACAGTGTGTTCACTGTGCTACCAACTAAAAGGTCAGTTTAAAACCACCTGCTGCTCCAAGGGAAAAATTGCAGACTTTCTCTTCCTGTAAAGAGTTACAGTCTCTGAAACCCACCAGGGCAGTTCTTTTCTGTCCAGTAGAGTCAGTATGAGTCAGAATAGATGAGTTTTTTTGTTATTAGGGACTTATTTTTAGTAGGACTATAATTCAAGTGATATAACAAAGATTGCTTATGACTTCCTTCATACAGTACCTGATATAGAACACTGAGAATAGAATTCAGTTGAAAACCTATTTACACACCTAGTCTTGAACCTATGCCATAACATTTAGGTGTTAGACAGATTTTTAGACATAAGCTTGACCAACTCCTTGATTCAAGAATATTAGAGTCTCAGAAAGTTAAGCTTATACATTAAGTGTTCATAATTCAAGCATAATCAAATATCTTTAGAACTAATAGAGAACATAAATCTCAATTCATGCTGCCCCTTCACTCTACGATTATTCACTCAATAAATGTTTATTGAACACTGCTACATGTGTCTCAGGCATTCAAAATAAAATGTGAGCACTGCCTAGAATATCTTACAGACCAAAAAACCTGACATATGTTACTATTACTGATACCACGAGAAGAATGTTATGTTAATAATAGGAAACCATATAAAATGTCAGAGTGATTGAAACTTTCTGATATGAATTTCTTATCATGTTGAAAGCTGGTATGATTCACCCAGGAACTGTCTATAAACTTTCCCTCTGGAAAGTCAGCCAATAAACCAGGATTAATGCCAATGCAGGGTGTTTATGTTTCTGAATATTTAAGAGGGGATAAATGGTGCTTTTTGTATGACACACTTGTTTCAAGAGTTAGTCAAATTACTAACCTCCTGACTTAAAGTTGGATTGGTGCTTATCTGTCTTCTTAATACTGACAGGAGCCATCTAAACATTAACATCAAAATAAATTGATATGCAATTCTGTTAGTCTTATGACTCTTCATCACCATCACTCACAACTCTGTCAGCCTTGCCTTTGCATTTAACTTTTTAAAAGCATTCTCTGTCCCACACCTTTTGATACTAATATCCATGATAATGATGTTAATATTGACACCTAGGAGTTGGATGTGTGGCATACCAGCCACAACTAAATATTTCTAAATCCATTCAGTTGCACATCTGAGGGACAGTGACTTCAAATAAATAAATCACTTAATGAAAAATAAATCTTAGGGTGTTTAAAAAATGACTTGGATTTCACAAAAATGAGTTTAAGAGAGAAAATAAAGTTGTAAAAATATTTAGAGGCCTTCTTTTCATGCTTAGACAAATTTCCCTCCAAGAATACATAAGATAAGTTTCGTATTAGTAAAGTGAAATGGAGAATTAAAGTGATAATATAGATATGATTGAACTCCTGACTGTTCCTCAATTATATTCCTCTTTATTTGGGTAATTAACTAAATTCTTCAACATAATTTATGTATGGAGAGTTTGCACAATAGAAGTAGATATCGACATATCTACACAATTTTCTATAAACAATGTGTTAAACCATGCACCCTTTAATTTTCTGAAAAACACATTTGGGGCAAATGTATATTGATAAATTTTTGTTACTACCAGATTCAAAATATCTCAAGCTGAATTTGATTTTACTCATTTTTAAAAGCAAAATTTCTTTTTCTTTTTTTTTTTTTAAACTATGGTTGGCGCCATTAAGTGCTGTTGAATTGGTTCAACTCAGAGTGACACGATCTACAACAGAACAAAGTGGCATCTGGTTCTAGCCCATCCTCACAACTGTTTATGTGTGTGCCCATTGGTGTAGCCACTGAGCTAACTCATTGGCCCGTGACCTTCCACTTTTTGCTGACTCTTCACTTTATGAAACACGATGTCCTTTTCCAGGAACTTGTATCTCTTGATAAAAGGTTTAACGTATAAGAGATGGACCAGCACTATCATCACTATCAAAAATTTTTTACTTCTTCCAAAAGAGATGTGTAAGGACTTCTGGTAGTGCATGGTATATTCAAGATTCTTCACCAACACCATATTTCACATGTATCACTTGTGATAGGAAGGTTTGTTGTGCCAAAATGGTCAATGAACACATGTGAGACTAATTGAAGGGCAGAGACATAAATGGCTCGGCAATCCTCACCTCTCTCTCTCTCTCTCTCTCTCTCTCTCTCTCTCTCTCTCTCTCTCTCGTTCTTGGATCTTCAGACCAGTGTGCAGCAGGCTACCTTGCTTGTTCTGTGCCTCTATTATTGCAAACTACACTACCCGTGGGACACCTAAACCATGGACTGTGTCACTGTAAGTTAAGGTTCCTTCAAGCCCTGCTTTGCCACGCTACTGGGATATACATCTCTTGAGCTGGGAACTGTCAGACCCTGTCATGGTCTGACTGGTGGTGACCTGCCTTGCTTTTTGCTGCCTGTGACTGGATAGCCTGAATTGCTCTACACAGGACTACCCGGAGGACCTCAAGACTTGAAGGACTGCCAGTGTATTAGCAGTCTCACAGAAGTGAGCTGCATCAAGCCATCCATACTGCTTGATAGATTAATTAACTGTTTATTTCTTATGTTACATATCTATCTATATAAATATATATGAAATTATTAGTGTCCTGGTTTTGTTCCCTAGAGAACCCTAACACATCACTCCTTCTCCATCTCCCACATTCACTATTCAGTTTTTATATGAATATGATGATATTGGAACTATTTTGCCTTGAGTGAGGAGCACCTTAGTCCTCAAAGTAACATCTTTGCATTCTAACCTTTTGAAGAGTTCTGACACAGCACATTTGCCCAATGCAATATGATATTTGATTCCTTGACTGTCGCACCCATGGATGTTGACTGTAGATCCAAATAGATTGAAAATCCTTGAGAACTTCAATTTTTTTTACGTGTTAATTGTGAGGACTTTTATTTACACTGAGCTGTAGTTCATTCTGAAAACTATAGTATTTGACCTTCATCAAGATACCAATTAGATTTTAGGTCAACCTGTGTGATGTACAGAGGAGGAATTCTATCTGTCAACCAGGTCACAGCATGATAAAACCTTCTTAGGAGCATTGCCCTTTTATACGTGAGACACTGGGAGCCTCTTTGCTTTGGTCCTTTGCCTTCCTCCTCCTTGGAACTCTGTCTCTCTCCAGGGGCTGCTCCATGTGGGCTACCACCCTGGAGAGCTGTTGGCATCAGGCCATGTTCCCAACAAACTTAGGCAAGCTAATTCCAACTCAAATCTATGGGCATTCTGCTAACTTGAGTCATCTTCAGATCCACATAGCTGCAGAAAAATGACTCAGAAAGGTGAAATCAGCAGTAGGGAGGTCACAGGTCAGTTGGTGCATGGGTGCATGGATCTAAGGTTGTTGGATATAAAATTTTTGTTTTCCGCATGCTGGACCCGTTCCCACAATCCAAGATCCATCTGACATCAGAAACAATTTTTCTTATTGATTGATGTCATTTCTAATTGTGTCCAGAAATTCTTAATTCAAAAATATGTCCCCTAACATTTCTCTGGGCAATTCATTTTTTATTATTGTTGATTATTTAAGAGAGAGTTTTCCTTTATTGTTTCGATTTTGGCGTTTTTTTTTAACTTAATTTTTAAATTAAGCCCAAGATACAAGTAGTGAGTCCATCTAACAGAAAGACAATATCTGGAATTCTGAGAAGATATGTAAATAATGTGATTTTTGTTGTTAACTGTCTTCCAGTTGGTTCTATAGCAACATTATGTATATAACAGTATGAGACATTGCCAGGTTCTTGCCATCCTCCAAATGTTTGACCTCATTTTGCTAAAAAGTACATAAAGTCCATGTCTGACTTCATCTGACTTCATAAAGGGGAAAGAACAGAATCATCAGTTCAAAGTCTATTTCTATGAGGCAAAGAACAAACATACCCCCACCCTTCTTATCCTATTCTGAGACCAGCCATCCCTTTCACCGTACTATACTTCTTTTCTGAGTTTGATAACTCATTTCAATAGCTACACAGAACTCACAGATAATACATTAGTTGTGATTATGCAGTTTATTAAGGATGCATAGTCAAGATAAAAACTGTTAGGGATACAGTTCTTTTGTACAAAGCACGTATACTCATCCATAACCATTTCTTTATGGTCCTCTTTCCATCAAGTGGTGCCTTGTCCTCTGTCCTACTTGAGCAAGTATTATAATACTCCTTTAGCCCACTGGGCCCCCCATTTTCCAAGCCAGCCTCTCTTGACGGCACTCAACTTTACACATTTCATGTATTAGTACCTGAGGCTCACTCTGCTTGTGGCTTTCCCTGAGACTTACTGCTTCTCCTTTTGAGACTCTTCACTTTATTTCCAGCAGGATGGCAAAACAGACCAATTTCCATATTAGTGTTCCATACACCTTATTTGTATATTCCCACACAGTTCATTTGATGGGAATTACAAAGACTATGGACAAAAGGGCCACAGCAAATAACTCAGCTGTGCTACAAGAGTCTTCTGATCTTTCAACAGGAATATAACAAATGGTTGTTGTTGATTTTGTTGTCAGTTACCTTCCAATCATTTCCAATACATAGTAACAGTATACATAACAAAATGAAATATTTACGGGTCTTTGTCATTCTCAGAATACTTGTACACCCACCCCCTTGCAGTTACTGTGTCAATCTATCTCATTTAAGATTGCATTCATTTTTGCTGACCATCTGTTTTTCTAAACATGATTTTTCTAATGAGATGTCCAAAGTAAACACGACATCATCATGTCTTAGGGAGAACTCTGTATATAATTCCTCCAACATTGCTTTGTTCATTCTTCTGAACATCCATATTCATTATACGGCACCAACTCCACAATGTGAGTGTGTCAATTCTTCTTCAGGGTTCTTTTTTGGGGGGGGGAGCATCACTGCCCTTTGGTGATGGGAGTAGGAGGCCCAGCCTTGCTCCTGGAGAGCTACTGCTGGATTTGAACCTCCTACCCAGTGGGCCGCAGTCCCACGCACAACCACTATACCACTGGGGCTCAGCCCTCAGGCTCATTTTTTAATTGCCCAAAATGCTCATTTTTCTGAGGTGATGGGAAAAAAACATGACTTGATTAAGTGCATGATTGCATTAAAAATGACATTATGGAGTTTTTGTTTTTAAAATTGTCTTCTACTGTACCTATGCACAATGCAATATGTAGTTTAATTCCTGGATTGCTTGTCCATAGTCATCAGCTATTGATCCAAGTAGAATGAAATCTGTGCCAACTTTATCATTTATTGTAATGCTGTTATTAATCCGGTTCTGAGGATGTTTGGTTTCCTGGTGTGTGTAATTCTTCCTCCAGGTGGTAGTGTTTGATCTTTATCAGTAAGTGCTTTAAGTCAACTTTATTTTTCTAAAGCAAGATTGTGACATCCACATGTGGAAGATTGTTAATGAATCTCTCTCCTATCCTCATGCAACATTCTTTTTTTACGTTGTTCAACTACTCACATTAGTTCTTCAGCCTATAGACTGAATAAGTATTGTAAAATCATATATCTCTCTGCATACCTTCACTAATTATGTGTCATACAATATCCTCTTATTCTGTCTGAATGACTGCCTCTTAATATATATACATACACATATATATGTCCTATATGAGTGAAACTAAGTGCTCCAGTTTTCTCTATTCTCCTTAATGGTATATATAATGTATTATGATCTACAAAGTTGAATGCCTTGACATAGTAGAGAACGCATAGGAAACATTCTTTCAGTATTCTCTGATTTGGACCAATGTTTATCTGACATCCACAATGATATCTTTAGTTTCAAGTTCTCTTCTATTAAAAAAAGATGTGACTGAGCCCCGGTGGCGTAGTGGTTGTGTGTGGGACTGTGGCCCACTGGGATGGAGGTTCAATTCCGGCTCCCAGGAGCAAAGGCTGGGCCTCCTACTCCCACCACCTGAGGGCAGTGATGCCTTAAAAAAATTTTTTTTTAATAATAAAAAAAAATATGTAACAAAATAAATCTAAAACTACTGCACAACTTTAACATTAGACTATTTCAGTCTCTAATAGTAATGTATATTGATCTAATTTTATCAATTAAATTATCATTTTCTTTGTTTAATTGCAGTATCTTGGATTCTCTCATAATAAATCAAATCGTTGAATAGATTTTTTTAATTCTAGTGGATAGTCTAATTTTCTGTTATTTTGACAATAACTTCATTTAAACCTCACCTTCTTATATCACTAGAACATGTTTTTAATGCCTTAGAAGTTTAAGTTTAAAAAATTAATGGAAATGATTGATCTATATTTCTGGGTCTTAAATTGGCTAAGATGTTTATCTAGAAAGGGAAAAATGACCATGTCACCTCTTACATACAGTAGTATTAATTTTTACTAGATGATTAATCCTTAAATCATACTCCTTCAGAAGCTTTAAAATTATTTAAGCAAAAGTAGAAACAACTCTTATGTTATCAACACACTGATGTGCATTCTCACTCTCTTAATTCTTCAGCACATTGTTAAAATACTAGACTTGACAGTTTCTGAAAATGTGGCTTGTTTCAACATAAAACCATGAGAGCACCCATAATGCGCTGTTTCCTTTCAGAAGAAGGAATGCAGGGAATTTTTTTTGTTCAAACAAATACTATTGTTTTATTGCCAATTTTTCTTTTTAAAGTATCCATTAATGAATCCAGCAGCCTTATTTGGTATTTTTAATCAGTTAACGATATTGTTAGAACTTGTTATAAATTCCTTTACACTATATGGAGTTTCTCCAGTCTCTACATATTCTTGGAAGCTGAAAGTACATACCTGATAAAATGCTGCTTTAAGGTTGTATAGTTTATTATGTTATGATAGAATTTTGTTAAGAGAGAACAAAAACTAGTTTCTTTGGTTTCACTTCACAAAATTGATGGTACATGAATATTATACTGCCCCTGTATTTTTCCATGATCTGAACCTTTATATGGCAACTGAAAGGCAAAATAGATATGAACTCCACGCAGTTGTAGCAAGTTGGAAAATACCAGTAAATTTCCCCTTCCATCCTACATGGAAGAGACCTTCTCTCCAAAACAAATGAATCTACAATTCATTTTAAAAGTTAACAAATAATGTCATTCATGTCTATCATGCAGACATTCTGGTGGGGTTTTTTTTTCCTTTCACTTTCAAACAGCTCAGTTTGAATATTTGAAATAGTATATTGTCCCAATATTTGGTGCTTGTTAATGCTTAAGTGGCTTTTTACTGAAAGAAATATCAAGCGAAACTATCACCTGGACATGAACAAGGAGGAGATGGAAATGCTAGCAGGACAAATTAGAGCCTCATGGAATTTAGCCTGTCAAAGGAATAGCTATTACCTCAACCTACCTACATATTTTCATCTTCCCCTTTTTGGATTCACAGTTGACTGTCAGCTGGCATAGAAGATAATAGTAAATCTTATTAAGTTACATTCCAGAGTCCAAAAATCATATTTTTTTAACAAAATGGTTGAAGTTCTCTTTTGTTGGTCTCAAAACAAATAAGAGAAACAAATTAAAACAGTGCCGTTCATCTCCACTTAGTCCCAAAACAGGTCTGTATTCTTGTTGCTTGTTATGCAAACAGCAGTATAATATGCATTATGAGAAATAGAAATGAAGTAGGAGATGGGGTCACAACCTTCTGCAGGGCGAGCAATGAAGCCATTTCTCCCTCTACAAACACTGGTCAGGTGCTAACATAGAATGGCAATGCCAAAACAAGAAAGGCGGTAGTCTGGCTTTCAAATAAAAATTATATAGATGCTTTTGAGTAAATGAAACATTCAATCCACTCAAACACACCTCCTATAGAAATTTATAGCAATTAAAAAGATGAAAACTGACTAACACCATTGTCTAAAAGGTGTAAAAGTTGTCCCTGTGTAGATCTTGCCTACAGAAGACAGACACCATGCCCAGTGTGCGTCCATCACCCTCCCTCCTCTTGCTGATAGCCCATTAACCTGCCCCAGGGAAGGGAAATATCCACATTGTATACTGTTTTAAATGCTTTACCTTGAATTTATAAACTAGTAGTCTTTCAAGGCTAGGTAAACAACATGTCATCAATCAACACATGATAAAAGTCAAGTATGAAAGGCATTAAACCATGCTGCATTTATAAGAAGCTGAACAACCATCAATTATTTGTCTCTGACATTTGGAGAGGTAGCAATTACATCAAATCGTGCAAGGGGCACTTCAAAATAACTCACTCTGAACTCACTGCCATCCAAGCATCCCAACTCGTGTTGACCCTCCTGGACAGCATGAACTTGCCACCCAGCCCCCAAGCCCCTGCAATTCTGAAAATGTAACTCCTTTATGGGAAGAAAAAGCCTCATCTTTCTCCCACAGCACAGCTGGGTGGTAGTTTTAAATGATGACCTTGTGGATAGAAGCCCGAAGTCTAAGTCAGCATCCCACAGGGACTCCTTACTGCAAAAGAAGCAAAGTCCAAATCAACATACTGCTCACAAAATACAGATCTTTCAATTGTCCAACATTAAGGTTTACTTTTTACTAGATATTACTAAAGAGAAAGCAAAATATAAAAAAAATCAGGGTCCTTGCCTCTGAGTGTATATACACACATGTATGCATGTATATGTGTGTGCATGAATATCTGTGTAGATGTATAAATACACATATATATACACATATAAATATACACATAGATAATAATCAATGTGCAAACCTGCTTCGTTTCCAATATAGTTTGGCACTGATTTCTAAAAACACACACAATTTAAGTTACAAAAGTTTTGCTACTCAGAAAACTTGTTCTAACTTAGCAAATATCTATAATGTTTATACAGTGCATTTAATTGCTATAATCCAGTCTCATGCCAGTAAATTATGAACCAGTAAAGTGATATGAAAACCCACTATATTTAGAGATCAAATGAGGAGTCTTTAACTTGTCAACATTTCAATCTATAAATCTGTGTTTACAAAAATGGTTTAAAAGTTATTTGTATTTATATATAGTTATTGTGGAGAATTGCGCAATTAATAAATCAATTATGATTATTATCATTGTTATGGTGTTCATTTTTCAAATTTGTTGAAAATTCATAACTGAACATTTTCCTGTAACTTTTACAGTGAAATGACACAACCACCATTCAATTTTCAAAGAAGATGTCAATATCTTATTTGTAGTTTAGTCATCTACTGTCCGCAGCAAACCAGAGAAGCTGAAGACGAGTTTCTTTAAGAACAGAATCAAAGGAATGTGTGGGCTAATTCTACCTTCAGTAAGACTGTTTGGTTTACGACCATACACTAATACTTCTTACCTGCAAAGACAGGACATGCCACAGAAGTAGATGCTAAAAGAGATGCTTAAACTTTGGCCAAGTGAGAGAATAGGGGACAACAAAAAAAAAACCTCTTGAGCCAAAAGTTCTTTGTCAATTGCTTTTTATTGTTAGAATAAGATGGTTCACATATAAATTATCTTATATAGTTATATGTACAAGAAAGTTAAAATGAAATTTTGCTCCTAGATTGGAGAATCTCATGAAGTGAAAATGTCAAAAAAAATTTTATAGAGAGCAAGAATCTTTGATCCTTTAAAAGAGTCTGAAAATGCCTTGGTGAGAACCAGTTTTTAAAAGATCATCGTTGGCAGCAAGTGATAACCCTATGAAAATAGATTCTTCACTAAGAGTGTGTCATTTCTGTGATGAACACATGGAATTGACAGAAATAGAAAAACATGTACTCAGTCATTCCCATTCATTATAGCAGGAGCCACTCAATGTCAAAGTCAAAGGCTAATTAAATAATTGATTTGTATTAATGCTTCATTCTTTGAAGATTACTTGTACCAAATGCTTCAATGTATTCATTTTTAGTTTAATCAGAAGATAAAGATCTCCAAAGCAATCAATCTCACAAAGCACTCCTAGGTACCATTGATTTTTCTAAAAGGTGCGAAGATGTCAGATGCCAAGAATTAGCACATAAAATACTGAGAATCAGCACCACCGCTCTTTCAAGATTTTCTCTGTGTATTATCTTTAATAAAAACATGAGCACATGAGAGGAGTGCTTATTTAAAGCTTCTGTGGGAGACATCCCAGTCAAGTTCATTTGACATAAGCCATAATTCTGAAATTAAAATATATAGAATTTCTATTTGTGCCAGTGCTGAGAAAAAAATTTTAAAAACTATTTTCTACTGTGAGGTTGTTGTTGCTGTTTTTGTTTTTGCTTTGTTTTAGATATATGATATACCAAGAAGACAGCAGATACAATCATACCATTAGAACAATGATTTTTGTGGAGAAGCTACCCACTATTAATGAACATTTTAGGGAGAAACTTTGTACTTTTAATCAGATTTCTCAATCTAGGCACTATTGATATTTTGGACCAGATAATTCTTTGGGAGGGAGGGGTTATCCTGTGCAAGGTAGATGCTTAGCAGAATCCTTGTTCTTCAAACTATATGCTAGGAGTATCCTCTCCCCATTTGTAATGAACAAAAATTACCAAAAGCACGAGTGACAATCAAATCATTTGTGCTTGTAGAAAAAAAAAAATGCTGTTTCAAGGAAGTTTTCCAAAGAAAATAAACCTTTACTTTTGTCATGCCTGAGTGATTTAAAAAAAAATGGTTACCAAACCATAGTTAGACTTGAGAGAAAATGGAAGAATGCTCATCACAATGTGTATGTCCTCATTTCATTGCTACCCACTCACCTTACCCCAGTAACAAAGTGAATGATGTCTCAGGTAAGGTTACCTGGAAGCAAAACCTGAGACAACAATTGTTGTCCAATGATTTACTGAGAAATTATTCCCAGAAAGGACTTAAAAGAAAATGAAAGAACAGGATGCAGAAGGAGAAAGAGTCAAGCAAGATATCTTACATGTGCTCTAACTCTGAAGCATAAAATTTCCACCAAAAACTGAAGCTTGACTTGATTTTATCAGTGAGAAAGCTGACATTTTTTCCTCTCGTTTTAAATTCTGACTCACTACTATCAAGTTTATTCTGATGCAGGTCAACTCCGCATAGGGTTTACTAGCTGTCGATCTTTACAGAAGCAGATAGCCTCAACTTTTTCTCAGGGAGTAGCTGGTAGGCTTTAACTACGCATCTTGCAGTTAAGAGTTCCAATGCTTACCTGGCAGTGATTAGCTGCAGACCTCCTGGTGATCCTCTTGGGCAAGATGTCCCTAGTAGTCCTGAGGAGAAGTAAGCAACTTTAACAGAGAAGCAACCTTAACAGAGAAGAGCCATAGCATTTGTAATGATGAGATTGATCATAACAGAATCAATTCTGAGCAACCAGAAGTGGTAGCATCTAATGCCCTTGTGAAGATCACAGTCTTCATGCAATTGGAAGAAAGAATTCTCTTGGGGGTGTCCTGTTCCTTAGGAATGTACTACTCCTTAGGAAAGCTTCACTTCTGCTGGTTTGTTGATGTCTTGCCATACTGATTGCTCATCCCAGGAGCTAAGAGCAGATTGCTGGGTTCATTTGACTATGCATGGATCCCCTTGTTGCCTTCCTGCTTTATATTCCTGCTCCTGGGTTTACCATCCCCTGCAGCTACATGCATTAGGAGAACCCTACTGCTTACCATGGTTTGAACCAAATTAGTCTTACACTCTTCTTCAACTCTATAAGCAATTTATTTTCTTATCTTTTTCTTTCTATCTCTCTTTTATGAGAAAATAGGCCAGAGGTACTCACATGTAATATATATATATATATATATATATATATATTCATATTCATACACATAAGCATCACTGGTTTTGCTTGTCTAAAGAACCCAGATTAACACATATCTCTGCTCAGCAAACAGACTGAATAAATATGAGAGGATACCACCCGAGAGCACATGTTGCCTAATAGTAAACTACTCAGTATTCGCTTGCCTGTGGATCCACGTACAGGCTTCACATGTGCACAATGAATTGTTCCAGAACTCCCATTCTTCTCAAAGCCTATCATAGTTTCTTATGATCCACAGTCAAATTTTCATAATCAGTAAAAGCAAATAAACATGTTTCTCGCCTTCTCTACTTTGATGCAAGATCCATCTGGCATTTACAATGGTATCCCTGGCTGCATGTCCTCTCCTGAATCTGGTTTGAATTTCTGGTAGCATCTTGTTAATGTATTGCTGCAACAGTTGATGAATGAACTTCAGCAAAACTTTATTTGCCTGGGCTATTGCTTGGTACTTTCTGCATTGTTAGGTCAATTTCATTTGGAATGGATACCAACGCAGGACTCTTCCATAGGTGAAGGATTGGTCCACTTCACCAGCTTGTTGCAACATTTCAACTGGTATTTTGTCAATTCCTAGGAGCTGTGTTTTGCTCATATCTCCAGGGAAGCTTGTACTACTTCCATCCGTTCCATTGGTCCTTGATCACAGACTACATCTAAAAGTGGTTGACTTTTCACCAATTTGGGGGGTGGGCAGTGATTGTGTGTCCTTTCCATCTTCTTTCAAAGTTTCTGACGTCATTCAACATATTGCTCGCACAATCTTGCAACATTGCAAGTTCAATTTTTTTCAGCTTAATATATGTGGAATGTATCTTTCCTTTTTGATATTCTAAATAGAGGTATTCATATATTTCATTATAATATTTTTAACTTTGGTTTTTGAATTGCCTTCTGAAACTATGTTTAGCTCTTTAACTTGATGCTTTCTTACTTTTTTTTAGCTTCTCTAGCATGGAGAGCAAATTTCATTAATATCTCATGAACATTGGTTTAAAAGTCATTGGAGTAGGGAATACATAGGCTATCATAAATATGAACGATACAAATACAGAAAAGTCACAAATTGAAAAGTGGGATATACTGAAGATAAATCACCTATGTACATCGCAATAATTCACCAAGAGTAATAAGAGAGCCCACTGACTGGGAAAACATTTTTAGCAATGACACATCAGATAAAAGCCTTATGACTAAAATCTACAGTACTTTTCAAGCTTACAATAAGAAAAAAACTGTCCATTGAGGAGTTGGGCAAAAGACCTGAACAGAAGTTTCACAGGGGAAAAAATCCAAATGGCAAATAAACTTATGAGAAAATGTTCCTGATCATTAGCCATAAGAGAAATACAAATTAAAACAACTATGAGATACCAAGTAACACCAGCAAAGACACCCCAATTCAAAAAATCAGGAAGCAACAAGGGTTGAAGGGGTTATGGTGAGATAGAAACTCTTATTAACTGCTGGTGAACCTGTAGATATGTACAGCCTCTCTAGAAATCAAGCAACAATTTCTAAAACAGATAGAAATTGAGCAACCATAGGACCCAGAAATCCCCCTACTGGGTATAAACACAGAAGAGCCAAGAAGCAAACCATAGCAAGACATCTGTGCACCAATGTTTGTGGCATACTTTACAACTGCAAAGAGTTGGAAACAACCCAAATTTCCATCAACTGATGAATGGATTTAAAAACTGTGGTACATACATACAATGAAATACTACACATCACTGAAAAGCAATGATGAACGCATGAGTATATCACCACATGGGAAGAACTAGTGGAAATCGTGCTAAATTAAGTAAGCCAAGTGCAAAAGGACAAGTACAAAATGAGTCTGCTGAGGTAAGCTAAAAAAAATGCAAAGGGGGGCATAGGGAGAAGGCTACTGCATATAAAAATATCTGGGGTAAGGTCCAGATAATATGGTAGGGGCCAGACCAAATCTAGAGCTACCTTACAGTAGCCAACTAAAAAGGAGGTGTATGGGGAAAGATGTAAATGTGTGTAGCAGGGGAAACAGGGCACTAACCAACCCAAGGGGAAGGTATTCTTTATATCTCCACAGGGATAAAGGGACCAGACTTAAATCTGGTGTTCCAGGATATGAATGCAGCATGACAGCATGGAGGACCAGACTTAAATCTGGTGTTCCAGGATATGAATGCAGCATGACAGCATGGAGCAGAGAGCCAGTGGAAGGCTCTGAGGGTCCAGCCCCAATCCCAACTAACTGGATAGCCTTCCCTCCCCCCAGAAGAATTTGCTTTAGAGAACAGCAGTCAGGAGAGAGGGACATGTCTGACCACAACACACAGGAGCAAATGAAGGGGGAGGAAGAGAGAGTGGAACGTATCCTGGCCTACCAATCCTTGAAGATGATCTCCCCACTCAGAACAGCCAACACAGAGAGAGGGCCAGAGGACCAGCTCCACTAGGTGACACAACGTCCCTTGCTGTCCTAAAGGGGACAACACTGCGCACATGGTTTCAGGATTGCTCCCGGTCTGACCCTACCAAACAGAAGAAAACACTGAAATGTGCAGCAGAGCAGCTGGGGGAGGGAGCAGCTGGGTCCCGAGGGAGTGTCAAGGATAGATTTTAGATGTGATTCCTATGTAATCCATCTGGTGTAGTCCAAATGGTTAGTTACCAAGTTGTTGTTTCTTTAAAAAGCATTTGCAGTGAAGAAGTAATTGATCTTACAAAACTCTATCAGATTTCGAGCTCATTTCTATCACTAATGCCATATTTACAATTACTGTTCTTTGTCTTTGTTTCCAATTTTCTCCAACCACCACTAGTTCCATTTCCACTCACCAGTAATTCTTAGCGAATCTTGACTGAATGTTTGATCAATTACAAACTGAAGATGTTGGAAGAATTCTCCAAGTTCTTCATCAGAAGCTTTCGTGATTATTAATAAATTTGGATAATGATATATAGACTATATTTTGTTGTATGCATATAGATCTTATCCTAAAACAGACAGCATTATACTTCAACATAAATCTTGAAATGTCCTTTTTTGACAATTATGTGCCATTTTCCTCTTGAATTTGTCATTCCTGGCATAGTGAACTACATGATTGATTCAAATTGGCCAAAATTAGTCCATTTCAGTTCATTGAAGCCAAGGATATTGATCTTTATGCAATACATTTCATTTATCACAACTTTCAATTTTCCCAGGTTTGTACTTTGCTCATTCCCATTCCAATTATTAATAGATATTTATAGCTTTTTTCCCTCATTTTGATAGTTAATGTTTTAGAAGAAATACTGGTGGTGCAGCAAATTTACCCAGCACACTAAGTCCTAGAAGACTCTATGGGGTCACTTTGAATTCGAGTTGGCCCAATGGCACCCAGAAACAATAATTTTATGATCTGTACCAAGGTACAATAATCTTACCTATCATTATTTTGTATCATCTATATAAATACCAGGGAGATGGCAAATAATGTCTAATGTAACCAAGAAAATTATGTGGATTCAGATTGTCTAAAATTACTTTGAAATCTCAAAAGGTGCACAGATCACATTTTAAGAGCCAATTCCCTGGTGACGTCGTGGGTTATGTGTTGGGCTGCTAACCGTAACGTGAGTAGTCTGAAACCACCCACCCCTCCAAGAGATCAAGAAACAAACTTCTGCTCCCACAGTGAGTTACAGTATGGGAACCTCAGGGTAGTTTTACCCTGTCCTACAGGGTTGCTATGACTTGAAATGGATTCAAAGGCTGTGAGCTTAAGTTTGTAGTAAATAAGCAAACCTTTAAAGGCATTTTTCTCTTATTCTCACTGTGTTCTTAGCTTTTCACATGAAGCAGTTGAACTTCAGAATTAGGGCAAAACAAATTTGATCATTGTTTTATGTCAGATAAATCATGAGAAACACAAACTCAAGCCCATCTTGTTGCCTTTTTCTATCAATCTTAGCTATGCTTATGAAGAACTGATTTTAAATGATACAACTTCAGGAACTGGATGAGAGAAAATGAAAAATACATTACATGGAGTGGATATGCCAAAAGAGTTGGTATTGAGAGTTAATAAGCCAAGCTTTCTGCTTGCAATCTAATACATGATCAGTGGTTCTCAACCTTCCTAATGCCATGACCCTTTGACACAGTTCCTCATGTTGTGATGACACCCCCAAACCATCAAGTTATTTTAGCTGCTACTTCATAACTACAATTTTGCTTCTGTTATGAACTGGGTAGCCCTCTGTGAAAGGGTCATTCGACCCCCAAAGGGGTTGTGACCCACAAGTTGAGAACCACTGTCTTAATTGAACGAAAATATACACATAAATTAATTCTATGGTCATTTTCCGTTCCACTTTTCTCAAATTATAATGTATGAAAACATATGTATTTTATGTAATCCAGTTATATTAAATCATCTTTCTAATAGTAGACATCCGTTACTGACTATAATCTTGAGTAATGCCAAAGAAACAGTTGAAAATGTGTGGGTAGGAGGGAATTGCAACTAGTCAAGCATAGTTATCTTTAGAAAGCAGATATTTCTTCATATCACATTAATAACAATTAATCACCCCACCAAAAACTAATTGTCATTAAGTACAAGGTGAGCACAATCTTTCCAGAGATATTCATTAAGCCTAAACTATATATGAAGGAAATAAACTGTCTCCTGAAGACTTTATCTTTATTGAAATTGTGTAAATTCTCATGTGGCTCAGTCTTAAGCCTTGCTGTACTCCTGTAGGCCTTTGGGTTGATTTCAATGCCAAACTCATCCACAGTATAGCATTTCAGTTATGTTTGCTTCATTGCACACTGGAAAAAATGTGTGTAAAATCTTGGGCAAACTGCTATAACAGGATTTATAAGCTTTGTAATGTGAATTATATTGAAGTGGTTTTGCAGGCAATACATTTTGGAACATTACTGTGAATTCAAATAATGAAAAAGACTCATGAAGCCATGATCAATAAATTATATGTAAAATTAAATTTAAAAATGCTAAATTATAAGAGCAATGTACTAAATTATTTTCCAATTGACATAGAAAATTGTCATACCACTAAAAGATAATAATTTTCATATTAAAGGAGAAGTTTGAGACTAAAGGGTTATATTTTGTGATATTAAACTGTTTCTTAAAAAAACTGTCTCTTGAAGACTGAATAGCAATCTATTGAAGAAACTATGAGAAAAACATTCTTAATAAATAATTTTAACTAATATTCAGTGTATTTTTCCCAGAACTACTTATGTTAATCTGGTTAACAAATCCAGGGAAAGTTACCATATTTTAAGATTTTATTATAATCTACAAATGCTCTGCATATATCAAGAAAAGCAAGGGGAAGAGGTGGTATCACATTTCAAAGAATTCTCATAAAAATCTATTTTTAAATAAATATTAGTTTTAAAAATAATGTGAAACTAGAATTATTTATTTTCTCAGGACTTCCTTTGCACTTGCATGTGGAAATGAAGACCTGAGCAAATAAATAATTTAAATCATTTCAAATCAGTTCTGTATAAGCAGGTGTAAATGAAGTTAGATGTCTTCTCTCTACTTTAAACTATAATTTGGAAATAAAATCTGCCTGTAGAACCTCATATATACCTAATACATTAAAATATGTTAAGTATTATAGGAAAACTATATAACATTTTGTGCATCAAAAAAAAAACTCACTGTCATAATGTCAATTTCACCTGCAACATAGCATAGAGTTGGAATGATAACATCAACTGCAACAAAAAGTAAAGCTGTATTAAACATAGTTTAAATTTTTGGTTTTGTGGATGTAACTTAGCTCTAGATAATTAAATCTTAATAGTCACAGAATTTTTTCAGCTATTTCCTAAAGATATCACAATAAAAATGCATTGATAAAAGCAATTGCAAGCTTATAGACAGGTGATCATAATAGTATTTTTCCAAAGAAGACTTACAGATAGTCTCCCAAAGCTCCTTATAGTCCCCAAAGAGTAAATTCCTTCTGTTATCATGTAATTTATAGTAATCTGAAGCAAGTTCTTTTGTTATATGTAATTTAAAGTAACTTATTTTGAATTCACCATTATATAACTAAAATAATTTCAGCAGTTAAATAAACAGGTGTTATTTTAATGAGTGATTTAAAAAACCCTTTTTATCTTTCTTGGTTTGAATAACTTAATAAAATTGATAGAAAGCATTTCCTCTGGTAGATGAATGTTCCTGTTATCATATATGGTTGAAATCATGAAATCCAGAATAACATGATTATTCACATTTGTCCTTTCAAAAACCAATAAATTATACAGCAATCATTATTCTAAAATATATTACCCTAATGTGACACTTTTTGCTTAATAAATCAGCAATATGAACAATAATTTTGAAATTAATTGACCCAATCCAAAGTAAGTTTTGAATCTTTCTAGATCATATTATCATCAATGTATGATTCAAAGAGTTTGTTTTAGAATAATATGCATCCAAGGTGCATTGCCCTAAACATACACATCCCAGAACAGCTAACGTGAGTGTCCATGAAGAAATGAATGATAGCTATTCACTTTTGTTCTGTAGCTGAAAGTTCTGATTCATTCACAGACATTAAATTGAATGATAAAATTGCCATGATACAACATCCTGGAATATATTGACAAAAAAAATAGTTTGGCTCCAATTGTATGACATAATTAAATTAGAAGGCCATTTGACAAACCAAAATTTAGATATAGTCCCAGGAAAGTCAGAAAGACAGGAAAGAGGAAGGTCAGAACAACTGCTTTTGAATGATCCATATTTCACAAATGAAACACTTTCATCTTAAGAGTCAAAAGAGCAAACCCACCACCTTGGTGATCACTACAGACCAACATGAAGATTCATCTCACTGAATCTATCTATCAAATGATATAATATAATGGAAATTGGTTTGTTTAGTTAAGTGCATGTCTTTTCTTTGTAATCTTTTTAATGTGATTTTTTTTAATGTGTGATTTTAAGCCACCAGGTTTACTCTGGTACTCTTGTTTCCAAATCTCATTATATATTTAGCTCTTCATTATCTTTGCCTCAACAGAGGCATTGATGCTTAATGACCTGCATTATATATTTCCATAGCAAAATTGTCAGAATTATGAGGATTAGAAAGGCTTGAGGTAATTGTTAGATGGTATTTTGGAAAGATATATTTTATAATTTGTCCTTATTTTAAATGCATATAAAGTACATGCGTCCTTTATTCAAAACTGGTCAAGTCATCCATGTATATTTTTTATTTTATCTAATTAGCATCAATTGATGTTGAAATCCCAAACTTTTCTCTCTCTCTCTCTCTCTCTCTCTCTCTCTCTCTCTCTCTCTCTCTCCCTCTCTCTCAGCAGAGGGATACACCAAGGGCTGTTTCTATTCTTAACATAGGTTGCATTAAACTGGTAAATACAGGCCATTAGCCCACCAGGCACTCCATGATCCATTGGAGAAAACTGAAGCTAACATCGAACTTAAATGTTTTTTAAATACTTTTACTGAAAACTCTTACATCTCACCACAATCCATACATTTCTAGAGTGTATCGAGCACATTTGCACACATACCATCATTATTTTCAAAGCATTCTCTTCCCTTCCCACTTGATATCTGTTCTCCAAGTCTTCCCTCAACCCTTGATAAGTTATAGATTGTTTTCCCATACCTTACAAGGTCCTTTATCACCTCTTACCCACTTTTCTGTTACTGGGTCTCCTGGGAGGGAATTTTTGATTGATCCTTGGGATCAGTTCCCCCTTTCCCCTAATGCTCCAGCTATCTCTCCTCTTTTTGTTGACCCTGAGAGGTTTATATATCCTGGATTCCCTGTATTGCAGTCTATTATGTGTAGCAGTGTGCATGTTCTGGTCTAAGCCAATTTGTAAGGTAGAATTAAGGTCATGATAGTGGGGTGAAGGAAGCACCAAAAAGTACAGTAAAGTAATGTGCTTCATCTGTGCTATACTGTACCCTGACTGGATCATCTCTTCCCTGTGACCCCTCTGTGAGGCAATATCCAATTTTCTACACATGGGCATTGAGTCTTCACTCCATGCCCACTCCCCAATTGACCTTGAGTATGGTTTTAGTCTGGGTTTTAGATGCAGGATACCTAATGCCATCAACATGTCATGATCACACAGGCTGGTGTGCTTCTTCCATGTGGGCTGTCTTGCTTCTTAGCTAGATGGCTGTTTGTTTATTTTCAAGCCAGATGCTTTATCTTTTGATAGCTGGCAATCATCAGTTTTTTTTACCACATTTGCTTGTGCACCCATTTGTCTTCAGGGATCCTGTTGGGAAGGTGAACATTACAGAGTGCCAGATTATTAGAACAAAGTGTTCTTGTGTCAAAGTTCTTGTGACAAGGTGTACTTGAGTCAAGGTCCAATGTCCATCTGCAAGCTTAATTCTTAGCATATAGATATGAGTACATAGTTCCATTCCTATATGTATGTGTAAGTATACTCACACACATACATATGTACATATCTGAATTTAGGCCTCTATAAATGTTCTTTGCCTCGTGATTCTTTCTCCTATTTCCTTTTATTTCTTCTTTTTCCTTTTTAATTCCCTCTTGTCCCACCATCATGTTCGGCCTTCATTTAGGTTTAGTAATCCCCTGCTGCTACGTTGCCCTTGATTGAGCCTCACTAGGCATCCTATGGCTTTCCTTCCGTTCAATTTAGTTCACTTGTTGCTCCCTTTTTCATGGGTTGGTTCCTACTCCCCTTTCTTTCTCTCATCTCCCGTTCTCCGATTGGTCCCATTGTTTTCATCTCCAAATTTTGTATCCCACATATCTTATCTAGATATGCAGAAACAGTCATAAGTGAAAAAAAAAAGGCAAAGCCAAATAAAACCACAAAGGAAATCAAAACATAGCAACAGCAAAACAAACACAAAATAACAAAAAGGAAGCCCCTGACAAAAATGGGAAGGCCTACAAATACTTCGAGGTCTGTTTGTTGGCCTGTACCAGTGTTTTCCAGTTGAGTCTGAAACCTGAGAGCTGTTCTCTCCTCTGTTATAGAATTGCTTTAAGTAGTAGTAAATTCAACAGGCATGGATATTTATAACGCAAACCTATTCTTTTCTTATTTTGTCAAGTCCATTTTTCTAAAGGGGTGATGAAACACATATAGAAACAATTCTTTGAAATAAAAACAGGAATAAGTTGCATATGCTGGCTTATGACAAGGTTTTTGTTCAGATATCTAAAACCTCACTTCTATTGTCATTCTGATTGCCTTTTTTGACTAGTATGTTTATAAAGCTAATCTTTATTTGTCTTTGGGTGATATACATATGTATACATTCCATTGTAGATCATAAATGCGACCCTTCTAGCCATAATTCTTTATGTGATGTATTATAATTCTGGACTCTATGTTTGTAGCTGTAATTCCATCTTGGAGGGCCTTTGCTACTACATTAATGAACCAAATTTAGGTGACCTTTAGTTCTGACTTTAGCTGAGTTCATGAACCACGTCACCTTCTTTCTTTCCTTGGGAGAATCTTTAAGACCACATTACTAGAGGGTGTGACTTAAGGCATAGTTATTATTATTCCTAGGGTGGTGGTAGGCTGGTACCACTGTACAGTTCTGCCAAAAAGCATCTGAAAATCCAGACTTCTATTTCTTGTCTGAGCATCGATAGAAGCAAGAAGACCTGCTGTGACTTTTAGAAATGTTTGGCTTCTAACTCTGGACTCTGTATTTGTATCACCTCTGTTCAACCTTCACATTCAGAATACTGAACAGCATCTACCACCACATGAACCATTTCTGTGAAGGTTCAAGAACTTCTGTGGGACATTGCAGCAAATCACAGAACCTAGGAACATGAGGAAACACACACAGGAAGGAATGGGGAGAAAATGGCGCAGAATCACATCTTGGTAAATTTGACATTTGGGAATATTTTTAATCTTCACCTCCTTGGGACCAATCTGGGAGGAATTCTTCTATAAAGAATTACCACATACAATTACAAATATGTTTTAATATTGAATGTAGTACATATTACTAGTGATAATATGTATAAAAACAAAAAGAGAGTAGTAAGTATTGTTTGGTAGAACTCAAATATATAAAAAGTCAGAGACTACTGTATTAAAAAAAGGAGGGGAAATTTTCTTCATTATTTGAAGATTTTTATTCATTGCTTGCATTCTTTGTTGTTTATTTATTTTGGTACTTAATCTAATAAAATATATTTAAAGTCCATTAAAGTTCATTAAAATGTCCACATTCACAATCATCATACAAAAAATCAAGCTTTTCAATAATCAAGTTTTCCCATTGATTATTATAAAGTATAAAAAAATCTATTCATCATAATAACAAAAAAATCATAAAAGGAGAAATAATCCTAATGAAAAAGTACAATCCTATACTCAAAAATGCTTTAAAATGTTGTGTAAAACATCTAAAGATATGTGAAGAATGAAATTGTGCAATCATATGATTGAGAATATTTAATATTATAAAAAGTTCAGTATTCTCAATCTAAACTTAAATTCAAAATTATCTTAATCTCCAAACACATTTTTTAAAAACAACTTGAAAAATAAGGCCTTTGTTCCTCTATGAGAGAAAAACATATAAATGTCAGCATAATAAAACCGACCCCACTGCCTTTGGTCCATTCTAGTTCCTATAGACCCTGTGTAGGGCTTCCAAGACTGCAACTCTTTCCCAGAGCTCTTTCTATAGAAGCTCAAAAGGGATGTCCAATGAGATTCAAGACATTTCTCTCTAAAGTAGAGGCTAAAGCAAAGAGAAGAAATAATGGTGTAAAAAACTGGAGAAGTTTCCAAAGAATAGTTCCCAAGCTGAAACACTGCGTCAAAAATGCAAGACTCTGTTTGTAATACTAACGGATTCTGTAGACAACGTTTAAAACCATGCAGGAAGCATCAAAAGAAGATGGAAAGAATAAACAAAGTATAGCTATAGATATACATATATAGATATATTAGGTTGACTTTCAACCTTTACAGGAAGAAGCAAATTATTAAGATCCACTGGTATTAAATGAAGAAATCTAAGCTTCACTGACTGTACTGGCAAAAAACCAAAGGCTCCAGGAATAGACAGAATACCAATTGAAACATTTTGACAAATCAATGTGCTCAAGCTTTGATACCAAGAAATTTGGAAGAGATACATATTTGTGCCCATTCCAAAGAATGGTGGTGGACCAGAATGTAGAGGTTGTCCAATGATATGATTATCATTATATGCAAACTAAAATTTTTCTGAAGATAATTTTAAAGTGTTTGCCACAGTCTATCAGAAGAAAACTGCCAGAAATTCAAGCTACATCAAAAGAAGATGCAGAACAAAGCTCCTGACTACTCATGTGGGCTTCATCTTAGCAGATAGAAGACAAGACTAGAAAGATACTTACCTGTGTGTTTGTTTGTTTACTTGACTGAATGAATTATAACAAGCTATGGACAGCATTGTGAAAACTGAGAATTTCAAAATATTGCATTTGCTTTTAAAGACATTTAAACACAATGGTTCAAAGTCAAGAAAAGTTGTGTGTACTTGTTCAAGAAATAATTGTATATTTTTATCATATTTTTGCATTATATCAAGCGAATAATAAAAGATGCTGGATTGCTTGGAGAAGAAAGCAGTCACAGGATTGCAGGAAGACTGGTTAGCAGGCTTATGACATACAGATAGCATAACCTTGCTTCCTGAAAACCAAGAGAGCTGGAAGCACATATTAATGGAGATTGAAGACTACAGTCTACAGTATGAATTACACCCCCAGAAATGCTCACAACTGGACCAATAAACAATATATCAACAAGCGAGTAAAGATTAAATTTGCAAAGGACTTTTTTTACTTGAATCCAGAATCAATATTCATAGAGGGAGCAGTCAGAAAATTAAACTTTGTTATGCACAGAGCAAATATGCTTCAACAGGTCTCTTTAAGGTATGAACGATTTATTATCTATTTAAGATATTAGAGCAAAGATGTCATTTTCAAGACTAAATGGTGCCTGTAACAAAGTGTGATGTTTTCAATCTCCTAATATGCATATTCAGGTAGTGGCTGCAAATAAAGATGCAACATCGCAAAATTTGTGAGGAGACAAGGCCAGGCAGTGTTTTATCCTGCTTTACGTAAGGTTGCTGAGAGTGACCATGGACGTAATGGCACCTAACACGAAACACGTGTGCATGTGAAGACTGGATCATTCACAAATAACATCAGAGAATGGATGCTTTTGAATTATGAATCCAGAGAATAGTAAATACCATGGACTACCAGAGGGAGTAACAAATCGGTGGGATAGGTACAGCCAAATACACCTCGGAAAGGAGGATGTTAAGAAAGATCTCATGTATTTCAGACATCATCAGGAGGAGCCCATCCCTAGACAAGGAAGTCATGGTGTCAGAGAAAATGACTGACTTCAATGAAATGAATTGGCACAATAACTGCAGCAATGGGTTTAAATATAGCAATGCTATAAGGGTGGTGAAGGGCCTGGCAGTGTTCAGTTCAGTAATTCGTGGGGTTGCAGTGGCCTTACCCACAATCTTATAATGCATAACAGCAACTCGCCGTTATCTTGAAAAAAGACCAGGTGAAGAAATGGTACAAAACCCCTCTCAGTATGGTCACTTGTTTGGAAGAAATCAGCAAAAGAACTCGCTATCCTTCATTGTCTCTGAAGACTGAGAGCCTGCTTAGTCTTGACCTTGATCTTGAAATCGACTATAGATATCTCTGGAGTTTGAGAGGTGGAAAAATCTTCCTCCGGAGAACACTTGTCTAGAGATTCTAACTCTAATCATCAAAATTCCCATCATAATTGTTTATTCTGATTCCCCAGACTCCATTAATGTCTTGAGGTCATAATTTTATGCCTACCTTGCAATAAATTAAATGAGTTTATGAATGACAAATGTTATTTATATTTAAGAAGAAAAAAATGATCCACAACTGCCAGGTCAGGTCATAAAATTCTAAAGTTGCAAGTAACCTTACAGGTCCTCCAACACTCTGCTCTGGAACACTCTGCTCTGGAAATGAAAAAATAGTCTCAAAAGGATGAAGTAGCTCAGAGGGGAGACTTGCCAAGATCATACAGAGAGTTAATGAATAATTTCAGATCTCCTAAAGTGAAGCTAGACTTCACTTCAGGGACAGAAAGACAGGATTTTATTTCAAATGTACTTGTAGTACAGAGAACCGTCACAAATAATTCAATATTTCAAACCTGGAAGAAATGGATCTATAACAACCTATAAAATACATAGTAAAGCATTAGACAAAATGACACATGGAAGGACAATCCGAAATTCTGAGGAAGATGCCATCAAGAGAATCCGTTACTGCCTGACAGAATATGCTTATATTGCTGTGATGCTAAATAGGTCTCAGCAGAAATTCCAGATAGGGCGAGATTAAGACAAAAGGCCTAGAGATCCACATCTAAAAGGCAACCAACAAAAATACCTTGGATAACAATAATCTAATCCTGTTGTACATGGACTTGTCCTAACTCAAGGACAACTCAACAACAGCTAACAGCATCAAGAAGTAAAGAAGCCCTTCCCCCAAAAAAGATTCATTAAAACAAGAATATGTAAGTGTGCAAAAGGTTAATGATTAGGAAATAATTTAAAATGTAGGAAATTCTGAAGTCACTATGAGTCACAATTGACTTGATATCAGTGAATTTGGGGTTTTTTTTAGATAACAAGGAAATTTAACTCTGTTTCACAGATAACATATCGGAGATAAGGTGGAAGATTGTATGGAAAATATTTCAAGCAGAAGAAAGAGCAAATATAAAATACTGGATTGTATGAACAAAGATAAGGATTATGAAGAGAATATTTCTACAAATTACTTTCCAAATGTTTCTAAATCAGAGAAAATGACTAATAACAACTGAAATCTGTAGGAAATACATAAAAGTTTTAATCCTTGAAGTCAAATAAGTATTTAATTAAGGCATTCATATTTTGATATGACAAATTGTGTTGTCAGAGAGCAACCAGGGAGAAAACAAAACTGAAGCTCATTTGTTTTGTTTTTAATGTGAAGGGGATAATACATTTGTAGATCATCCCACCAAATCAGACTGTTCATCAAGCTTTCTATTTAGAGATTCTGAAAAGATTGCATAACTTTTTTGCGTGACAAAAAAGGCCTGATTTGTGACACAAAGGGCACTTGTTTTACTCACCCCATCACCTCAGTGCATCAGTTTTTGGCAAAACAACATGCCTTTCTTGGCCCCACCACCTGACTCACCTAAACTCACTCCATGTGACCTCTTTTTATTTCCTCCAATGAAGAGGGACATGAAAGGAAAGTGATCTGATGATGTGCAAAAGGTGGAGAAAAGAATGAGGGAAGTGCAGTTAGCCACCCAAACAGATGCATTTCAAAAATGTTTCCAAGAATGGCATCACAGATCTGACAAATGTATAAAACGTGATAGAGAGTACTTTGAAGATGATACAGTTGTTTTGTAAAGATATTTAAATACATAGCTTAAAAAAATCCTGTTGGGGGGGTACCTTCTCATATATATGTGTGTGTGTGTGTGTGTATGTGTGTATGTGTATATATGTGTGTGTGTGTGTGTATATATATATATATATATATACACACACACACACAAGAGAGAGCTTTTACAGCTTTGTGAAAAAAAAAAACTGCATTATTTTTCATTCCGGGCTGAGCCCCAGTGGTGTAGTGGTTGTGCGCGGCCCTGCGGCCCACTGGGATGAAGGTTCAATTCCAGCAGCGGCTCCACAGGAGCAAAGGCTGGGCCTCCTACTCCCACCACCAGAGGGCAGTGATGCCCCCCCCAAAAAACCAAAAAAAAACTTTCTCATTCCATTTTCCATGAACTGTTTAAAACCTCTGGTAAGTATAGCTCATATATATTTAAAACAATTCATAGTTTCATATGTGCACAGGATCCACAAAGATTACAGACAAAGTTCCCAAATAAGTCAACAATGAACAATATCCAAATAATAAATATTTGTGGAAAGTGAGCTATACATCAGGATTAGTCTTTTCTAAAGATTTTAGAGGACAGTCACAAATCAGGCCTGCAATCTTACAACTGAATCAAAACTGGCAAGGCCTTGAGGAGTCAAGGAATGAGATTGAACTAGCTAGAATATTTATTCTTCTGCTAGCTGTTCTCTGTGGTTATCTCCAGGAGGAAAATATCTAAACATAAGTCATTTACCTCCATGCTCCTCCCTGCCAATGGATCTACAAATAATGCAGCATTTTCTGTGTGTCAGGACATAGGCACCAGATGAGGGAAATCAAAAAAGTACAGTGAAAACTGTTTGTACACTGTCATACTTAAAAGTAAGTAAAAAAAGATAAGGAAATTACATGTGGGATTACAACCATATATCCACAGAATCTTATTTAGTCTCTTTGGAAAAAGAAAATCTTTGCTTTAATTAAGTCAGACTACTCTCCCATCATATGTTTAATAGTAATGAGCACTGCAACGTTAATGTATTTTCTGTACAGATTTCTCTGAAAATGAATTTTTCCAACTTACTTTCAAATGTCTTCATTCAGAATAAAAATTCTTGAGGGTGAGCCTTTCTCTGTCCTATTTTATAGACTCTCCTGCTCAAGACTGCAAGTGTGGGCTTTCCTGGGATGCCTCCTTGACCATCTAGTTCTGGAAATCTCTCTCCTGGACTGGATTCCAGTTGAAACCAGTCGCCAAAGATCTTCCAAAGCATCTGTCTTCTGCAGTTGCATAGAAAGACCTTTACACCAGATCCGCTGTTTTCTTTCTTTCCAATTCCTATATATGTCGGATTTGCTTTACACATGAATAATCCAAGCTTGTTAAAACATCCCCTCTGGTAAGAACTCTTGTAATGCTCCCGCACAAACAGGATTAATTCCGGATGACAATTACAACAGTGTAAGTTTTTACTCAGAATCATGTGAATTCAATTCAATGAAGGGATAGAAGATGAAAGAAGTGAAGAAAGTAAAAGTACAAGTAATTGACCAAAAGTTATTCATAAATGATCACACAAAGGTATACGAGAGTGTAGTGAGCACAGATTTCTAAATTTGGTCTAATTGTACATTTTAAAAGTTAGTTAAAGGCAGCGTGTCCCCTCAATACAGGGTGGTAAAGCCTGGTGTGGCTGGGGGAGGGAGGGGAGATTAACACACTTGTCCCTTTAGTGCTCCTGCCTCAGCACTATACTCACAGTCAAATGACCCAATACCCATGCCAGGATCTTTTCAGATTCTTGATAGGCCTAAGACATACAAAGACATCATTGGCATTCTTTGATGGCTTCACTAATTTATCTCATCAAGCAGTCATAATTAAGAATACTTTTAAATGATTTTGTCTGTTGTACTATTATATCATCTCTTTTTAAAGCTAAGACATTCTGGAGACATGAGAAGAACGTGGAGAGATAATTGGAACAAAGTAAGAAGTGATAGAGAGAAAGCCAAGACTTTCTACTTCTATGAAGAGTCAGTCTTGGAAACTCAAGGTCAGTTCTCCCCTGTCTTAGAGGGTCACTACTGGTCAGCGTCTACTCAATAACAGTGAGATTGGTTGGTTTAAGGATGAATACATTTTGCCTACCTTTGATAAACTCTAACTTGATATAATGGCAAGATTTAGGCAGTGAAAACACTAATGTCCAAGACTGTGAAGGTGGAACACATAAGGAATAGAATCAGAGGAGAATATGTCTTCAAGGACAGGTACAAAAACTTTCTCTCACCAGGATTGTGAAAACTAAGAGATGGTGGCTAATGTCTATGCTGGCCGTTCCCTCCAGGATCAGCATTCACATCCATCATGGAACCATGGCACAGGAAATAACTGCCAGAAAGCTCCCCGGAGAAGTCTAGGTGGTTGTGATTCCTTACTTCTCATGATGCCTGCTCATTTTGCATGTTAGGTTCTCCAGCTATGCAGACGATTCTGCCAATTGCCCTACATCCTTTCCATGAAAATCCTTTCTATTTAAACCAGCCAGAGTTCTGTTTCTATTGTTAGGGACAAAACACTCTGAGTAAAACAGGAAAATGTCTGGGTCTCTCAAGTGAGTGTCATACTATTTCCTGGATGGTGCTGCATGCTGCCCTAAATTTATAACTTCTATATATTTTTGGAAACTAAGAGTAACAGGTAAAATAGAGCTGGGCTCATTACCCTGTAAACGTTGGTTTCATTCTAACAGCAAATTTGAGACTGTCAAAAGAATTACATTCCATAACTTTGGAAAATCTCCAAAGTTAAATACTATAATAAAAAGAGGGCTTATTTGAACTGTTACATGCCTGGGTTGGGTTTGAAACTTACTTAAATAGCGTTTGATTCAATCCAAACTCACTGGATCTTCCAAAAGCAACCCTACACTAAAGACAGATTTAAGTCTTTAGTATTCTTTGACTAACTTTGAATAATTTTTCTGCTAAATTGCTACTAAAT
Source organism: Nesogale talazaci (assembly GCA_004026705.1). Classification (NCBI taxonomy): domain Eukaryota; kingdom Metazoa; phylum Chordata; class Mammalia; order Afrosoricida; family Tenrecidae; genus Nesogale; species Nesogale talazaci. The sequence continues at coordinate 140,904 of PVJH01002024.1, forward strand.
TTTAAAAAAGATATCTGATGATGCTTCTCATTTCACCCATCATTGACTGAAGTGCCTAATGTTAAGTGCCCTCTAGTAGGTACCAACTCAAAGAACAAAATAGTGCCCAGTCATGTGCCACCCTCAAAATCATTCTGATTTTTGAGGTCATTATAGCAATCGTTGTGTCATTCCACCTCATTCAGAGCCATCCTCCTTTTTCATAGCCTCTCCACTCTACAAAGCATGGCTTCTTTCTTCAGGGACTGGTTCCTCCTGATAATGAGTCCAAAGCACATGAAACAAAGTTTCATCATGCACATTTTCAAGAATTCTGGCTGCGTTTCTTTGAAGACAAAATCATTTGTTCTTCTGACAGTTTGTGATATATTCAATATTCTTCACAAATACCATAATTCAAATTAATCAATTCTTCTCCAGTCTTCCTTATTCTTTGTCCAGATTTTGCAAGCATATGAGGCAACCAAAAATACCATGGTTTGGTTCAGGGACACTTTAGTCTTCAAAGTGACATCTTGCTTTTTAGCACTTTGAAGAGGTGCAAAAATCTGTGCAGCAGATTTTCCCAAAGCAATATGTCCTTTACTTATCTTGACTGATGATTCCATGGGGCTTGATTATAGAATCAATGAAAAAGAAATCCTTGACAGCTTCAATATTTTCTTTGAGTATCGTGATGCTCCTTATTGGTACAGTTGTGAGAAATTTTGTTTCTTTATGTTGAGATGTAATCCATCTAGAAATGTCTCCCTCTCCCCACATGCTCAATTTAAAATAAATATGTATAACACAGGGACTATTTGTACAAGCATCTGAAATCATTCCTCTGGTGTCAATTAAGAATATATTCAGTTGCGAAAAGCAGAAAATACTACCTCTGTGCCTTGAGTAATAAATGTTATATTAAAAACTCTAACAAGGATCTAGAGTATTTCATACATTAACAATGTCAACAGAGGCCCACGATCCTTCCAGTTCCCTGCCTTTCAGTCATGTTTTTCTCCCCATGGTCATGATTGGAAGATTTCCTGCACCTTTGAATACCATTCTCATATTCAAAATGGGGAGAATGTCCACAAAGTTGAGACAAAAGCCTCTTATTGGGGAAGATATTTTTTAATATGGAAGAAGGTGAAATTGTCCTGGGGCCTTCTAGCTTCATCTCATCAGCCAGAACTGTATCTAAGATCACCCTTAGGTGTAATAAAGGCTGGAAATGTAAGCAGAGCTTTCCAGCTCCATGATATAGAAGAGAAAGGAATGAAAGAGTTAAAACAAGTGCTCAGTGAGCCAACTTACATTATCTACCACACCTCATGATCTCATTTAATCAAGTGGACTCAATGACTCCATAGTCTTAATGGAAGTATGACCATATGTTTGTCTTTTTGTTGTTATTTATGTAGCCTTTAAGAAGCAGGCTAGTTGCAGTTCTCACATAAAGACACAAAATCAGCAACTTTTCTCTTTAGCAAATTGTCTGTTTCATTGGAAATAATTGTCTAGATTGCATGTGTACTGCTGCACAACAGATTACACCAAAATTGAGTGGCTTAACACAACAAACATCTATTACTTCATAGTTTCTGTGAGTAAGGATTCCAGGTGTGGCTTACCTGGGTGTCTTTGCCTCAAGATCTCGTACAGGCTACCGTAAGGTGTCAGCAAAGACTTCAATCTCCTGTAATTGTCCGGCTCAGGAAGATCTGTTTTATAGATCTTTCACACAGTTGTTGGCAGTATTCACTTTCCCACTGGCAGTTGACCAAGGGTCTTAGTTCCTTGCCACATGGGTCTTTCCACAGAGCTGTTCAGAATATGAAAATTGTCTTCTCCCAGAGCAAGCAAGCAAGAGAATGAAAAAGAAATAGAGCAAGACAGAAACCACAGTCTGTTTGCAAGCTTATCTCAGAGGTTATATGTCTTCCTTGTTGGAATTGTGTTGGCAAAGAATCTTGAAATTATCATAAACTGCCATAAAAGCAAATGAATCTGTTTTGGGAGAAGCACCGTCAGAATGTTCCTTAGAAGCAAGCATGATGAGATTTTGCCTCACGTAAGTAGAACATGTTTTCAGGAGAGACTCCTCCTTGGAAACGACTTCATGCTTGGTAAAGTGGAGGGACTGTAGACGGAATGCTACAGTGGCTTCAACGGGTAGAGCAGAATTGGGTAGTGTTTCATTCTTTTGTAGACTGGGTCTCTATGAATCAAACTGATTCAAAGACATCTAACAAGCCCTATAATGAAATGCCTTTGAAGAACAATCCCTGGGGGCACCACAGTTAAGAGTTTGTTTAATTGCTAAGTGAAGGACTGGCAGTGAGAAGCTATGTAGGAAGTCCACGAGAGAAAGACCTGTGAAGTTTACAGTCTTAGGGACATCTACGGGGCATTTCTTCTCTGTTTCATAGGGTGTCTATAAAATGGAATTGACTCAAAGGCACACAATAGCAATAATAGATATGAATGGAAGCACAGAAGAGTGTGAACACCAGAAGACAGAATCATTAGAGAGCCGTCTTAAGAGGTCTTGGATATCTAGCACTGTTATAGAAGAAATAATACAAATGGATGTCTTGTCATAGAATTTTATTCTTTCTCAGTTTGCAAGGCTAAATGTCTGAATCAAGATTCCAGCTCTGCTGGCTCCAGGAAAGTTGTCCTGTCGTTTCAACATCTGCTGATGTGATGGAGTCAAATTGCTGGGTCTGGTTCTTCGACCATCTGTTTGTCACTCCTATAAAAAAAATGAAATGATCATATGAGACTGTGGCAGTCATGTGCTTATGTTAATTTTATGATTGAAATGTAGGGGTGGCGTCTAGCCTGTTAATCTGGAGATAGCCATTGAGTAGCCAATGGGCCCTCTAAGTGGGCATGGCTTTCTCCTGAGACTTCTGGGATATCTCATGGTATTTCCCTCATGAAGATAAGAAGCTATTTCCCCAGTTTGTTGGGAGTTAGTCTCAGAGACGATGAATCACTGACAAGATAAGATGGCAGCCTCCGAGAAGTTGGAGGAGCCAGTGAAGAGACCACATGGCTTCGCCCTCATGGAGCTAAACCTCTGGGATGGCCACATGGAGACTTTATAGATTGATTTCGGGAATATGGGTTAATATCAGACTTATGACTTTAAACTGGACTGGGCTCAGTGTCCTATTCCTTTTGTGTATAAACCTTTTCATTATATCTATATGTGTGTCTATGAAATTTGTTCCTCTAGTCTACCCAGACTAACACAGAGACCATGCAAGTGGCGTGTGTGAAATACTTGTAGAGGTGCTTGTTGAGTTTGGGCATTCCAATAAGCAGAGAGAATGTAAGTCCATGACCCTGAAAACCCTAGATCCACCAGAGAAGCACATGCAAGATCCCGGTATGAAGTGGCAGAGGCAGTACAGAATCAGGATCTGCAGCTTCACAGGAGTTATGCCAAGCCTGTGATATAGCCCGGAAGAGATGCACATACCTTGAAGCAGAGCAGCGAGCTTTCCAGAACTCAGAACAGGCATAGAAGAAGGGACACATGTGGCTGAGCAGAAAAAGGGAGAGAGGCATGTTTCCTGGCATGGTGGAAAGATGCAACTCAGACTGTAACAAGAGAACTGTATCCTTCACATGGGTCTCTAGTTGCCTCTGCAATCTTGGATAATTTTGGTAGGTTCTGTTCAGCCATTTTAATTCTCAAACTCAGCAGACACATAGGGAATTGTGGCAATACGGTTGGTATAGGAGTAGGGTAAAGGAAGATGGTGACTAGATAAGCCTGTCTGAACTCTACCTTACCTTGGGGCTTTGGGCTGACTGTAGCAGAGGAGGTCAGATGTGTCCCCAAGACCATTTCCTCAGTTAGCCTGACAGTCATTGGAAAGCTCCATGAATTGTGGCAGCAATCATCCCTGAGTCTAGGATGTCCTCAATGCAGAGATCAAGGACCAGAGGACACACTCCACACCTGGCTCTTCTTTCTTGATAGAATTGAGTGTTTTTCCTCTCTGCTCACTTCTCTATCCTTTTATCTCGGTAACATAATAAATTATGCACACCCCTTCCGAAAGAACCCCTTCTTACATTAGATCAGGAGCATCATGGCTTAGCAAAATTGGCACATATTTGGGGGGACACAATTCAATTAATAGCATGACTATGGCTTTACCAGGGGTCTTGATTACTACTTGAGGCTACTAATTAATTGACTGTTCCATCAGATATACCATATTTTTTTCTTCATAATATAGATATATAAGTATTCTGAAGAAATAAATAAACATACATGTAAACCCATATAAAGTAAGACTATGTGCCAGGCATGAGAGGCCCACACTTAGGTTAGTTTGTCATATTGTGTAAGACCCTTTGTATCACAAAAACCAGCAGGGCCACTTCCAACGAATACCTCTCAGCAGAATTTTCAGACTAGTTATTAACAGATGAATAAATACTCTCCTTTTGAGGAATTAGCTGATGAAAACTTCATTAATTCACCAGTGAAAAACAGCACAAAACTGTCATATGTAATGCCATTCAGATGAGTCATTCAGACTGAAAAACCCTCAAAACAAAACAAGAAGAACTGCCTCATTGAGCCCTGGAGGTACACTGGTTGTGTGCAGGACTGTAGCCCACAGGGTTGATCGTTCATGTCCAGCAGCAACTGTCCGGGAGCAAGCCTGGGCTTCCTACTCCCAGCAGGGCAGTGATGCGGGGGAAAAAAAAAGAACTGCCTCTTCAAACTGAAGTCAACATTAATTATATGAGCAAAGTTTCAGCTCTTGATGTAGCATGACTAGTGTCATAACAAAATTATAAGAAACTGCTTTCAACATCCATAAGTAAGCAGAATGTAGAATGTATGAATTATGAACTTAGGAAAATTGTATATCAACTAAAATGAAATGGAACTAATAAAAATTGATATCGTCAGCATGAGGGAATCTGGAATAAACTGGAATTTACCATTTTAAGTAAAATGGTCATATAGTTTACTGTGCCAGAATGACAAATTTAAGAGGAATGGTGTTATCCTCAAAAGATATACTTCAAGATCTGTTTTGAAGTACAATGTTGTCTGGGATAGGAAATTATCTATATGCTGACAAAGAATAACAGTTAATACAGCTATTATTTAAATTTACACACCAACCACTAAAGCCAATGGTGAAGAAATTAAAGACATAGAAGAATGTCTTTAATTCATCAAACAAATAATTAAAATGCATTGATTGTTGCTGGTGATCAAATTGCAAAACTTGGAAAGAAAGAGGAAGGACCAGTAGTTAGAATATATGGCCTTGGTAAGGTGGTAAAAAACTGGAGATTATATTTTTCAAGATCAACTACCTGTTTACTGCAAATGACATTTTCAACAACATAAACAATGACTATACAAGTGGACTGGACAAGATCGAAAACACAAGAATCAAATTGATTGCATTAGTGAAAAGAGATGATGGAGAAGCTGATATCATTAGTCAAAATAAGGCCACTCTCAACAAAAGACAGATCACCTGGGAAAAAACATAGTAAAGACACAAGAAACGATATAAGCAATCAACTTGACTTCCTATATAGAGTACATGTACTTCCTATATACATATACTGAACATTCCACTCAACAACAGTATACGTCCTTCTTCACACACAAAGAATATTCTCAAAAAGAGACCATTTGTTGTACCACAAAAAAAAATTCATTTTAAAATTCATTTAAAAAGATTCTACAATTCATTTTTTCAGATGACAGAACTATAAACCTAAAAGTCAACAATAAAAAGAATGAGGGCCAATAAATGTTTGGGCACTGAACAAGAAAGATACTACTTAAAAACAACTTGGCAATAAATAAAATTAGTGATAACATTTTTATATCCTAGGAAAAATATCATAATTAAAGCATACTATGTCAAAAACTTTGGGACATAATAGCAGTTGTCAGAGGTTAATTTTAGCAATAAATGCACGGATTACAAAGGAGAAAACCAAAATCAACACCTTACCACACAATATCTTGAACAACTTGAATAAGAGCAACAAAATACACCTTCAAACAGCAGGAGAGACCAAGATAAGAAATTGGTTCTTTGAAAGAATTACAAAATCAGCAGACCTTTAGCAAATTTTAAAAAGGAAAAGAATGAGAAGAGGCAAGTATCTAGAATTAGATGAAATGGTCTCTTTTTGAGAACAGAACCAAATGGAATAAAAAGATCAATAACAAACTGCTACAAAAGATTGTACTCCAACAAGTTTGAAAACCTAAAAGATATGGACAGATTTCTAAAAGCACACCAACTAACTAAATTAACACAATCTGACATAGAAAATTTAACATGTCCATAACAAAAAATGAAATAGGAGGAGTAATTTTAAAATTCTCAAAAAAAAAAAAAAAAGTCCAGGAGCAATGTAAACTATCAAGTTTACAGAGGAATTCTATCAAGTATTCAAAGTAAACCTATCACCAATTCTACTTATAGTATTTCAGAATAAAGAAAGGGAAAACAAGCTCCTAAATGTATTTTATGAAGTGACCATAATACTGAAATCAAACCAGGCAAAGACTCCACAAGAATACAAAACTACAGATTAATATTGCTTATGAACATATACACAAAAATTCTCAACAAAATACTGACTAACAGAAATCAAAAATTAAAAAAAGAAATCATGATCAAGTGATCATGATCATAATGAGGGAGACTGTCCAGCACTGAGGGGCAGGCTGCAGCGAGGCAGGCTTGCCCTCCCAATCCTATGACCCATCCCTATACACCCTCTGGAGCGAAGCCAGACCCCTAATTACAGGCAAAGACATATGTCACAGGAGAGGGCTGTCTTAAAGGCTATATCGTGATAAGGTGAGTGGTCTAGGAATGTCTAGTGACTATGTGAAGAGGAGAGTGAACAAGCCAGGCCTTAACCTGTGGAGGTAGATAAGAATTTCTATCAGGCTAGGGCCTATTAACAATGACTCTTGAATCCTGCCCGAAAGAAGCCATCATCCTAACAGCAGGGGAGTTAGACAACACAAAGGTCTTAAGTAACTGGGAATTTCAGGGAGAATAGCTCACTCAACTTCCACACCCAATGCTGGTAAATAGTTTGCTTAATATTTGGAGTATTATAATTGTGGAAAAGTTCTTTCTTCATCTGACAGATAATCAAGAGGTGGAATAAAAAGAAGAGCTTAGTATCAGGATTGGAGAAAGGCTTATTAACAGCCACTGCTTTGCAGATTATACAACCTTAATGCTGAAAGTGAAGAGCTTTAAGCACTTGCTGATGAAGATTAAGGATTACATTCTTCACTAATAACTCAATGTAAATAAAACAAAATTTCTCACCACTGAACCAATAAATGACATGATAAACAGAGAAACATTGAAGTTCTCAAGGATTTCATCCTGCTTGGATCCACTATCAATGCTTCTGGAAACATAAGTAAAGATATTGAATAACTTACTGCATTGGGTAAATTCGCCACACAAGATTTCTTTAAATTGTTGAAAGGAGGTTAGATTGAGTAAAAAGATTCAGGTTAAAATGAGTATGGAGGTTTCTTTGAAAATTAACGTGCATCTGACCCAAGCTATAGTATTTTTTATTAAAGTAGTTTTACTGACATATAATTCACATATCATGCACTTCAATAATTGGGTCATATCATGAAGAGTTGTGGAATTCACCACAATCAGTTCCAGAACATTTCCTTCCTTCCTGCACCCACTGCTATCAGCATTCCATTCCCTCCAAACTACCCCCACTCTCCCACATACCCTTAATAAACCATTAATCCAATTATTATCTTTTTTTGTTGTTTTTGTTGTTGTTTTTTTGGGCATCACTGCTCTCCGGTGATAGGAGTAGGAGGCCCAGCCCCACTGCTGGAATTGAACCTCCATCCCAGTGGGCCGCAGTCCCGCACACAACCACTACGCCACCGGAGCTCAGCCCCCAATTATTATCTTTATAGATCTACCCATCCTAGACTTTATATACTAGAAAAATCCTCCACCCCCAGAAAAAGAATAAAACAACAAAACAATAATAAATAACAGCACAAAGCAGAGAAAACCTCAAACTAAAAAGAAAGCAGAAAATAACAGTCAGGACATATTTTAAATGAGTTAAAAGGAAGAGCAAATGATAAGGTATTAGATTTAACCTAACTGGTTCTATAACCATCCACTTTTCAATGCACTCTACACACTATCACACTACTCACATCCCTAGTCCAAAGCCAAAGGAGATTTACTGAAGCTCAATCCATGTCTCTTTCTGTTTTTTAAAAAATATGAAACAACTTTTAAATATTCAAAAGTCATCAAGGAACTGTAATTTTTATTATAAATGAAGGAGAGTCCAAGTTGGGGACCCAAAGTCCATCTGTAGGTAACAAACTTCTTCTTACAGAGGGGTAGCATGGAGAAGACAAACCAGTTAGGGTGCAATGTAGCAATGATGAATCATACAACTTTCCTCTAGTTCTTCAATGCTTCCTCCTTCCCACCATCATGATCCCAATTCTACCTTACAAATCTGGCTAGACCAGGGGATATACACTGGTACAGGTAGGAGATGGAAACATGGGGAATATAGAACAGATGATCCCTACTGGACTAATTTTTCTTGGATTGGGACCAGAATCAGGTGTGAACCCAAAATCCATTTACATTACTATGATTTATGCATCTCTGATTCACTCAACAGGACACAATGAGGCCTGTTACATGATAGGAAATATAGCCAATCAACCCCATGAGACATGAGGTAATTCTATTGATAATGCCATTAATTTATTCATTAGTATAGAATTTAACACACTATTGAGAAAGGGAAATAGCGCAAGTACAGTCTGGCCCGAAACCACATTACATTAACTTTTCATAGTATTTTCAATTGTTTAACCTGTAACATTGCTTTATTTAATTTAAAATACCACAAACAAAATTCTAAAAAGCTTTCAGAAAAACCAACCAAGCCAACTTTTATGATAGGATGGTTGACTGAACACATACCCTTAATGAATCCCTTAATTGAATCCCTTAATGTGAACCAGGATAGAATCTATGCAAAGGGAAGATCAGGTGGGTAACAATTGTGGAGAACAACTTGAAACTATGTAAAACAACCTGTCTTCATCCCAGAGACCCTAGCAGCAAATGGAGTTAAGGTTGAAAGTGTCATGCCTGCTTTGGTGGTACTCAGGTCCCAACCTTTCCCCTGGCTCCTGGACAGCCTACACGCCTCTAATAAGCAGAGCATTGGCAGTGATGAGAGTGATGATACCAGGAGGGTGGAAGCAAGGTGGGGAAGAAAAGTGGAACTGATTATGAGGATCTACATATAACCACCTCCCGGGGATACAGACAATGGGGAAGTGGGTGAAGGGAGTCATCAGGCAGTGTAAGATACAACAAAGTAACAATAATTTTAAAATTATCAGGGTGTTATGGGGGAGCAGAGAGGGAGAGGGAAAATGAGGAGCAGATGCTAAGGGTTTAGATAGAAAGCAAATGTCATGAGAATGATGAGGGCAGCGGGTGTATAGATGTGCTTGACACACAATGGACTTATGTATGGATTGTAATAAGAGTTATAGGAGCTCTCAGTAAAAGTATTTAAAATATATGTTCAAAAGGAAATTGGATGATAAGGTATTACGTTTTAACCTTACTACATCCACCATAAATGAGTTTACAATACAGAGAGAGTGGATTGTTGCAGAACCAGTTAGGTTAAAATCTCTGTCCAACAGAAAGGTTATTCACATCTCTCAAAGATGTCAAAGGAGATTCCTAAAGGAACTTATCAATGTGGAGACCTGGCAAATGGATTTTGTGCTTCCAGTGTTATCCATAGCCTTCAGCAATCACAGCATTCACAATTTAAATTCTGGTATAACTTCTTCCTTTGGATCTGGATTTTATTATTTATAATACTTGGATCACACAGCCTGGTGTGCTTCTTCCATGGTGACTCAGATGATGCTTCTTTGAAGGAAGCCTGGAAGATTCAAGACAGTATTCTTTTTAATACTCACACTTATCTGCTTTCTTCACCGTACTTTGTCATACCACCCATTTCTTTAGTGACCTCTTCATGAGTATCAAGTAAGACCATGTCATAAGAACTAATTTTTCTTGGATTGGGACCAGAATTAGATATGAACCCAAAATCCATTTGCATTATTGTGATTTATACATCTCTGATTCACTCAACAGGACATAATGAGGCCAGTTATATGATAGAAAATATAGCCAATCATCCCCATGAGACATAAGATCATTCTATTGATAATGCCATTAATTTATCCATTAGTATAGAATTTAACATACTATTGAGAAAGGGAAATAATTCACATTACATTAATTTTTCATAGTATTTTCAATGGTCTCAGTTGCATGTGAAGATGGAACATTGAGCAAGGAAGACCAAAAAAGAATCATTGCACTTGAAGGGTGGCACATGAACTGCTAAAAGGACTAGCAAATATGTCTCAAACTAAGAATGATTCTTAAAGACAAAGTTGGGAAGATTTCATCTCACATACTTTGGACAGGTTAGGAGAGACTAGTCCCTAGAGAAAGACATTGTTCTTGTTAAAGGGAAGGAGCAGCCAAAAATAAGAAGACCTATAAAGCAATAGATTGGCACAGTGGCTTCAGAAATGGGCTCAAATATTAAGAACCATTGGGAAGATGGTACACGATTGGGTGGTGTTTCCTTTATTATACATAGAGACATTATGAGTGAGAACTGACTAACTGGAGCCTTACCACAGCTACCCAAAGCAACCTATACATGTAATGCAATTCTAATATAAATCTCAACTTTGTTCCTTAAAGAAATTGAAAAACTAATTAATAGCTTCAGAGAGAGAGAGAGAAGATCCAAGATAAGTGAGGACATGCTTATGAACAACAAAATAGAAGGTCATGCACTACCCAACAAATATTTTATGACACCACTGCTATATAGGAAAGAACACCAAGATAAATTATAGGCAATTGACCACAAGCATTGTGTTAGTCCGGGTAGGCTAGAGGAACAAATTTCATGGGCACGCATATACATATAAGGAAAAGTTTTATATACAAGAGGAACAGGACATTGAGTTCAAAGTCATAAGTCCAATATTAACCCATATGCCCGAAATCAGTCTATAAAGTTTCCTTCCAACTCACAAAGTCACATGTGAGTGGGTGCAGAATCCCTGCACAGGCAGGAGTCTCCACATGGCTCCTCGCTTCCAGGGTTCAGGGTCCATCAACAGCAGAAGCAACTCATCGCTGCTCAGCAACTCAGAGGTCTCCATGTGGCCACCCCAGCTTCAGAGGTCTGGCTCCATCAGGGCAAAGCCATGTGGCTTCTCCTCTGGCTCCTTCAGCGTCTCGGATGCTGCCATCTTGTCTTGTCTGTGATTCATCGTCTCTGAGACTAACTTCCAACAACTAGGGTGATAGCTTCTCATCTTCATGAGGGAAATGTTGCAAGATTTCCTAGAAGTCTCAGGAGAAAGCCATGCCTACATAGAGGCCTCATTGGCTACTCAATGGCAATCTCCAAATTAGCAGGCTAGACTCCACCCCTATATTTCAATCATAAAATTAACATAAGCACATGACTGCCACAAGCATTTAGTCGTCAAAAAGGGATAATGAAGATGGAAGAAAAAAAAGAAGAGAAAAATAAATAGAGGAAAGAAGAAAAAGAAAGAAAAATAGATTTTGACCAAAAAATCAAATTAACAGGAGAAAGGTGGAAAAGTCATTATAAAGGTTCAGTTGGGGGTGGATTATTTTCTCAATCCAGGAGCTTTATAACTGTGGATAGTGAGAGTGTGGCTAAGCAGCAGTAAAAGAGGTTGTAGGTCAAATATGTGTCTTCAGAGGTCATAGGCTGTGTGCGTATGGTCTAGTTTGCTAGTGGGACACAAAGAGAACACTGAAACCAAGCCATAGCTATCTTACTGTCAGAGCACTGAGAAATCATCAGTGATGTTAGACCTGGCTGCTGACAAGACTCAGGGTGCCTGCCAATGCTCTGCTTGCTAGAAGCGTGTAGGCTATCCAGGAACCAGGGGAAAGGTTGGGACCTGAGTACCACGAAAGCAGGCATGACCCTTTCAACCTTAACTCCATTTGCTGCTAGGGACTCTGGGGTGAAGACAGGTTGTTTTACATAGTTTACAAGTTGTTCTCCACAATTATTACCCACCTGATCTTCCCTTTGCATAGATTCTATCCTGGTTCACATTAAGGGATTCAATTGTGGTATGTGTTCAGTCAACCATCCTATCATAAAAGTTGGCTTGGTTGGTTTTTCTGAAAGTTTTTAGAATTTTGTATGTGGTATTTTAAATTAAATAAAACAATGTCACAGGTTAGGGTTTTTCAAACAGATTTCAACTTGTACTCTATCAATTTCATCTTATTCCATCTTTTCCTTTTTCAACAAATGAAATACACAGAAATGAAATACACAGAAATACAGAGATGAAATACACAGAAATCAGTTGACTACATCTGTGGGAAGACACAATGGAGAAGCTCAATATCAACAGCTAAAACAAGATCAAGGGCTGACTGTGGAATAGACCATCAAGTACTCATATATAAGTTCAGGATAAAGCTGAAGAAAATTCAAACAAGTCCACAGGAGTTGAAATAGGACCTTGAGTCTATCCTATCTGAATCTCAAGAACATCTCAGTAACAGATTTCCTGCATTGAGCACTAAAGAAACAATATCCGATGAGATAGTAGGAGTACATCAAGAATATCATTCATGAAAAAAAAATCAGTCATTAAAAAGACAGGAAAGAAACCAAAGGTAAAAGTGAATGTCAGAAGAAACTCTGAAAATTGCTATTAATCGTAGAGCAGCTAAAGCAAATAAAAGAAAGGATAATGTCAAAAAGGTGAATAGAAATGATAACAAAATGTACAAGGTCTTCAATAGGAAACCAAAAGAAAAGAACACACTCAGCATATCTGAAGCTGAAAGAAAAAATTCAAGCCTCAAATTTCCACTTTGAAAGATTCCACAGGCAAAACACTGAATCATTCAGAATGCATAAAAGAGATGGCCAGAATACACAGAGTCACTGTACCAGAATGAACAGCTGACATCCTACCATTTCAGGAGTTAACATATGACCAAGAGCCAATGGTATTTAAGTAAGAAGTTCAAGCTGCACTGAATGAATTAACTAAAAACAAGGCTTCGTGAAATGACAGAAACCATTGAAATGTTTCATGAAAGTGTAAAAACACTGGAAGCACTCACTCACAATGCCACGATATTCTGAAGACAGCTACAAGGACAACTGACTGAGAAAATATCCATATTTGTGCCCATTCCAAAGAAAGGTGACACAACGGAATACTCAAACTATAGAATAGTATCATTGATACCACACACAAGTAAAATTTTAATTAGGATCATCTAAAATGCTTACAGCAGCATATTGACAGGGAACGGACAGAAGTTCAGGCTAGATTCAGAAAAGGATGTGGAACAAGGACTGTTGTTTCTGGTGTCAGAATTTGGTTCAAGATAGAGATTACCAGAAAGATGGTTTTATGTTTCCTTGACTATGTCAAGGCATCTGACTTATGGACTGTGAATAACCCTGCGATGAATGAGAATTCCCTAACTATTCCTTATGCTCATTTGGAACTTGAACAAGGATCAAGAGTCGGTGGTGTAAACAGAACAAGAGACGATTACATGGTGTAAAATCAGGAAAGGTGTGTGTCAGGGTTGTATTCTCTCACTATACTTGTTCAATACATGCCAAGCAAATCTTCAGAGAAACTGGATTATATGAAGAAGAGTGTGGCATCAGGATCGGATGAAGGCTTACTAAAAACCTGTGGTTTGAAGATGACACAAACATCACTTTCTTAAAGTGAGGAAAATTGAAGCATTTGCTGATGAAGGTCAAGGCTACCAACATTCAGTATGGATTACAACTTAATGGAAAGAAAACCAAAATCCTCACAACAGGACCAGTAGGCAACATTATGACAAATGGAGAAAAGGTTGAAGTTGCCAAGGATTTTGTCTTATTCAGATCCATAATCTATGTTCTTGGAAGCAGCAGTCAGGAGACCGAAAGACAGGTTGCATTAGGTAAATCTGCAGCACAAGATCCCTTTAAGAGTATTGATGAGCAAGGATGTTTCCTTTAAGACCCAAATCATGAAATTCTCCATTGTATCATATACAAATGAAAGTTGGACATTGACTAAAGAAGACTATAGAAGAATTAATACACTTGAATTATGGTGTTAAAGAAGAATTTTGAAAGTACCATGGGCTACTAAAAGGAAAAACAAAATGGTACTAGAAGAAATAAAGCCCGAGTACTCCTTGGATGGCAAGGCTGTCTTACATACTTTGGGCATATTTTCAGGAGAAACAAATCCCTGGAGAAGGACATTGTTTGATAAAGTAGAGAGACAGCTCAATTAAAATGGACTGATTCTTAATAAGGTGGCTTGGTATGGTGGCTACATCAATGGACTCAGGCATAGGAACAATTGTGAGAATGGCCCAAAGCCATGAAGTGTTGTGTTCTGTTGTTCACAGGGTCACTATGGATCAGAGTCAATTCAGTGACACATAAAACAACTTTTTTTTAATCTCAATGTTTATTTCTAAAATTACCCAGTTCTTTTACTTTTATCTGATAGATCAGTAGTGATCTTTCTACTTTTATCCTATATATATTTTAACTCTCCTTAGATATTGTCCACCTCTTTATCCCTCTATGATGCCTTCTAAAAAAATTCCATAACCAAGTCCCGACTTAATTGATTTACTTTTTGGCTGTATATTTACTTTATGTATTTGCTTCACCTGCATTGATGCTTCCTGCTGTGCAAGTGCCTTTTTTCTCTCTAAGTATGTTTATTTATTTATTTTAAGCTTGTTTTATCTTTGCTATTACCATACTTTTCAGATCATAAGACACACTTTCTTCCCCAAAAAGTAGGGGGAGAGGGCAAATGAGGGTGCATTTTCTAGTCTGAAGGTGTGGTACCCTGGAACATTTTAGTATACTGGTACTATTTGGTTCAAAATATTTTTTCTGACTGGTACTATTTGATTCAAAATATTTTTTTAGTATACTGGTACTATTTGGTTCAAAATATTTTTTCTTGTTTTCCAGATCTCAAAACTGGTATGTGTTAAGATGAGGTACGTCTTATGGTCTGAAAAAGATGGTATTTTTGTTTTCTCCTTCAATAACTACATTTTTTAAGTACTCCTCCTCAGTTGTATTCTTTTATGTACTATTGTGTTAGTCCAGGTGGACTAGAGAAACAAACTCAAAGACATGCATATGGATATAAGGGAAAGGTTTATATACAAGAGGAATGGGACATTGAGAAAGCATCCCAGCCCAGTCCAGTTCAAAGTCATAAGTCTGATATTAACCCCTATGCCCGATATCAGTCTATAAAATCTGCTTCCGACTCACAAAGTCACAGGCCAGTGGGTGCAGAGTCACGGCGCTGGCAGGGGTCTCTCCATGACTCTCGCTTCCAGGGCTCAGGGTCTATCAGCAACATCCAGTGGTGGAAGAAGCAACTCAGGGCTGGCAGGGGTTTCCACGTGCTTTCTCCAGCTTCAGAGGTCTGGTTCCATCAGAGTAAGCCCATGTGGCTTCTCCTCTGGCTTCTCCATCTCCTCATACGCTACCATCTTGTCTCGTCAGTAGGTTGTCGTCTCAGAGACTGACTCCCAACAACTGGGGAGATAACTTCTCATCTCCATGAGGGAAATATTGCAAGATTTCCCAGAAGTCTCAGGAGAAAGCCATGCCCCCACAGAGACCTAACTGGCTACTCCATAGGTATCTCCAGATTAACAGGTTAGACTCCACCCCTACATCTCAATCATTAAATTAACATAAGCACATGACTGCTACAACTATGGACTCAAATTCTAATGGAATGAGGAGATCAAGGTAAAATGTAGTCACATAGAATCCTTTGGTTCCTACTGTTGCTAGGTACCATAAAGTCAACTGCAACTTGCGGTGACCCCGTGTGACATGGTAGAACTATCCCAGAGAGATTTCTAGGCTGTAATCTCTTCCTTGAAGTCTCTGGATGAGTTAAAGCTCCAACCTTTCAACTAGCATTTGAGCGCTTAACTATTTACATCATCAGGGCTCTTGGTTCTAGACATTAGCACCAGGTTTTTGGTTTAAATTTGGACTACCTCTCTGAAATGGTCCTGTGATTTGTTATTAAACTACACAGCCAAATGTCTTTGCTATGCCAATAAAGCACAAGTAAACATCTTTCTGGCATTCTGTGCTTTCAGCTAAGATCCATCTGATATCAACATTAATATCCCATGTTGTATAGTCTTTTCTAAATATGCCTTGAGTTTTTGCCAGCACCCTGTCTATGTACTGCTGCAACTGTTTTTGAATCATCTTTGGTAAAATTTTACTTACAGGTGATATTAATACATTGTTTAAGCATTTCTGTATTTTGCATGTCACCTTTATTATATTAGATACAAATATAACTGTTTTCCAATTAATTGGCCAGGAATATGATG
Organism: Nesogale talazaci; assembly: GCA_004026705.1. Taxonomy (NCBI): domain Eukaryota; kingdom Metazoa; phylum Chordata; class Mammalia; order Afrosoricida; family Tenrecidae; genus Nesogale; species Nesogale talazaci. The sequence goes on from PVJH01002024.1 coordinate 157,496, forward strand.
CCATTCCTCTTCAATTTGTCATTCCTTACATGTTAAACCATGTGATTGTCTGATTCCAACTGACTACTACTAATCCATTTCAGCACACTAATACCTGGGTGAATATATATCTTGATGCATTCCATGTCAATTTTTATTACTTCCAATTTTCCTAGATTTATACTTCATACATTCCTAGTTAGGATTGTTAAGGTGTGTTTATAACTACTTTGTCCCATTTTGTCATGCTCCAACAGCAAATGAAAGTCCTGAAAGCTTAATTCCATCAAGGTCACCAAGGTTGACTTTAATGAGGCAGCTCTTCTCCAGTAATATTTTGCATGCTTTCTAAACTGAGAGATTTGTCTTTCAAGCAACATCTCAGACAACATTCATACGGTTTTTAGTGACTCAACCTCAGAGGTGGACAGCCAATTCCTTCTTTGTAGTCTGGAAACACAACCGACACCTATTCACCTTGGGTGAGCATGCTGAGAGACTAGTGATGTAGCTTTCAGCGCTGTAGCACCACCCAAGCCACCATAGTTCAGATTAATTATGGAGGCGGACCATACAACTGTTTAATGCAAAATAGTTAGTGACCATATTTTTCAGCTTAGTATTGCTCATTATATGAGTTTCATTTCAAATGAATTTAGTATTCAAAAAGTCCTAATGCATAGTATTTTACAAAGCAGTTTTTTATAGATGTCTGCAGCTGTTTCTTGTCATTTTGAGCTAAACCCTATCTGCAAATGGACATGTTAAAAGCTTGACTCTAGCCACATCATTAAGGCCAGATCAACTTTGGGGAGGAAGCTCTTCTCCGGTCATATTTTGAATACCTTCCAACATGACAGTTCATCTTCTAGCAAGATATCAGCAAGTATATTCCATTGTTACTCATATTGTTTTTCCACTGACCCATATTTCTAGTCTATTACCAGACTCGTGTTTCTAGTCTGTCTTAGTCTGGAAGCTTTCTCCTGAAACTTGTCCACAATGGGTAGTATTGTCGATAATGGCAGCATAGCTTCCATCATTATACATACAGACCAAAGTAAGGCAAATTGACATATTATTGATGAGTTATCCTTACACCCATTAAAATAGTAACAAAGACTTGTTCCTGTTACCTGGAAGAAACTTGAAAAGACTTACAAATTATTACATTTACAGAATTCCAGATTTTTAAGCAAAAATATCTATTGACATTTCCAAATCATAAATTTAAAATATTGTTGCATCTCCTGGGAGAAAAAAAGCCATGCTTTGTGCATCAACATGCTAGAAATAAATTATTGGCAATCAAAGACACAGTTCATGAACTTTCAGAGAAATGTCACACTCTTTTGAACTAATCACTTCAACCTATATTTATGTGGCAGGAATTTCCAAGTATTTTTAATGCGTATATTTTTGACAACCACCCTGAGAAGCATTAAGTTGTGACTTGTCCAAGGTCACCCAGGCAGTAAATGTTGGAGATGAGTTTGAAATCCAAGTGGAATTCTTTTTGACTACCTTATGTGCATTGGTGATATTTAAATAACTTTAAGATACACATCATAGCATAAAGGTAATTACTCAGAAATATTTACATCTGTCCAAAAAAAGGTGTGGATATACACCTGCAGTCCATGTGCTTTGGCTTGATATTTCATTGTTTTATTCATATTTTCCTTGAATTCATCTTCTTAAGAAACCTACATCTGATTTCAAAAACACATCTCCACCTCTCCAGGGTAAGCATGTGGCGATTGCTGGATGAAGTCATGCAAACTGAGCACCTGGGCTCTGTGGTTTTCCCCATGTGGGCATTATTTAGGGAGTTTTCATTTAAGCAATAAGTAAAAATCTTTCCTATAGTTCAGAAATTGGAACATGCCTACAATGAATCTATTTGGGAGTTTTACAAATAATTATTTAAGAAAATGTAACTGAATTTAGAATTTTAAATATGCATCTGTTTTCTTAAAGCAAGCCATACCTACTGCCATTAAGTGAAATTTGACTCATTAGAACCCAGTACAGGAACTGTTATTTAGGGTTTCTGAGACTGTACCTTTTTTGACTACTAAGTGCCTGGTACATTTACACTGTTGACCCTGTGGTTAGCCGCCCAATGCTTAGTGCAGTGTCTCAGCAAGATCGTTTCTTAAGGAGCAACTCACAACGGTAAACTCTTACTTCTCAGAATTGCAGGAAATTGATGAACTACAGAAACTGAACCCAGTGCCACCCAGTGGGTGCTGACTCCTGATGAATCCACGTGTCCCTGAGCAGAGCTCCTCCTGACAGTTTCCCTCATTGTAGATTTTCCTAGAAGCAGATCATCACCATTTCACGAGGTGAGTTCAAACCACCAGCCATTAGGGTACTAATTAAACGCACTTGAGCAGAACTCAAGTATTTAGCTCCTAATAAAAGCTAATGAGCCAAGAGCATAAAATACATGTAGTCCCATACTTTACATGCCCAGATATAAGGGTTATTTTCCCAAAAATAACAAGTTATTAATAAAATAAAATAATAATAGTTCTTATAAAAAGAGAATAATCTTCATGTTTGAGCTCTTTCAGAATCCGTCACCTGAAAGTATGCTATTTCAATTAATTTAGCATGAATGATATAGTATGCTTTATGGAAGTTGAAGTTTCCTGAAATATAATGTCAATCACTGACAGTTCTGAATGCTTAAAGAAGCCACTCTTCTGAATCTGAAGGTAGTAGGGCAGATTTCCATAGTTATCATAAAAAATTCTGGAGACACCAGAGTATCAAAAAATAGTGCTACTAAGATCCAACTTATACATGTCTGCATTTATTCCAGGCAAAACATATTGACATCTGTCTCCATGTTGTGAACAGCTACATACAAAATCTCTCAAGAAGATTCCCCTAGACTCAGTAGAGCGCCTTCAGAAAAGAAAGCTCGAACTAAAACAAACCATTGGCTTCCAAGTTCTGCTGAGCCAGTTCAATTCACACAGAGAATCCAGCTCCGACGATTATGGAGATAGTTTTTTGAGGCGTAGCAACAAGTAATCTTGACAGATTTTCTTGAAAGACAGAAGGTGATGATTGGATCTTTTTTAAAAGGAAGTCTTCAGAAGATTTGAACACTGCGTCAATGAACACAAGGCCAGGAAAGCTTCACCAAGGAATTCATTTCCACCATGAAAATGCTCAGTCTCCAATGTCCTCTGAGAATTTGTCTGGATAGCCTTGTCCTACCACCGTATATCTCTGATCATGTACCTTTAGACTTCTTGTCGTTCCTAAATGTCAGAAAGCATTTAGAAAGAAAAAATTTGAGTTCTTTGAGGATGCCAATTTGACCATTTCAGGTATGGTATAAGTGAAACTATTCTCCAGAGGAAAATTAGAAAGATGGAAACCATCATTAGAAGTCTATAAATCGAGATGCAGTTGCGTTGATATATAATTTCTTTACGAAGGAATAGCTTTTGCTTAACAAATTGATATTTTTATTTAATAAAGATTTCCATGATTTTGTTGCAGTACTTTCCAACTTAACTATATGTAACATCATGATGGCAAGTGGATATTGTCAATATAGACTTGAAAGAAAAAAAAGGAACCAATATTCCTCAGTGGTGACACGCATGTGTGCCCATGACATGTGATAAAATTTCCAGTGACAATATCATCTATGAAAATATCAAGGGCTGAGCCCCGGTGACATAGTGGTTGTGCGCGGGACTGCGGCCCACTGGAATGGAGGTTCAATTCCAGCAGCGGCTCCACAGGAGCAAAGGCTGGGCCTCCTACTCCCACCACCAAAAAACAAAACAAAGAACAACAACAACAAAAAAAGAAAACATCATATCTACTTCAAAAACTACTGCTTTTTGAATAAAAGATGGGACTGTCCACATGAAAAGTATGATATGAGAGCACCAAGTGATGATGAAGACTCACAGTGGAACAGGAGAGGTATCTCATGAGCTGGGATTAGATCCTCATGTAAAATTAGTAGTAGAAAAATCAATGTTTAATTATTATGTGGTTTCATAGTGAAATTGTTAAAGTATAGCTCTAATTAAACTTATTACAGATTGAAAGTTAGCTGTTTAATTACTTAATTTTTCATCTTCAACTATTCATGTGATAGATATGGTAGAAAAAATGAAATATTTTTATTTATAATCTTTTATATTCAAAGTCAACTGTTATTTAAGCATCTATATTAAATCTCCCAATCTCCATGCTGAGAGCTCAGCATGGAAAAAATGAAAATTCCCTGCCCTTCACCATGGCAGCAGCAGCTTTTCTGAGCAAACATAAAGAAAGAAGAAATATCCAGCCAATAACACCCACCCCACCCCCCACCCCCGAGCTGTTGTTTCTCACTTGAAGTTTACTTGGAAGGAAAATAGCCTTAGAATGGGAAATGATCCCCACTTTGCCCTGAACCAGAGAATCTCACTTAAACAGGTAGCTAGAAAAATCTGAGCTTTACCTTAAAATGAGTAAATGACACATGGACAACAACAAAAGCAAGAATGAAATGCACCCATGAGATCTACAGTATTTCTCCATGAAGGCTGAAGCAATAAATAAGAACCTTGTGGACAACAACTTTATAAAAACTACCTACTAATATCTAAAGGAATTCCTGAGTGTACAGGTGCTTAACCCATTTGGCTGCTAACAACAACAAAAAAGGTTGGTAGTTCAAGTCCTTCCAGCAGCACCTCAAAAGAAAGATTTGGTGACCTACTTCCAAAATGTCAGCTGTTGAAACCCCTATAGAACACACATGGGTTCTCTAGTCCATGGTAATTGACATGATCAAGATATAAAGTCTAAAATCAACCTAATAAAATTAGCTCACTAAGGAACCCTCGTGGTGTAATAGTTATATATTGAGCTGCTAATAGCAAAATTAGCTTACCAGCACAACCTGACACATCTCCACTTAACTTTTCCAAATTTCTTCAGCACACAACAGATTTTAACCTAGATCTCCTCAAGCTGGGCATAACTGCAATTCTAGACCCTGGAGAGAACTGGCCTGTGGCTTGCGGAATGGTGAACTGAATCGCTGCCCTCTCCTCCCCAGGTACCAGTAGTACCTCCCTCCCCGTACTCTAGCGGAAGAATCACCTGTGGATGAGAACTAACTGTGACATCATTTTCCAGTATCGAAATATCAGTCAAAGCCTTGCCCATACATTCTGGCTAATCAATCTGAAGAACAACCTGAGAGGAATAGGGAGAATTGGCCTTGAACATGCAGAAATGGGAATGGGGTGGTAGAAGCAGTCATACATGGATTCTCCTCCTCCCTTCCAAAGCCTTCAGAAGGAAGGGAATTAAAATCTGCTTTAGTTCTAAGCAAGAAATCAGTTCACCCCCAACCTTGTGGACACCTGGACCCTGGCACGGCTCCTGCCTCTGACCTCACGATGTTTCCGGATGGATGCATTCGAAATGTCATCCAAGAGTGCTAGAGTCAATCTTACAAGAAGGGCTGGAACTGCCCTTCAGTCCATCTGTTCGACTAACCATGAGACCATGTTCCCTCCCTCAAAGGTGTTCTGTCAAACATCCCGAAATAGCAAATATCCGTGCTGCAGCTGCCTTTTCCTGCCAAACATTATGAAAGCTTCTTCCTAAGGCCGCGTGTTTCTCAAACACTTCATTCTATTCGCAGGATGAGCACTATCCTAGCAAATGACAACATAATTTCTAAGTCCCACATTTAGTGCTAATAGACTTTGCTCTTATTATTTATCTAGGTGCTAGAAGAAAAACAAAGTCAATAGCACATGGAGTTTATCTGTATTGCTTGCCTTTTCTTTTCCGAGTTCACCACATTGAAAGCTGTTTAATTAAAATCAAGTGGTCTGAGCTCACCTCCCACTTCCCTCTCCATCTGCGGAGTATTTGCTTCCAGATAGAGGCCGCCTGTTCCAACTTTTTCTGGGCTGACATTGGTCCACTTCACCCCATTGCGGTGTCAAGCATACAGAATCAAGCAACACTTTTCCAACGACAGTTATCTCCTGGATATGAAAGGCCTGGTGTGCTCCAGCTCCCCATTTTCAGGAAGAATCTCTGTTCCACATCTTTTCTCTCTTTTAATGGCAAAATACATCAAAGAAAGCACCAATTCCTCTACTGTGCTCCCTATATTTTTCTGAAAAACACTGATGTTAAATTTATAAATTATATTTTGCAAGCAAGGTAGGGTAAAGACTTATTTTAGCTTGACAACAGATGTAACCTATTTCTTCCTCTTTCACTTCAGATTTTTGAGCAAAATACACAGCTCATCTCCAGCTTCTTAAAGCCACTGCCATGCCTTCTTCTCTTTCTCTTCTGCGATTTCTAATTCACTGCTGTGAACATAATGCAGATGAATAGGAAGTGCTTGCACCGAACTGGATTTTATTCCTAAAAGGAAGTTTGTAGGCTGCTTTCTTTTCCACCTCTCCAGGTGACTTTCCCTATAGTTGGCATAAGTCACTTAGTCATCAGCGCTGCCGAGTGAGTTAATAGTTTTCTAAAGACATCTATCCTTCAAACATGGAGCTGAATCATCACCTAATTACATGGATAGCCGCCAGTTCCTGGGATGGTAACGTGAAGTCATGAACAGTAAAGATGATTAATCCCACATTATTTCTTCCTGGAGTTCCACTACCTCTTGAACTTGGTCACATTGACATGTCCCTGTAAGGTTCCTTAAAGACTTCTAGCCCTTTTGCAGCACACCTTTTATCATATCTCAGGTAGTTAGAAAGTGAGGACTGTCTTTCGCAGTGGCTTTAATTGGCTGTCATACAGAAGCCCTGATGGTGTGGTGGCTACGACTGAGCTACGATCCACAAGGTCAGCAGTTCAAAAGCACCAGCAGTTCCTCGGAAGAAATACGAGGCTTTCTACTTCCATAAAGAGATACAGTCTCCAAAAATCCCTGGAGGTAGTTCTACCTTGTTCTTAGAGGGTCACTATAAGTCAGCATCAACTCAATGGCAGTGAGTTTTTAGTTTTATAGAAACTGGCTGAGGACATGGCACCTGGGAATGCCAGGTACACACAGCTGCTGTGCTCACCCTAAGCAATTACATATCTGAAATGGCACTGCACTTGAAGGCATTCAAAGATTGCTGCAAGTATATCTTTTCTTATTGACTTGGCCTTTCAGCATCTCTCTGTTTTTGCTCAGGTGTACAAATGTCATCTTTTATGTAATTATGCTTGTTATCAGACCTCTCTTTATAAGCTCACTCAAAAATCCAACATAATAGATTAGATGTATACAGATTCCAGACATGATTTAATGCCTTCAATAGTACAGTTTGCAAGGACTTTTACTGCTACACAAACCAGGTAGAAAATCAATTCAAGAATGTCTTAGCCTGGGGTTCTCTAGAAAATAAATCTAATGGTATAGATAGATAGGTAGCTGGATGGATGGATGGATGGATAAATAGATGATAGATTAGATGATAGATAGATAGATAGATAGATAGATAGATAGATAGATGAGCATGTCAAGGCTCCAAGTTCATGTGTCAGGTGTTAAACTAGAGCTTGGGGAGAGGATGGATCCAAGGTTGACAGGCTATATGGCAGGTTACATGATAGACTGCTGCTGTTTTCAAGTATCAGAAGGCAGGCTGTTGATTCAAATCCAAATAATCAGGGCTTTATGAACCAGATACAAGATGGAACTCCAGCAAACAGGAAACAAGCTTTTCCATAATATGTACTTATCTAGAAAACGGACCACATTCCCAAGGAAACTTCCTTTCAATTATATGAGGGCCATACCTGAGTTATATTCCACATTCAGCTTCCTACAACTGAACCCCTCTCTTCTGATTACAGATTCCATCATGGAATTGATCAGGTCACATGTGGGAGAGTATGAGCCTTTAACAGCCAAAGCACTGAAAATTCTGGCCCAATAATGTTGACACAAGACCTTTTTTAAGTGGTGAGTGTTTTATGGCCAAGGGAACATGGTTGTATTAAGGAACCTCTAAGTAAAAGAATTTGGATAGAAAAAAGATGGCTAACACTAGAGTGTTCTTGAAGATACTGCTGGTTTAACACTAATTCCTTTTGCTTTTGATAGGTACCATCAAATTGGTCCCAACCTATATCAAATTGATGCAAAACAGAATGAAACATTGCCTCTTCTATGCCTTTTTCACAATTGTTCTTATGCTTACGCTCATTCCTGCAGCCACTGTGTCAATCTATCTCATTAAGGGACTTCCTTTTTTATGTCACACCTCTACCAAGCATGATGTCCTTCTCCAGTGATTGATCTTGCCTGACAACATGTCCAAAGTATGAAAGATGAAGTCTTGCCATCTTTGCCTCTAAGGAGTACTCTGTGCTTCTTCCAAGACAGATTTGTAATGTGTTTACTCAACTCTCCTCTGACCGCCTGAAAGGACTAAAATGAGATCTATTCATTCTTTACAAAGCAGAAGGAACAGACTGTTAGGGAAATATACAGCGGTAGGTCTTCTACGGGTGGAGGACAAGCACTTAGGAAGATAAGTTAGCATTTAACCACCCACTGATTGTCAGTGTGTGTGGCTTGCTGTTGCTTTGATGCTCAAAGCTAGGCCACCAATTATTTAAAATATCAGCAGGGTTGTTTGTGGTTCCAGCAGCACCTTCAGACTAAGACAGACTTAGGATTCTAGAACACATCACTATGCTGCTGCAGAACTTGTACATGGATCAAGAGGAAGTTGTAAAAGCAGAACAGAAGCATTGCCCTCTTCTATGCCATCCTCACAATCATCCTTATGCTTAAATTCATTCTTGCAGCCACTGTGTCAATCTGTCTAATCTGTACTCATATATGTGGGAGAGAAAACTATATCAAGAAGTAAGTATGCATTAATAAAACATCCCAGCCCAGTCCATATCAAGTCCATAAGCTTGATATTAGGCCAGAAGTCAAATATTAGCCCATGAATTCCTCTTCAGACTCATGCCCACCTCTTCTGAAGGCAGAATCAAGAGAGTACAAGTTCCCAGAATCCTCATGAAAAAGCCATGCCCACAAGAAGAGTAGCCAATGAGACCTCTGTGTAGGCATGGCTTTCTCCTGATATGGCTGGGAAATCTCACGATATTTCCCTCGTGGAGATGAGAAGCTATCTTCCCCAGTTGTGGGGAGTTAGCCTCAGAGACGATGAATCATGGACAAGACAAGATGACAGCTTCTGAGGAGCCAGGGGAGAAACCACATGGCTTTGCCTGGATGGAGCCAGACCTCTGAAGCTGGAGAGACCACATGGAGACCCCTGCCAGTGATGAGTTGCTTCTGCCACCACTGGCTGCTGTTGATGGACCCTGAGCCCTGGAAGTAAGGAGCCATGATGAGACCCCTGCCAGAGCCGGGGTTCTGCACCCACTGACCTGTGACTTCGTGAGTTGAAAGACATTATAGACTGGTATCGGGCATTTGGGCTAATATCAGACTTATGACTTTGAACTGGATTGGGTTGGGATGTTTCTCAGTGTTCCCTTCCTTTTGTATATAAACCATTCCCTTAAATCCATATGTGAGTCTATGTTTTTGTTTCTCTAGTCCACCTGGACTGACACACCAATCTTCCCTTAGATCAGCAGTTCTCAATCTGTGGGTCGCAACCCCTTTGGGAGTCGAATGACCCTTTCACAGGGGTTGCTCAATTCATAACAGTAGCAGCACTACAGTTATGGAGGAGAAACGAAAGTAATTTTATGGTTGGGAGGTCACCACAACATGAGGAATTGTATCGAAGGTTGAGGAAGCTTAGGTTTAGGAAGCTTCCGAGACAGGGGCCATATACCCATGGACTTGCTCTGCTTCTGGTTCTTCTTTTGTGGTCGTAGTAGATTCTTCCCCTCTTCTCACTTTTCTCTCCTTTTATCTTTTGTGATTTAAAAGATGCCTCAAGCCACATCTCAGGGAACCTCCCTCTTACATCATATCAGGGATGTGATGAGGTTAAGGTGGTTACATCCCAACCATAATCCTCTTTTGATTTATCACATCAGATCCCGATGTGATGCTCACATAACTGCTACATTATATTATTACGTGACTGTCCAAAAATGACTTGGGGCAATGTCTTTCTCTTGATTTCAAAAAGGGACAGTCAAACCAAATGAATCATCAGCTCAAGGCTTATTCCTAGGAGGCTGAGGTCAGACTTGCCTCCACCCTTCACTGATCTTTACTAATTCATACCCCTTACAAGGAACATTTGGTTTTTCTAGTAGGAACAAACACTCATTGCAATTGCTGCACAAAACTCACAGGCATTGTTCGTGATTATGAGGTTGAGTAGAAAAGTGAATCATTTTCAGTCCACAGAAGACAAGCTCCAGGTAGAGTTCTCCCAGTTAGGAGAGCCTTTTCTCAGCTATGCTCATAGGCAGGCCTCTCTGGTCCTCAGCCTCTTAGTTGCATGAGTCCTTGGCCTCTACTCCTTTAGTGTACCAATAAATGCCCAAAGGACACACCACTCCACCATCCTAAAAGCACTGGACTCTAGCTCCATCGGTCAGCACACTAGCTCTCTCAATTATAAGTGTCTCAAAACACCTCACTCTGGTATCTCTCTGTGTGTGTCAGTAAGATTGCCACTTTGTCTTTTTCTTTAGGTTCTCTGTAAAAAAAGAATGGGCCTTTCTGCTCCCATAAATAGTTACAATCTTGGAAAACCACATGGCAGTTGGACCCTGTTCCATGGAGTTAGTAGGAGTTGGCAGCAACACTATGGCAGTGAAGTGAAGTGATAGGTGCTGCTGCCCCTTCTCCACAACATCTCTGAGGTTACAGCCCTCTATCTCCTGGATTAAGGAGCATCAATGTACAAGAATCTCACGGTCCAGAGAATGAGGTCCTTTCCTGGCTCCTCTCTCTTGTGGACAGTGACCGTTTCTGGTAGATCATTTTAAACACAATGGAATGACAAACTTGATCCCCTAGAACATGGGATCACTATATACATTTGAAAGCTGTAGTGTATAGGGAAGATGAGAAGGCTGAGCCCTGGTGGCGCAGTGGTTGTGTGCGGGACTGCGGCCCACAGGGTTGACGGTTCAAATCCAGCAGTAACTCTCCAGGAGCAAGGCTGGGCTTCTTCTTCTCACCAGGGCAGTGATGCCACACACACAAAAAGGAAGGTGAGAGCATTGACGCTTTGGGCTTATAACGTTGGTAAAAATATTGAAAGTACCATGGATTGCCTAAAGAACAGATAAATCTGTCTTATGGGAAAAAAGAGAAGCAGAAAGCTCGTTAGAGTTCAGGACAGTGAACCGTCTTCTCAGGAACTTTGAACATGTTCTCCTGAAAGGCCTGTCCATGGATAAGGACAACATGCTTGGTAAAATAGAAAGTAAGAGGGCAAAAAGAAGCCCTTCAATGATTGACACAGTAGCTACACAACACGCTCAAACACAGCAGTTGTGAGAATGGTTCAAGACTTAATTCTGTTTGTATGTGGAGTCACTCTGACTTGAGGGCTCCTAACTGCAACAACATACCCACCGGTTTGCTGTGAGTCAAAAGTGAGAATCGACTTGGCAACGGGTTTAATCTGGTCTTCAGGAATCACATTAGAGTTTCAGACTGTAAATCAAGAGGTGCCTAACAGGACATGCTTTCTTCTTCCAATTGTTCTCCTTTAGAACTATCATAATTGAACAAGCCATTCTCTATTTTATGTAGGCTGTAATTTGCAGTTGACTCAATAGTACTGGATTTGGTTTTTGGTTTTATAACTACAGAGGACCAAAGCAAACTAATAAGATGTTTATGTAGAAAGAGACACTAAAATTTGATCGTAGCTCTTCTGCTGTTGTTACTAGCGAATCAGCTCTGATTCCTGGCAGTCTTACAAGTCACAGAAAGAAGGCTAGGTGGGGCCAAACCATCTTTATGAGAGCACTGTGCTTGAGTTCATTGTTACAGCGACTGTTTAGTGCCTTCAACCTAGGGCGTCAAATTCCAGCACTATAAGAAGCAACATTCGGTTGTGGTCCATAGGATTTTTCACAGGATCATTTTCAGAAGTAGTTTACCAGGTCTTTCTTTCTAGCCCGTCTACGTCTAGAAATTCTGCTGAAGCTAGACCACCGTAGGCAACCCAACTGGTATTTAACACAAAGAGCTTCCAGCATCACAGTAACTTGCCAACCAGCAGCGTACAACAAACTGACATACTGGTGGTAATGAAAGCATACACTAACACTTCCAAAAATTCCCCCATGAGAAGTTTCTGGTCATCTGATTAGCAAGGTAGATGAGTCCCTTCTGTCACTACTGGAGCTCACTGGATGTCTGGTTCCCTCAGGACAACCTCCACCAGCAGCACTTTGTTAGATGGGCTCTGTGTCCTCTGCTAAATTCCAGAAAAAGCCTCGATTTCCATCACTGGTCCAGACAGGTTAGAATGAGGTATAAGAAGGGAAGTCAGTACAATTATAGATCTGACTATGTTGGTGACATAGGCGCAAAGTCAACTTACTGTCCCCCAACTGCTCACCTAAAACTGGCCTCCACTGCCAACCTGTGGCCTGAGATGGGAGGACAAGGGGGAGATAGCCAGCCTCTTGCTCTGTTTGCCATCAGCCCCAGCTGAGGGCTGGCTTCTGTCTCTCTTTCTCTCGGAGGCTGTGGCTACTTACAAATGACATAGAAAGTCAGTCTGGAAGAGAGAGGCTACCTAATTAAAGTGACCAGATTTAACGCGGGACACCATTGACTGGGGGCTGGGGGGTGGGGGGGGTGGAGGTTCTTGATTAAAAATTTCGTCTATATGGAATAAAAAAATGTTCATAGAACACAAAAATAGTATTGTAATATATTTTTTTAATTTTAAAATGCCGTGAGACATTGCTAAATTGTTAAAAAGCAGGACATCTGGTCACTTTACAAATGCCCACTATTAGCAATACACTTTCAAAGAAGTTCCAAACCGGAAACTGTTTATCCCACGCTATAGAAGACACGGCGATTTCGGGAATTAATAGATGATGGGGGGGAAAAGGAAGCAGATTCTGAGGTCTTTCTGAGCGCTCCAATCGCCCACAAGACACACTCAACTGATTCCTGCAGCTGTTGGTCTTCTAGCTGGCTTCTGTTAACCTTGCTCCTCCAGCCTCACCCCCAGGCTTCTGAAAGGCTAAAGAAGTTCTTAGCTGACTTTACTACAAAGTGAGCCTTGTCTTGGCTCTGCTGGGGGCAAAGGGCCACCTTCAAACTAACACAGATGCAGGGTCCACATGCTTCCTCCGAACATTGGTGTACAAATATGTTATCGGCCCAAAATAAGCGCCTCTGGGGAAGGGATGGGAATCCGGTGCTAATGCACTTTGAATGTTTCTTATCACAGAGAGCAAATTACAGGGTTCTCTTTCCCATGCTCGAAATGCCTTTTTGGTGACTTCACATTAGACCAGCTATTTTTAGTTGTTAAATAGTTGCTTTTGAAGAGCAAAGCTCTGGGCCAGTTCATCTGTAGTCTGAGAATAAAAAAGAATCTCAATATATTGACAAAGTGTTCAGCTCTGTTCTATTGATCTTGACTGGCTAAAACTACCTAAATATTTCATCAGAGGAGAAAACATACCTGGCATTTTAAAATATGGGAGGTTTATCAAGGTACAGGAAAATCATTTAGTGTCCTTAGATTAATAGAAAGATGAATGGATAGATTAATTAATTAATAGGGTAATTAATTCATTAAGAGAAAAACACTTTCAATCTAGAAATGACAACATCAATGTGATTTTAAAAAAACTTTAAAATTTAAGTCCCAAAACCAAAAATTTTATAAATCCAATTAAACTGCAGAGCAATGTAAGGATTTTTTTTCTTAAAGTATTGGGGGGAAGGGTAGAGACGAGTACAATTTCACTGAGACATCAAGCCTTGTGACACTCCACTGCTGTGATGTATGCCAAGGTGCCAAGTCACATTTGTCCAAACTTTTACACATTTGCTTGTTTTCATTTTGTTTCTTCTTTCTTTGTACCATCCCATTTGATATCTCTAATCCCAAGATGGCAAAATGAGCCTTTTTTTGAAGTGATAGCTCCTTTCTTAACTTGATAGGGGCAAAAGAACCCCGGTACTCGACCGCATCAGTACTCCACATAATCAGATTTTGCATTTTGCATCTGAACGCCAACAAAACATCGGAACTGACCCCACACACCTAATTTTGGTAAACAAAAGCAGTTCATGTTTCCGTCACTTGGCATTAGTTGGCGTTGTTAGGACGTGTTGTTTAAACCTTTTGCGGCGGTGTTCCAAGCGTTTTGCTATAATTTTCTTAACTTTTGTGGCTTTTTGTACTGTTTTTAGATTTTAAAAATATGGCTTCTAAGAAAGAGTTTTTTGACAAGTTTTGACAAAGAGTTTTATTTCCCTATCAGGATAGGGAAATAGCTAACCATGTGATGATTGTTGATAATTTAGTAAACCCTTTCAGAAAACAGTTACAGTAAGGCCAACATCAGACCACTTTCGACAGGTTTTTTGTTTTTGTTTTTGTTTTTTGAGAAAGTCAGCCTAGGGAAAAAAGCAAAGAAGGGGGAAAAAAAAAACTCCTGAAAAGCAGTTACCTGTTGATTTTATGAAAGGGGCTCTTCCCCTTCCAAACAGTGACTCTCCACATCGGTGTCCACAGAGCCAGATCCTCATCCATCTCAAGGTATGGGCTACACTGTAGTTGTTAAAAACTGTTTGAATGCTCTTTTTCTTATTTAAATTGTATTATTTAACTCTGAACTTACTTACTTTGACATTTCTGTGTCATGTTTTGTATAAAAAAAGACAAGACTAGTGGTCGAGAAGGGATTAATCCATGTTCAATTATTTCTGATGGGAAAAAAATTGATTCAGAACTTGACTGCATCACATCTCGATGCCACTAGAACAGATTAGCATCGAGGTCTGGGGTTCTACTTTATTTCTTGACAACAGTGAAAGAAATTTAAAAGGCCAACTCTTATTTTCAGGGGAAAAGTAGTTGGATACGCAGCATTGTTTGTCACCCAAATTATCACAGGATATACAATGATAGCCCAGATTTTCCCTAACTGATGCCTAGAACTCCAGTTTGGAATCATACTCCTCAGACACATCTCCATGGGCATTCGCATGGTCTGCGACCGCTCCAAAGCAGCACTTCTCTGCTGGGGAAAAATACTCACCTCCTTCCCTTTGCTCCCTAGCATTTCTGGCCAGACAGAGCATTGGGACAGTTTTCAAGTAACTCCTTCAACTGATTTGAGTTTAATGTAACACTTCATTCCATCTATTTAAGTTTTATTTTTCCCTCTGGAAAAAATACAAAAGTAAACAGTGTTTTGTCTGTTACAATAGTCATTTATCTGTGCTTCAAGATCATGAGCTTTAACGAATGGGGGAGCAGCAAGCTGAGTCCTCAGGAACACAGCCACACAGAGAGGTGGAGGCAGCTGGAGAGAGTGTGTGAAACTCACTCTGTGACTCTAAGGCTGGAAGCCAGGGACGGGCCAACTTGGGTTGTATTCCGCGTCGGGGTCCACAGAGGGCTTGTCCAAGGGCAGAGCAGGGCGGTGGAAATCCAGGTGGCTAATGATCGGCAAGTCAAGGCTGGAGAAAGCGAGCCAGGTGCACTGAGAAGCAGATCGTCAGGGATGTGGGTATCTGAAATGCTGGACTAGACAAAACAACAACCCAGAACCTGCAAGGGGGTGGCTGGGAATCCGTGTACCTCTGGCTCATCCCCCAGCCACACTGCACCCTGGAGAGAGTCCCAAACCCCTACCACTTGGTGACGAGGTTGAGCATTCTCAGCACTAAATCGGACTTGGAGCTCCAGGGATCAGTGACTTCAGCTGGGAGAGGCAGTGGAAGATTGCATCAAATTACCTATTTGCATTCATGATGCTTCCAGATTCTTTAAATTATCTCACTTAGCCATTAAATTATTTTGTTCAGACAGTAATTGTATTCACTCATTAACAAAGTGGAAGGTTTAACTTTTTGCATTTCATACCAAAGCCTTTTTTACTCTTTTCCTTAGATAATAAGTTTACCAAAATTCAGAGTAGAAGAAAAATAGTGGGGTTTTTTTGTCTTGTTTCCTTTCAAGGGGGTGGGGGGTTGTTTTTTTTTTTTGTTGTTGTTGTTGTTGTTTTTAAAAAGGAAATAAAGCTCACCAGACTTACAAGTATACTTGTTCAGCAAATCCTTCACAGCTTTTCCTAGGCCTCAGACCCATGTCTGACCCACACCTGTGGACACAGGCTCACACTCTGGGGGACACCTCTGCCCACTTGCTCAGAGACTCTCTGCCCAGCCTTCAGCTGGCTCTTGTACCGGAATCCACCATCGCCGATGGAAGGTCTAATCATAACATAACTCACCTCGCTGCATCATTTGACACTTTTCTGAGAAAGCAGTTTTTCCCCAGAGCATTGTCTTGACTTCTCTTCTACCTCTGACTCCTTCCTAGTCTCTTGCTCAGTCCTTTCTCTGCCTGTCCCTTGAGCACTGTCCTTTTCCTAGTTTTGTTTTAGACCTTTGCTCTCTGCATTATACTTTCTCTCCACTGGAAAAACATACCCATTGTTTCAACTGCCATTTGAATGTTCTTTCCCAGCAGCCTGTGCTTCCATGGGATGCCACATACATTCCTCAGGGTCTCTAAATCGGTGCTCTTTGTATTATTTGCAAATCCATCTACTTCTGATGTCCTTAGCAGGATGACCAATTTGCTATTTACATAAACTAATTCATCACCTATCCTTCTATCTTTATCAGTAGTAATCATTTGATTTTCTTGCCGCGGTGGGGTGTGTGTGTGTGTGGGGGGGGGGGGGTTTCCTAATACATGTCCCTTAGAAGTTTATTCTGTTCCTCGGTTTAAGAATCCTTCTGTCCTTACCACAGAATTCCCACGAAATCCTAGTGTTTTTCTCTTTTCCTGATTTCTGTCAGCTCTAAAGTTGGCCCAGAGCAACCAGGCCAGCAACCAGGTTACTTCATAAGCTAACAAAATGAATGTGATATGGTTAGCTTCCCCCGGCTGGATATTTTCATTGTTCTTCTATACCTATAGAATAAGTGTATATTCCAAACTATGTAAAATGCTATGCATTGCAGTGCATTTATTTGCAAAGAGCATAAATCAATTACCCCTCAAGAGAGGCATTCGTTAAAGGTTTCAAAGGCGTCTCATGGGCCATCAAGGGAGAGACTGTATCTCAGGAACTCAAGAGTCACATAACACTGTGCTTCAGCTTCTCTTGGCATGCCTGTCCTATGCTGTTCATCCCAGCATACCATGTGTCTACTCAAGTCTTGTTCATTGCTCTTCATATGGCAGTCACACTCTCGGGTCATACTTTTGAAGAGAAGTCATGATTAGCTCACCCAGTCTATAGTTCCATTATACTGAGGTCATGGAACCATACTCAACTCTGGCCAAGAACAACCAAAGAACAATTGTTAGCTTAAGCACTACTTCCAGGAAATCTGTGAATGCAGGACAAATCTCAGAGGAAAGTCTGGGCAGAGTGGATGCCCCTGAATGAAGTTCCCTGCAATAAAAGCTTCCATTATCTGCTCTGGGGCCAGCTTTCTTCCACCTCACTTCTGACTCCGTTTCTATCATTTTACAAACAGGAAAGGATAATGCTCAGAGATTAATATGTATTCATATTGTCACCCTTTTTTTGCTTCACATTTTCTATGCATCCGCCTTGTGGTACAGATGGCTTGCCCTCTCTGGCTACTTGAAAGGTGGACAATTCAAATCCATCCAGCAGTACCACAGAGAGGAAGAAGGGAAATACATTTCCATAAAGATTATTTCCAAGCATCAAAGAACTAAAAATCATAACATCGCATGCCCGCCTTCCTGATATGATTGCTGATGACAAATGTGTGCATAAGCAAATGTGGTGAAGAAAGATGATGGTACCCGACTGTCAAAAGATATAGCGTCAGGGATCTTAAAAGTTTGAAAATAAATAAGCAGCTATGTAGCTCAGAAGCAACAGAGCCCACATGGAAGAAGCACACCAGCCTGTGTGACCATGAGATGTCGAAGGGATCAGGTAACAGATATCAAAGAGCTAAAAAAATTATATCATTATAAATGAGGGGGAGTATAGATTGGGGACCCAAAGCCCATTAGTAGGTGAAGCGACATCCCCTTACAGAAGGGTAGCAGGGAGGAGATGAGCCAGTCCAGGTACAGTGTAACAACAAAGAAATATGCAACTTTCCTCTAGTTCTTAAATGCTTCCTCCTCCCACTATCATGATCCCAATTTTACCTTTCAAATCCAGGTAAACTAGGAGATGTACACGGTACAGATAAAAGCCAGAAACAAGGGGGATTCTGAACAGATTCTTTCAAGACCAGAAGGTGGAGGGATGGTGGAGTAGAAAAGGGGAACCAGTTGCAGGGATCTACATATTACCTCCTCCCTGGAGTATGGACAACAGGGAAGTGGGTGAAGGGACACATCAGACAACATATAATATAATAAAATAATGACAATTTGTCAACTGTTAAGGGTTTATGAGGGAAGGGGAGGGGGAGAGAGGAGAAATATGAAGAGCTGATACCAAGGGCCTAAGTAGAAGGAAGATGTTTTGAGAATGATGAAGGCAACAGATGTGCAAATGTCTGCATACAATCGATGTATGTATTGATTGTGCTAAGAGTTGTATGAGCCTCCAGTAAAATGACTTTTAAAAAAGATTACTGTAAAGAAGCCCCTATGAAGAAATTCTTCTCTGAGTCTCCCTGAGTTCACCAGGAGTCACAATGACGTTTAGAGCAACCAAGATTCAGTGCCTGGGTGGCACAAATGGTTAACCAGTGACTACCAAAAAAAAAAAGAAAGAAAGAAAGAAAAAAATGGATTGGAGGCTCAAACCTACCCAAAGGGACCTTGGGGACATCCCTGGAGATCTGTGTTCGAAAGGTGGTAGTCTTGAACAACCGATGGGGTCATTCTTCTCTGCAACCTAAGACAAAGACCACAGAATGGCAGCTGCAGAGAATAGATAGGAACATCCAGACAGCAGCAGACAGAAGGCACTGCTGGAGCAAAGAACCATACTTGATCTCTGTCCTCCTCAGAGAGCCTCTCACAATAGCTCCGTCACTGCAATGACAACATTTGAATCAGGCTATGCTGTCCCTAAAGCTTTTCCTCTGTTTCCCCCCTTCTCTTATAGCCCTGCTACTTCAGTTCCCTCTACTGCCCCCCACCCCCACGCCCCATTCCCTGGTCTTGGATACTTGGTGCAACAGAAATCATCTATCTGTTGTTGGGTTGAATGCCAGGAGCAGTTTGCTAGTAGTTTCTATGCTTTTTTAAAAAATCTGGTAATACTAGTTAAGAAATGTTAGGATTTGGGGGGGGGGAGGGGCATCACTGCCTCTGATGGTCATGGGCACTACCCAGTGCTGCTCCTGAGAGCCGCCGCTGGATTTGAACTGCCAAGCCCGCGGGCCACAGTCCCACACTCAACCACATAAGTCACCAGGGCTCAGCCAAAATATTAGGATTTTTTTTCCAATAATTTTTGTGGGGCTCTTACAACTCTTATAACATGTGTATCAATACAAATTTGTATTACAGCATTTGTATCAACCATACAGCATCTGTATCAAGCATATTTGTACACATGGTGCCATCTTCATTTCCAAATATTTTCTACTTAAGCTCCTGTTTCCCCTCCTTTTTTTATAAATCATTTTATTGGGGGGGGGGCTCATACAACTCCCATCGTGATCAGTACATACATCAATTGTATGCAGACCACATCTGCACACTTTTTGTCATCATCACTCTGAAAACATCCTCCCTCCACTTAGGCCCCCAGAACCAGCTCCCCATATTTCCCCTCCCTCCTCACATTGCCTCCCCCATGAACCCTTAAGAGAAATGTTAGGTTTTGATGAGTTCCTGGGGAATCCAACTTCTCACTGTTGTGCCAGCGTCTTTGCTGCCTCTGGGTGTAGCAGACTGGTGCGTTGTGAGTTGTTTCCTTCCAGTGGTAACGCTACACAATCTGAATGTTGAATTGAATCTTTACAAGTTTACAGGGAAAACCAAAGAACCATCTTAATGATAAATATCCCTATCTGGAAATCAAATTCTCCACAGATTCCATGTAAGTTTTTCCACAGAACAAATGTTTTTATCAATTTTGAAATATCTTTTTCTTCTCATTTTCTTGGCAATTCTTTGTATATGGAAAAGGTGAAAAGTTACTGGTGGCAAAAAATGGTTGTTAAAAAAACATTAAAGACAAAGGGAAGTAAGACCATAGAGGATTAAAAAACCCCAAAATAAATAGGCCATAAGGAAGTGATATATGATGAAAATAGCAACATGTCTAGACAACCAATATTTAGGTAAACGTGGTGACAAGAAAAGCAGCCATGCCTGTGAAATGTTGCAGGATACGGTGATGTGGAGATATGCCGTGCAACGTTTCTACTGGATCCCTTCACTGTTCTTTTGGCTAATGTTATAGTCCAAACCTTTTCAACATTTCATCAATTACCAGACACCATTGGAACACTAAAAGATAAATTATGAATTTAGTCTACTTTGGTTTAAAATGAAATTCCATTTCAAACTGAGATAGACTTATGAATGGAGGAGAAAATAGCTAAACAATAGCGGGGAATTTAACGAAGCTTAGTGTCCCCAGTCTAAAATAAGAAATTGAAAATTTTTAATTCTGATTCATTCCCTGTCTGTCTTGCAGAGCATCTCATCTTCAAAAGCACACTTATTGACATGAGCTGCAGAATCAGTAATCCTTCCCAACAATGAATTATTGGGTACAGTTAAATAGGAAGTGAGATGTGTGTGTGTAAGTTCAAAAATATATATTTCTGTTGCTGTTTAAAACTCTTGGTGAAAAGCAAAACATAATGATCAGCAAATATTATTTTTACTTGAATTTCATCAGTCAGTGAAAACAGCCCTTGGAGACGCAAAACTTCCCTGAGTTCCATTATACAGGGGATTCCCTCAACCCCATCCTGTCCCTTGAAAGCTAGAAATGAAAATCCACATTATGTTCCTAGATGTTCACCTTATGTCCTGAATTACCACAAGAACTCTTAAGCATCTGTAACATGAACTTACCCAAGAGCCTAAGCAGATGTGTCTGTCATGCAGTTTTAGGGAAACCCCCACAGCAGGCTGGAGAGGGGTAATAAAACCGGAGGCATGTACGTAGGTAGACTGGGCCATCCATAGAGCACCCTTGTTGCCCTGCTGCTCACCAAGCCTACCAATATCCTCTTGTTAGTTGTCCTTGGGTCAGCTCCGGCCTCAATGAAGAGCCGGTGCACAAGGGGAGAGGACATTGTGTGTCCATTGGCTGATTTCAGAAGCAGATTCCAAGACTTTCTTCTGAGTCTATCTTAATCTGTAAACTGCCAAAATCTGTTCAGCATCAGAGTCTCACCACTGACAGACAAGGGGGGAGGGGAGGGTGGTCTTGATCTATACCGGCTGGGAATAGCACCCATATATATCTACCACGTGAAGGATTGGGCTTCTACCACTCACCCACCATTTATCGCTATCAACACCCTCTGATGTTGTCACTTTCCCACTGTTTCAAGTTGCTGAACAAGCACATCATTGTTGCAAACTGTTTACAACTTCTATTATAAAAAACTCACAGTTATTTCCTATCTAAATATGTGTGGTAAATTCAGTATTCATTCTATAAGATACACAGTTTCAAAAGTCATAAATATTACTCCATATTTTCAATTTCTGTATTCCATGAAAATAGCTGATGAATGTCAAACTACAGCTTGAATATTTTTCTTCTTTTGACAGTTCTTTTTTTTAACTAAGTATTGAATTTTATTTCCTCTTATTTTTCTTAAAGCATTTTATTAGAGGCTCTTACAGCTCTTATCAAAATGTACACATACATCCATTGTGTCAAGCACATTTGTACATATGTTGCCATCATCATTACAAAACGTTTCTTTCTACTTGAGCCCTTGGTATCATCAGCTCATCCCTACCCCATGAACTGTTGATAATTTATAAACTAATATTTTTCCACGTCTTACACCAACCTCTATCTCTCTTCACCTCCTTTTCTTTTGTTCATCCCCAGGGCATGTGTGTATGTGTGCATGTGTTATATGTCAATCATTGTGATTGGTTCCCCCTTTCCCCACCCCTCCCACCTTCCCCTTACCCTCCTACTATCACTAATCTCATTATTGGTCCTGAGTAGGTTATCTCTCCTGGATTCCTTGTTTTGCAAGCTCTTATATTGGCGTGTGTGTGTGTATGTGTGTACAGCGCACGTACATGCATGCATGCGCCCGTACACTCTGCTCTAGTTGGATTTGTAAGATAGAATTGAGATCATGGTAATGATGGGGTGGGGGGAGAAGCATTAAAAAACTAGAGGAAAGTTGAATGTTTCATTAGTGCTATACCACACCCTGATTGGCTCGTCTCTTCCTTGTGCTCCTTCTGTATGAGGATGTTCAATTGTCTAGAGATGGTTGTGGATCTCCACTCTGATCTCCCTCTCATTCACATGGGTATGATTTTTTGTACTGGGTCTTTGATGCCTGTACCCTGATCCCATTCATATCTCATAATCACACAGACTGGTGTGCTTCTTCCATGTGGACTTTGTTGGTTCAGAGCTAAATGGCCATT
This sequence comes from Nesogale talazaci, assembly GCA_004026705.1. Taxonomy (NCBI): domain Eukaryota; kingdom Metazoa; phylum Chordata; class Mammalia; order Afrosoricida; family Tenrecidae; genus Nesogale; species Nesogale talazaci. The sequence goes on from PVJH01002024.1 coordinate 180,211, forward strand.
TGTTTATCTAGCTTAAATTTTTTATCTTAAAAAATATGAATAGACTATACAGGCTCTAGTGTGAGTCATAATGGAAGATGCTTTTAAAATAAACACATTTAAATTTGGCTGAGCCCTGGTGGCCTAGTGGTTGTGTGCGTGACTGCAGCCCACAGGGTTGATAGTTCATATCCAGCAGCAGATTTCCAGGAGCAAGGCTGAGCTTCCTATTCCCACCAGGGAGTGATGCCACAAAAGAAAAATAAACATTTAAATTTAAAATAAACACATTTTTCAAGTAATTATATACGGGAGTTTACTATGAATGATTTTTCTCAGGGTTGAAATTTGTTTAGAAAAAAAAACTTTGTTTGAAATTTATTTTGTCCATTTCTTTTTTTAATTTAAATAATTTTATCGGGGGCTTTTACAGCTATTATAACATTCAATACATCATCTGTATCAAGCACATTTGCACACATATTGCCACATTCATTTCCAAACATTTTCCACTTCAGCCCTTGGTATAAGCTCCACTTTAAAAAAACAAAAAGACAAAAAACCTCCTCTTTCCCCTCCCCCTCTTTTAAAAAAATGAATCATTTTATTGGGGGTTCATACACCTCCCCTCACGATCCATACATACATCAATTGTATGCAGGCCTTATTTGCACACTTGTGGCTTTCATCACTCTCAATACATCCTCCCTCCACTTAGGCCCCCAGCTCCATCTCCCCATATTTCCCTTCCTTCCTACCCCCCATGAACCTTTAATAATTTAAAATTGCTATTTCATGTTGTACACTGTCCAATGTGTCCCTTCACTCATGTCCCCGTTGACCGTGCCCCAGAGAGGAGGTGACATGTAGAACCAGAATCAACACTCAATGCCAAGATGTCAAGTCCAACCCAGAGGCGCCGTTGAGAGCAGGGCAGAGCTGCCTTTGTGGGTTTCAGAGTCTGTAACTCTGCGGGTAGAAAGCCTCATCTCTCTCCCACAGGACAACTGGTGGCTTTGAACTGCTTATCTTTTGGGTCACAGCCCAACGCATAACAACTCTTCCACCAGAACTGCTTACTTCCTGCTCAAGCATCTTGAATATAAAAATTAGCTGTTGAGAGACAAGTCATGGGTCTCACAGTATTCTGTATAACTTTGTAAACACAAGTCTGGACCGCCTTTGTTCTGGATGATCTTTTCAAGAAAGTTTACATATATTAACCACTGGTTGAAGATAGAGGCAGTGTTTTCTCCTCTAGCAAAGAATCAATTTGCATATAACCTTGGAAACTAAAGATGAGGTTTCCCTTCATAACAAAGAGCAGGCCCACATGCCACACCATTTCATTTTAAAAGGCAGGCATGCTAACTGACTCACACGAAAGACTCTGTTTTCCCAAATTTATACTTCATTTCCTGTAACAGGTTCACTTCATGCACAGGGGTCACCTGGTCCTCTTCACAGTGCCCTAGGCAGGGACCATAAATTATGGCCCAAGGGCCGCATGCAGCCCACCTAGGACATTTATCTGGCCCGCTGCTTGTTTTTGCTGCTGCTCCCTTTCTGCTTAGCAGCCGAATTTGTTCATAGTTTCATTGTTGTTGTTGCTGTTTTAACTGTAGTCGGGCCCTCCAATGATCTGAGGGACATGAACTGGCCACCTGTTTAAAAGTTTGAGGATCCCCGCCCAAGGGAAATGAAGAGCATGGGGAACTAGAGCAGGGAAATGCAGAGTTGGACAACTGCTCTCTCCTGATTCTTTAGTGTCTTTTTTCTCTTACTCTTGAGGGGTACAAATGCGTTTTGCTCCACTGCTAGCCTAATGGTTGCAAGCCAAACTCATGCTGTGGTGCCGTGGAGGACCAACCTGGCAATCAACTTCCAGAAGGACTGCAGCCAAGCGAAGTCTAGCTCACCATTCCTCTCTGGAACATATGAGATCACCGTGACTCAGAATGGACTCTCTTACCCAGAGTCTGTGTCTGCACCAACACTGCCCCTCCGACTCACTCGGTGTTGGTTAAACT
>PVJH01002025.1:0-183622 GCA_004026705.1 Nesogale talazaci
AGAGGGGTTACAAGGAGGAGATGAGCCAGTTAAGATACAGGGTAGTAGCAATGGAATATGCAACCTTCCTCTAGTTCCCAAAAGCTGCCTCCCACCCACTATCATGACCCAATTCTACCACATAAATCCAGCTAGACCAGGAGATGTACAGTGAAGTTGGAAACATGGGAATCTTAGGCTAGATGATCCATCAAGACTAGTAATAAGAGTGGTAATACCAGGAGGGTGGAGGGATAGAGGAATAGAAAGGGAGAACCAACTTCAGTGATCTACACGTAACCTCCTCTCTGGGACACGGACAACAGGGAGTGAGTGTTGGGACACATTGGACAGTGTACAGGATGAAAAAATAACAATTTGTAAATTACTAAGGGTTCAAGGGGAAGCGGGGGAGGAAGGGTAACATAGGGAGCTGGTACTGGGGGCCTGGAGGGAGGGAGGATGTTTTGAGAGTGATGATGGCAATACGTGTGTAAATCTGGCCTGCATACAATTGATGTTTGTATGGGTTGTGATGGCAGTTGTATGAGCCCCCAGTAAAATGATTCATTTAAAAGAATGAAAAAAATCTACTAAAGATCAGAACATGGAATTTGTGGAATATGAATCAAGGGAAATTTGGAAGTGGTGGACAATGAAATATAATGCATGAAGATTGGTATCCTAGACATTAGCAAGCTGACATGGACTACTATTGGCCATTTTGAATCAGAAAACCATAGGATCTGCTATGCTCAGAACAACACAATCAAAGGCAATGGTATGGCATTATGGTCAAAAGGGACTTGCAAAATCAATTTTGAAGTATAATCCTATCTATGATAGGATTTTTTTATATCCACTTGCAAGGAAATCCAATTAATACAGTTATTATTCAAATTTATGCACTAATCACAAAAGGTGGTGATAAAGAAATTCAAGAATTCTACAAATGATTCAGTCTGAAATTGCAAAAATATAGAATTAAAAGTCATTGATAACTATTGGTGATTGGAATGTAAATGTTGGAAACAAAGGAAGGAACAGTCATTGTAAAATATGATCTTGGTGATAGAAATGAAGCTGGGGATTGCATGATAGAATTTTGTAAAGCCAATGATTTGTTGTGTTAGGCAGGGTTCTCTAGAGAAGCAAAACCTTATGATTTTATATATGTATAAGAGGATATGTTTTTACCACAAGAAGGAGTATAACAGCTGATTAGTCTACACAGCAGTACAGAGGGTTCAGTTCAATTCACTGCTCTAAGCAGTTAATATACTGGCAAGCTTTCAATGCACATGGGCTGCTGGGTCAGGTCTAAGGTCAAGGAAGCAGACAGCAGAGTACTCCTTGGGTGAGGCATGCAGAGTGTGCCCCCGGCAGCAAAAACCAGGGTGAGTCACCAACAGTCAGTAGCTCCAGAAATTAGCCAAGCAGTCTCAGTGGGCTATCTAACAAAAGCAATGTAAGGTAACAGGACCCACCAGCTTCAAGCTCAAGCAATGCATGCACCAGCATCCTGGCAAAGCAGGTCTCAAAGGAGCCTCAAGCTCTAGCAACATGATCCAGGGGTTGGCCTCGCTCAACCAGTAGTACAGCTCACTAGTTGAGGCAGAGAATTAGCTAACATAGTAGTAGCACACTGCTTGATCCCATTATCAGAGAACAAGAGAGAGGGGAGTGGGCCTTGCACAATCTTTATCTCTTTGTTCTCCAATCAGATTTCAGCCTGATTAATCCTACAAGTTCCTATTGGCACAATAAACCTAACTGTCATACTTGTTCATAGCAAATGCATTTTTTTCTACAACACATGAAACTATATGCCTGGACTTCTCCAGATAGAATACACAAAAATAAAATTGACTACAACTGTGGGAAAAGACATTGGAGAGGCTCAATATCATCAGCTAACCAAAGAACAGTGGCCCACTATGGAATAGATCATCTGTTGCTCATATGAAAGTTCAGGATAAAACTGGATTTTTTTTTAATTCCACTGGACCTGAAATATGACTTTGAGTCTCTCCTCCTTGAATATCTCAAGAATAGATCTGAGGCACTGAGCACTAATGACAGAGGACCAGATGAGCTGTGAAGGACATTGAGACCATCATTTAGGAAGAAAGCAAAAGGTCCTCGAAAGTGAGAAAAGAGAGAAAAAAACAAAAGTGGATATCAGAATAGCTTCTGAATTTATCATACATATAGCTTACCTAAAACAAATGGAACACATGGTGAAGTCAAAGAGCTTAATAGAAAATTCCAGAGGGCAGCCCGATAAGACAAGGTCAAATGTTACAACAAAATGTGCAGAGATCTAGAATTTAAAAAATCCAACATGAAGAACAGGCTCAGCATATATTTAACTGAAACAACTCAAGAAAAGAAAATCAAGTCTCGAGTTGCCACATTGAAAGATTCTATGGGGAAAATATTGAAAGATTCAAGAAGCATCAAAAGAAGATGGAAACTATACATAGTGCCACTGTACCAGAAAGGGATAGTTGTCATTCCGTCATTTCAATAGGAAGTTGTGAGAACAGAACAGGGAATCCTGCATGGTTTAAAATCAGGAAAGGTGTACATCAGGGCTGTGTGCTCTCACTGTACTTATTTCATCTGTCTGCTGAGGAAATCACCCAGGAAACTGGCTTATATGAAAAAGAATGTGGCCTCAAGATGGGAGGAAGGCTTATTAACAACCTGTCATATTCAGATGACACACCTTTGCTTGCTTAAAGTGAGGAGGTCTGGAAACACTTGCTGATAAAGATGAAGGATTGAGATCTTTCATATGGATTGCAGTTCAATGTAAAAAGATCACAATGTCCACCCCTGGACATTGCAAAGATCGAGGTCAATGGAGGCAAGAAAGGTTAAAGATATCAAGAACTTTGTCTTTCTTAAATCCCTGCTCATGAAAGCAGAGTTAAGAGATCAAGAGATAAACTGCCTTGGGTAAACATGCTATATAAGACCTCTAGAGAGTATTGATAAACAAGGACATTACTTTCAAGACTAAGCCATGCATGACCCAAGACCTAAGCCTTACCCAAGCCATGGTATTTTCAATTGTCTCATATGCATGCATAAATTGGGCATTGAACAAAGAAAACTGAAGAGGAATCTCTGCATTTGTGGTGTTGGAGAAGAATATTAACAGTGCCATGAACTGCTAAAAGGACAAATCCATCTGTCTTGGACGAAGTCCGGCCAGAGTGTTCTTTAGAAGCAAGTGTAGAGACTTATTTTACACACTTCAGACATATTTGGGATTAATCCCTGGAGAAGCACATCATCTTTGATAAAGTAGAAGAGCAGAAAAAAAACAAATAAATAAAAGAAGGCCCTCAAGACGATGGATCAACACAGAGGCTGCAGTAATGGGCTCAGGCATAGGAACAACTGTGATTGTGGTACAGAACTGGGAAATGTCTTATTCCCTTGTGTATAGGGTAACTATGGGTCAGAACTGAGTGGATAGCACTACCAACGGCAGCCACCTTTCCCTGAGGGATCCTGGACACCATGTCACAATGGCAGTCCTGATGTCTTCAAGGGACTCAAATCCTGTTCCTTTGAAATGTTCACTCAAGTCCAAAGGGGCATGATACAGAATGTGGAGTGCCTGGGGTCAGAGTTGTCACTGAAGTGCTTGGAGGACACACTCACCTTGATACCCTGAAAGAATGAGCAAGTGCCTTATGAAAGGAATAAATACTTCTGGTCTTTCCCTTTGCCCTGCCATTTTCCACTTGGTAAAAATGTCTTCACAAGAATCTGTCCCACGGCAACAGGTTGCCGTTGCCTTTTCATCAAGCCAGAAGAAACATACAGTATTTATGGTGCGCTCCTTCGTGTGGGGTGAGCATAAGCAAGGATTTAAACTTATGCAAGTCTGAAAGGAAAGGGCTAGATTTTTATTTTAAATCACAACACACCACTCACTCTTTTTAAGCACCTATGTTAAAATGTGAATGCCAGAGATTTTAACTTTAGTGTGTATACAAGCAGTGCAGACTCAGAGCGACCCTACCTGAACAGCTCTTTCCTGTATCATCCTCACACCTGTGCTTACGTTGGACTCCACCATGGCAGCCACTGTGCTAGCTGTAGATAACTGGGAATGATGTACAGACTTGCAATATCATTTTTTTTGATAAAGCCACCCAAAATTCAAGAATCAAGTTCCTTGCTATCCAGTGAAATCCAACTCTAGTGACCCCATGGAACAGAACAGAACTGCCTCTGTGTTCCTGGGGCTGTACATCTTTACCGGAGAAGAAATTTTCACCTTTCAACCATGGAAAATCTGGTGGTTTTGAACTGCTGATCTGTGATTAGTAGCCCAACTTGCTTCTCATGACATCACAAGAGCTCCCAATAAAGAAATAATCCCTGACCAATACCCACACATGTTTAAGTAGAAGTCAGTATTTGTTAAAGTTTATTCTAAAGTTACAACCTGACCCTGGGCAGTTGAATGTGTCAGACTTTTAAGTGGAAACCCATCCTAGAAGGAAATGCAAATACAGCAAAACCTCTGACCACTGACCCTCACGTGGAAAAACTAACTTGTTTTTCCAGGTTTCCCAGGTTTTCTGCCTTTGACAGGAGGCAGTCATATAACTTCTCTACCACTTATTTTTGGGAAAAATATAGTAAAAGCTACAATTGCCAGAACTACCGTGTCTCTCAGAAACCCTTCCGAGAAGGAAATTTCAACTATCATTCACTAAACTGAGCAACAGGAAAGTTGACCCCTTTCTGTCAAGGGCATAAGACGTGTGAGGTCCCGAGAAACATATTGTCCTGTGCCATTCCAGTTCTCACTGGTGGCACTGTCATTGCCATCTTAAAGATCTCTTGCAGTGACAGCCTACTGGTAGCTTATTAGCATGTTAAGATTTTTCCCTGAATTATCATGAAAAATTCATGCATCGCTAGAATATTAAAAAAATAGCAACAACAACAACAACAAAAACCACCAACCTCAATATATCGTCATATGTGGGAGCTGCAAAGAAGTTTGTGGGGGGAAAAAGGACATTATCTTTTAGGTTCACTTTTCCACAAAATTATTGAAAGCCCCTGGTATAAATGACTAATCATTTTATAACATTGTCTATTAAGAGAATTTTTTGTTCAGTAGACTATTATCCACTTCCAATATGATTCTTTGCATTTAGAGCTATTTGGTGAGACATTTTGGTTATTTTAGGTGTGAAATACTCATCCTCATCTTTGGAAATTAAATTCGATCTCTTACTTTAGTTGTAATAGAGATAAAGGTGGGTAGAGAGATTAAGGTGGCTGTTAAATTTCTCAGGGTAACTGGAAGATGGGCTGAAGCATTCCTTGGATGTCAGGTCCTCTGAGTTCAAACATTAATGTGAATGCTGTTGAACTGTGACTGCCTGGGCACATCACTTAACCTTTCTGTGTTTCCATTTTCTTATCTATGTGCTGAGGCTAATAATACTGATTGACCTCATAACATTTAATTAGGCCATTGGGAAGCTCTTTGAAAAAGCTAAGTATCCTTTGTTGGCACTTAGCTTCATGAAAGGTTTGTGTTTTTGACACACTGTAGTTTGAGAATGTGTTGGTACACCTCCTGCCAATTTCTTGTTTCTCCGCCGTATCTCTTTTTGAGCTGCCTTTGAAGTCCATGGGAATTAGGGCGATTTCAATCATTGCACTTAGGCAAGGAGACTGTTCTGTGGCATATTTATAGTAGGGCAATGCCATGCTTTTCTGAGGCAAAGGAGCTGGATGGAGTCTCAGTGGTTCATGGGTGGGTCCATTCATGACTATTCACAGAGAGTAAACCCTAGAGAGTGGCATTTTTTTGGCAAAGGTCTTGAGAAAGTTTAAATCATTAGCCAAAATGGTGGCTATGTCTGCCCTTTGGAGATGACGGAAAATAAATTAGACTCCTCCAATGGAGGATTATGCTTTTATTTTTAAATAATTTTATTGGGGGCTCTTACAGCTATTATAACATTCAGTACATCATCTGTATCAAGCACATTTGCACACATGTTGCAACATACATTTCCAAACATTTTCCACTTGAGCCCTTGGTATAAGCTCATCTTTAAAAAAAGAGCTATATCTCCCCCTCCTTTTTTTTAATGAATCATTTTATTGGGTACTCACACACCACCCCTCACGATCCATACATACATCAATTGTATGCAGATCTCATTTGCACACTTGTTGCCATCATAACTAACAAAATACTCTCCCTCCACTTAGGCCCCAAGTTCCAGCTCCCCATATTTCCTTTCCTTCCTTTCCCCATGAACCTTTAATAATTTACAAATTGCTTTAATAAATTATCCTCTACTGTCCAATGTGTCCCTTAACTCACTTCCCTGTTGGTCGTGCCCCAGAGAGAAGGTTATATGTAGAGCCCTGAAATTAGTTCCCCCTTTCTACTCTGCCATCCCTCCACCCACTCAGTTTCACCACTCCCATCACTCATCCCGAGGGAATAGCATTATGCTTTTATAAAACTGTTTACCCTTCAATACTAAGCACATAGTTGCTACCCAACCCATACTTGCTAAATGAAAGCATGTCACATGGGCATACATGTTATATAATTGTACACTGTTGTTCAGTTTCAACTCTTAACAACTTGTAGGACAGAATAGACCTGTCCTATGGGTTTTCAAGACTAAATATTTCTACAGTCAGATGCTCTAGTTTAAACGTTCATGAAAGCAGACAGCCAAACCTTTTCCCCTGGAAGAGGTCAGTGAGTTTGAGCTTCTGATCTGCAACGATTGTATCGCTAGGGCTTCTATATTATACAGCAAAAATTCACTGTCATTGAATTGATTTCAACTTAAAATGATCTTATATTGGGATTCTGAGACTATAAGTATTTATGAGGCTAACAGTCTCATCTTTCTCCCTTGAAGTGCCCAGTGGATTTGAACCTCTCATCTTGAGTTTGCATTAGAGTTTAAATTCTGAACAACAGGCTTGCCGGAGGATATTGATTGCAGTGCAAACCAAAAATCCATTTAGAGAATCCTTTTGGCCAGTAGTGGAAAGCGACAGGGCTTTGTTCTTCTGAAAAGAGCTGCAGACTCAGAAACCCACACAGGCGGTTGTACCCTGCCCTGGATGCTTGCTATGGGGTGGAATCCACTTTCACGGCAGTGAGTTTGGTTTTGCAGTCCTGTCCGTTAATTGAGAATATAAACAGTGTTGTCCTCAGGCAGAGTGCCTGTGGAAATGTATTACTACCACTCTCCTCATCAGTCCAGGGAGGGGTCGCTTCCCTTAGGGGTTGCCTAAGTGTGTCCTTCATGGAGATGGGATACTGGGGTCACAGTCATGAGCAAGACTGCCTTGGTTGGAAGATGATGTACTGTTAGTGCTTTTGTTTTTAAATAAATCATTTCATTGGGGCTCTTGTCGATTTTTTTGTCTAGCATAATCCATGTGTCCCAATCATGGTCTCTTAGAGTTCCGGTGGCGTAGTGGTTATAAGGAGGGCTATTGACTGCAAGGTTCACTGTTCTAAACCAAGATCTGCTCCATAAGAGAAAGACAAGGCTTTTTGTGCCCAGTAACAATGGAAGTCTTGGAAAACCCACAGAGGCAGTTTTATTTTGTCCTATAGGGTCACTGTGAGTTAGCAATGAGTTGAATTTGGTTTGGTCTTCGTCCTGTTTCTGTATTACTGATGGCAACAGTGATGCTCTGATCAGCCATCAATCGTGCTTCTGTGACAATTTCCTTGTCCTCTCATGTCCTATTTAAGTCACACTTGCTGCCATTGAATCAATCCAACTCATAGCACCCTATAGGTCTCTGTAAATCCTTGGATGCCTTTGGCATCTCATAATCGTGGTTTCCATCATCCAATTGATCTGACTTTATCTTGTCTTGGTTCTGTTTAAGACTCAATAAACATTCTCTTTACTTTGAATGAGATTTGGGATCTCTTCTGTACCCTCAAGTACAGTGAGCAATGCAATGTCTAACCTAAAATGTCATCAGAAAACATTTCTGTTTAGCATGTTAAACTCTTTCTGTATGTATTTCTTTTTCTAATATAACCTAAACTAGAAATCATTTAATATTACAAAAATGTGTTATATGACATGCTTCTGTTCAAAATTAGAAAACAACCACAATAAAATTCCCCAAAAAGCTAAAAGGAAGAAGCTTCCCAGACTTTAAAACTTTTACATGCATGCGGAAACATCAACATGCCCCTAAATTTCAAGATTATGTCAGTAGCTTCCTAATTGGGGGTCTTATTTTCAGTTCGCTCCTACATCAGCTTTATAGTGTACTACCATGCCAATCTTTCTGAAATATGCTTTCAGGGTGGCAGCACTTATTTAAAAAGCTTTCATTGCTTCCCTGAGTGTGGGGCGTGGGTTGTCACTAGTAAATCCTCCAGAATGGCCACAGTTCATCTGAGCAGACATCGTTTGCATGTCTACTGGCCCACAACGGGAGAACATTGACCCCTAATGCTAGTAGTCAGGATGGCATTGTCCATTCTCCCTTCCTTCATATCATGAAGATGACAATGATTGTCAAAAGCTTTGGTAGCCCACCTCTTTCATTGTTTTGAAGTCATGCATAAGGTTTTCAGGGGCACTTTCCTTTGAAGTGGGGAGCCTCTTGGAAACAATACAGTCAGAGTGATTCTTAGAGCCAAGGATGGCGAGGCCCTATCTTACATACTTTGGACATATTCTCAGGAGAGACCAGTCCTGGGGAAGGCTCTCATCCTTGGTAAAGGGAGGGGCAGAGAAAAAGAGGAAGTTCCTCCAGGAGCTGCATTGACAGCAAGGTTGCAAGGCTGGGTTCAGGCACAGCGATAAATGCAAGGACGACACAGGACCGGGCCGTGTGTGTGGTTGGTGTAGGTTGGAACCTTCTCCATAGCACCTGACCACCACCATGTCACTCAAGCTTGTATGGGGAGATTTCCCACAGCCCCGAGCAGATCCTTTCCCGTCCAGCCCTAGCTGCATGTCCTGCACCTCTACTTCTATGGAATCTCTTTCTCATCTGGGCTTGAGTTCAAACACCTCTTCCTTCCCATTGTGTCATGCCTACCGCGGGTTTTAATTGGATTCAGAACAGAATTCACACTTGGATCTATGATATATTTCTCTAAAGATAACATGGCTTTGGTCACTTGGCTAACTCTAAGCTATTATCTTTTATCGTGACCACACTTTCTCTATTCTTTTTGTATCGCCCTATTGTGGAAAGAATGCAAAGCAGAAGACTGAACACTGTTTACTTCACAGGATGTGGGTGTGTTATGGCATCTTTCCAAAACAAGGAGAACACCTGTTCTTCCTCTGTCAAAGGTACCTACCGACTTTGAGAAGAAGAAGAAAGGAGAGGGAGCATATGGAAGTGTTTTCAGCATTGGAAATTTTCATCTTCTGGCTTTCCAAATTCTGTTCAGCTGTATGGAACAGTGTACATGCCTATCTCTACTCTAATCTCGAGCCCAAATCCTACTGTGTTTTAAAATATCATAGAAGCAGCAGTCAAGAGACCAAATGGCAAATTGTATTAGGTAAATCTACTGCACAAGTGTTGAAATGCAAAGATATTTATTTGAGGACTTAGGTCCATCTGATCCAAGCCATAGTATTTTCAATCATCTTATGTGCATGTGACAATTGGACCTTGCTAAGGAAGACGGAAGAAAAATAGATGCATTTGAACTATAGTGTCGGTGGAGAATATTGAAACTACCATGCACTTTCAAAAGAACAAATATGTTGTTGAATGAAATATCATCAGAATGTTTTTTAGAGGCAAGGATGGCAAGACTTTGTGCCACATGTTTTGAACACATTTTCAAGAGACCGTTATCAGTGGAGAGATAGTGAAAACGCAAGAGGTCTTTGGTGAACTGGATGAACCCACTGCAACAATGGACTCCAACCTAAGAACGCTTGTCAGTACGGCACAGGACCAAGCGGTGCTTCATTCTGTTGCACAGAGGGGCACAATGAGCTGGACCTGACTTGAAGGTATCATCTAACAAGAATATAAACCATCTCTTATCAGGACGTATGGAGCCCTGGTGGTGTAGTTCATATGTGTTGGTCTGTGGTTCACATGGCTGATAACTTCCAATCTCCCCAGCTCCACAGGAGAAAGACTGAGCTTTTTACTTCTAAAGAGTTGCAATCTCATAAACCCACTGGGGATCACTGAGTCAGCATTGACTCAACGGCAGAACCGAGTTATATCCGGAAATAAGTTCTTTGTTCACCTTGCTGCCTAAAGCTCTGTGTCTAACGGAACATGAGGTAAGCCTCTGCTCTCTGCATCTCCGTTTCAAAGTTACCTGCACTAAGGACCCAATGTGCATTGCTTGACTTCAGCCTTAGCTCTTACTTTTTTACTTAAAGTCATTGTTGCAAGAACTCACCTGCAGATTCAAACGTTAGTCTTCTTGGTTTAGCACTCCCTGACATCTTACCCAGTGCTTGCTGGTCTCTCCTGCCCAGAAACTACACGCTGTTTTTGGACCTTCATCAGCACCTGGGATTTGCTTTGAACGGAACATTCATTTCCAATATCATGACAGCTTTCTGGCATGCTTCTGCTTTCAGCCACACCGCTCATAAAAACCAATGTTCTTTGTTTTTGTTTTTGTTTTTTTGTGCCTGAGGATCAAAATGAATCAGACCCATCCTTGCCAGCCTTTCTAGATATAGTGAGTTAGACCTTGAATCACTCTTCCAAATCTAGCTGTGCAACTGGATTTTCTGCCTTTGGATCAGGCTAACTTTGCACTTATGGCTCATGTAAATAACCTTGTGCTTTTAAATTTGTGTTTAGGATGCTTATTCTACCACAACATACCTTAGGGTTAAGTTCACATGGTGCATTTTAGACTGGGTCTCCTATAACAACAACATCAGTAATATTTATCTATATACACATATGCCTTTATATTACATATATTAAATTTATTTTTAGAAAATAGCTTAGAAAGAGGTGAAGGAATGATCACACAATGGTGGGAACTAGCAACTTTGAAATCTGTGGCTTAGGTTAACAGGTTGAAGACTGATCTGACCCCCGGATCATTCAACGTGGGTTTCTGAGAGGGGGACTGGGAATGGAGAGGGCAAGAGACACGAGAAATGGAGACAAGACAGGATTCTGATCAAGTCTCGTTTATTGAGCCAAAAGGCGAGGTTAATATAGGCTAGCTGAGGAAGGAGGAGGTATATATATGGAAATGAGGGACAAAAGTGAATAACCAAACATATGCGTACAATATGGTGGGAACAAATGGCGGAAAGCAGTTCTCAAATAGGTCCGTATGCTAATTAGGTGAACTTCCTAGAGCATAGAAACAGCATTACTAATATTCTACCAATGATCATAAAGGCCACATATGAAAGACCAATAGGCATAAAGGTCACACAAACCATGAACTATCAAAAAAAACAAAGGCGGGAAATAAACAAAATATGTATTAAACTTAAAACAAACTAAGTTATAAACAGGGACCAGCCGTAAAGGTTAATAATGGCATCACTGGGGATGGGAACAGCATTTCGCTTCCCACATGTCCCCCTTTTTTATTATAATAGCAGATGCAGCCATTTTAATCATAGGAGAGCTTAAGGTCCTTTTGGGGACTGCGTCTGTCTTAGGTTGCCAGGCAGCTGGCTCATCCTTACCCGTCAGAGGTCTCAAGGAATGCTTTTTATCATGACTTTGGCAAACCAGGGCCTGTCTAGGTTGGTGTGAGTAGCGCCTCATCTTACCTGTCATTGACTGTCCAGTCCAGCACACAAAGGAAGGGGGTCTTAATACTCTAAGTCTGTGAGTGGGCCACCCTTATCTTGCATCTCCAAGCGGTGATAATGCACCTGCATAGGTTTAGCTTGGACTGCTTCAATCTGCTGCTTGATGAATGCCATAAGTTTATTAAACAGCACAGGTCCTAATGAAACAATCATTAAAGTTACAATAACAGGGCCAACAAATGTGATCAAAGAGGATAAAAGGGGAGAGTTCCACCAAGCATAATTTTCTGGGGTTTTATGTCCAACGCAGTACAGATCACTATTCATTTTGTTGAGAACATTAACTCGGTCTTCTACTATTCAGGATTCATTGATGTAATAACAGCACTCTTCCTGAAGGAATAAGCAAGTTCCGCCTTTTTTAGCTGTGAGGAGATCCAATGCTCGTCGATTCTGTAAAGCAACGTGGGCAACAGAAGTCATCTGGCATTGTAAGGATGCCAAGGATTCAGAAGAGGCATCAATGGCAAGCTGAGAGTGTAAAGATAACTCACTTGTGGAACTTATAGAATGGCCAAGGGCTCCACCGCTTACACCAATGGCCACTGCTGAGGAGGCTAAAGACAAGCCTACTAAAACAGGGAGAAAAACTGCTCTTTTTTGACGGGAAGTCAAAAACTGAATAGCAATACTTTGAAATTTTCCCATGGTATAAACAGTGAGCTAGGGGACCAATGTGACAGGCAGGCACAACAAATTGTTGTGCAAGGTGGAATTTAAGATTTTGTTCTGACTGGGCAATGGTCTCTTTAATTTTAGGGTTGTAAGTCTTGGCACTAATAATGTCCTTAATGAAGTTGTAATAAGTAAGCAGTAACAGGGACCTTGTCAGGCCCAAATACCCTGTAATAGCCTTCTAAACAATTTCCTACTCCATTTCAGGTTCGTATATCAACCGTGCCTTCCTGGGGGAACCAGGGGCATGTTTCTTTGATAAAATCAAAAAACTTAAACAAATCTTTGGCCTTAACCTTTACTCTCCGCATTGAGTGCCTTACATAATTGTCCCACAAAAAGCTGGTGCTGACTTAATTCTTGTCCCATAATTTAGGCAACAGCTCACCCATTGTTTCGGCGCGGCAGGTGATCGCGATGGTGCCCCGGCAATGAATGAGTCAGCTGGCAGTCCTTGATGAGTTGCCTGCTTCCTCAGGAGACTCCCCCATTTTCAGACGGCTGGGGACGAAGGAGAGCCGCGAGCTATTCGAGATTTGCAATAGAGCAGCTAAGTGTCACAGCTCAGTGTTGCAGTGCAGCATTATTGTTCAGGGTTATAGCTTGAAAGCAGCAGCTCTTCAACTCCGTCAGCGAGCCGACCACGTTGGGCGCCAGTTGATCCGACCCGCGGATCAGTCAACGTGGGTTCCGGAAAGGGGGACTGGGAATGAAGAGGGCAAGAGACACAAGAAATGGAGACAAGACAGGATTCTGATCAAGTCTCATTTATTGAGCCAAAAGGCAAAGTTAATATAGACTAGCTGAGGAAGGGGGAAGTAATTTATGGAAATGAGGGACAAAAGTGAATAACCAATCATATGCGTATAATATGGTGGGAACAAATGGGGGGAAGCAGTTCTCAAACAGGTTCGTATGCTAATTAGGTGAACTTCCTAGCGCATAGAAACAGCATTACTAATATTCTACCAGTGATCATAAAGGCCACATACGAAATAGACCAATAGGCATAAAGGTCACACAAACCATGAACTATCAAAAAACAAAGGCGGGAAATAAACAAAATATGTATTAAACTTAAAACAAACTAAGTTATAAACAGGGACCGGCCGTAAAGGTCAATAATGGCGCCACTAGGGGTGGGAACAGCATTTGGCTTCCCACAGAAGACCTCTTCTGGCTCACCTAATTACAGATGCCTACAAACTCTAAATCTGAAGATCAGGTGGCAAATTGGAGGACTTTGCTGTCTTACGGGGTTGTTGGGGGTTGATGAATCTGAAATCTGAAGGACAGGTTACAGACCAGAGACTTTTGCAAGCTTATATCACAAGGGTAGGAAGTCACGTGATAAGAACAATGCAGGTATAAAAATATTGTCAGAATATCTATTTACATATTGGAGGTAAGCTGCACCCCCAAGAAAACTCTCCTTCCAATTGATTGGTTGCTTGCATCACCACAGAAGCTGGACTAAGTTGATACAATCAAATCCACATGGTTCCTATGCAAAGATCAAACTCAAAGCTCAAACTTACTGCCATGAAGTTAATGTCAACTCCCAGCCACCTTATCGGACAGAGGAGAACTCACCCGGTGGGTTTCAGATACTATAAATCTGTGCTAGAGTAGAAAGATTCATCTTTCTCCCACAGAGTTCACGTTTTCTCCAAATTTTTTTTCTCTGGTTTCTCTATCACATAAATATTTCTTTTCTTTGAACTCCCAGTATATATTTCAAAAGTTGGCCTCTAATCATGCAGTTGATATCTTACATTCTTTTTCTGTCTCATTTAGTTTCCTTAGATAATTAGTTTTTCTTAGATGACAAGATTATAAATTTTCAATGATATGCTTATGCCAAGCAGTACAACATATAAAATCTTAAATGAGTTTCAGGAATACAAATATCTATCTTATCCTTGGGTATTGCTTTCTATGCTTTTTACAAAGAGAAATTGCAACTTAAAGCTACACAAATATGTTTTATTGTACTATGTCTAGGATTTTTTTTTTGTTATTTGGGGACATCACTGCCCTCTGGTGGTGGGAGTAGGAGGCTCAGTCTTTGCTCCTGTGGAGCCGCTGCAGGAATTGAACTTCCATCCCAGTGGGCCACAGTCCCGCGCACAACCACTATGCCACCGGGGCTCAGCCATATTTCTAGTTTTTTAAAATGCAGTTTACATTTTAGTGTAATAAATTCTTTTCACTTTGTATCTATGCCAATAAAAACTCCCACTTCCCTAAATTTAGTTGAATATTTAAATGTATTTCCTTTAAATTTTTGTTTTTCTACTTTAATTCACATAGTACACTATTAAATTTGTAAGTGCTTGCACCCTCTGAATATTCATAGGAAAATACCTTAAGGAAATATCAGAATGCTAATATGGTGATATGATCATGTCTTGGGAGTGATTACTTATTTTTTATATATCTCTATTATCTTATTTCTCTAATTTACAATTCCTATTTTAAAATTAAAATAACTAAGGAGAAGGTAAGTAAGAAAAGAAAATTAAAAAAATACCTTTGTGGATGCTTTCTTGTATTGTTATCTAATATTTTCCTAGACTTCTGGTTCGTTGATTCCTTTACTTCTTTATTTTTCTTTCTTATGTCTAATTTTTATTTATATTTTTGCTTATTTTGTTCAAACTCAACCAAGATAAGTGTCGTGACTCCTAAGCATTGAGGTAGGAAAAATAGTAAAATTTCAAGACTGTGCACACTTCTTCCGATTTTAGCCAGTTAGTTTATGAAATTGTAAACAAATGGGGAACCCCCTTCTCTGCCCCCCACACCCCCAAATACCCCTAGAGCATTATGCCTGACTTGCAGTATGAGATAGTTCAAGTTTATTGTTCCAACCTAGCCATTAAACACACATGGGGTCAATTGAAGGGTGAATATCCTTGAATATCCGTGAATATCGCTTTTCTAGTTCTCAGTTCTCAGTTCTCTTGCTTTGTGATGGTTGGACCAGGGCGCAGCTGCCTTAGCCAGTTTCCTACTTCAGCTGGCAAGGCTGACTTTCCGCAAGACATCCCTGAGGAGAAACAACTTGGGCCTACCCTGAGGTAGCCCTCAGTGCTGGAGCAGCTATGGAGAGACCCCTGCCAGTACTGAGATGCTTACATGTTCACTGATTTGGCTTTCCTCCTGCAGTCAGTGTCATTGCGTTTGTTTTGGGAGATAGATGAGGACTTTGTGGATTGGTGTTACGCCTATGGGCTACTGTTGGACTTGTGGGCTTGCGCAGCACTGGATTGGGATGTTTCCTTAATGTACACTCACCCTTTATGTAAAACTCTTATACATATGTTTTTGTGGATTTGTTTCTGTAATGTATCCAGACTAACACAAAGTGACTGATTCCATATGGCTCTTCTAGTCATTGTTTTTGTGACTCTCACTAAATTGCTTTTTCATGATGAATATGGGCACGAGAAAATGGGGAAGATGTTGAAATAACATTATGATTCAGTTATGAGTGATTGTGGACAGAGTTAATTGTGATTGCAATGGTGTGGAAATCTAACAATGGCATGGGTCAATTTTGCCATCTTGCTTGAGATAAAGTGAACCATGTCAGAAGCCAGAAGAAGGGATTCTCACTATAGTAATGAAAAAAGAATCAGGAGTGAGCCCTGTCCTTTTGCCTTGAGTCCCCCGTGCATTGCACCTCCTATCCCCAGCTGTGATATTAGAGAAATGGCAGAGGAGCATGTGCCTTCAAGTAAGTGAGCGAGTGTGTCAATGGGGCGCTTCATTTTGCAAGCTTTTTTTGATGACCCTTGGAACTGGAGCTGAGTGCCTTTGGACTCAGACTTATAATGGAGTGGAATACCCTTTGGGAATTTATTGGAGGCATGGAAAGGACTTTGTAACCTTGCTTGAAAAGACCAGACCAAAAAACCCCACACGGCTCTGTAGATGAGAGGCCAAGGATTAAAGAGAAGCATGTCTATGGACATGGTTGGGAGGAGGCTGTCCTGATAGAAGAGCTGTGTCTTGAACATGTCTAATCCAAAATTACAGCCTGTGAACATTCTGAAGGCATTCCATAATGATGAGGAAGGTCTGTGAGTTATGTGAAGTCTTTGCAATGACTTGTCAAAACCAGTTGATAACTAGAGACTTCTGTAGGAGACATAGTTGTCAGAATTGGTAAGGAAGATTAGAGGATAGAGGCACATCTAGCCTAAGCCTTGAAAGAATCAGTTTTGTGCAGTGAGTGCTGCTGATGGTCAATCTCTCTCCCTCTGTGAAAGCAGAGCAGTTGGATGACGCTTCCCTGAGGCCATTTATTAGAGTGGCTTAAAGCAGTGAAGGCTATCTATGAACTTGTGGCATAAGTCCATCATGAGTCACCAAAGGGCTACACAAATCACGACAGTCAGTGGCCTGGGCCACCTGCGCAGAGCCTTAAAGTTGAGAGAATGGCTTCCATCCCAAATGCTGCACCATCACCTTGCGAAAAGAGAAAAACTTGGCAGCGTGTCGCACTCAGCCTTGAAGTGATAGAGGTTACTTCCCTACTCACTTCATTCCAGAATCAATCCCACTTTTTCCTAAGAGTAGCCAATGACTTAAAGCACTGCACAAAATGAAGACCACAGAATTAATGCATTTGGATTATGGCACGGGGACAAGTTATTGAAAATACCGTGGACTTCCAGATGAACCAGCAAATCTGTCTTGGAGAAAGCCGAGTTGGAATACTCCTACAATTAAGGTGATGAGGCTTCCTCATGCACTTCCTAGAGACCAGGCTGGAAAAAGGACACCGTGCTGGGTAAAGTAAGTGGTCAGGGAAAAAGAGGAAGACCCTCTGCCAGATGGACTGACTCAGTGGTGGCAACAAAGGGTCCAAACAATTGTGAAAGATGGCACAGAACCAGGCAGTGCTCTGGTCATCTGTATATTAGGCCACTGTGTATCTACGAGTCAACACGATGGCATCTAATGACAACATTAAGAAAAAAATTAAGAATGACATTAAATTGTTAGAGGTAATAAGAAAAGTATTATTTAACATGAGCTGCAGATCCATGTTAAGAGTTAAGGATAACACTATTTTCGGGTCATTTCAATTAGATTTATAACTTTGAGGGTCAACTTGTACAAAGTAGGTCTTTCAAGATGACTCTAGATATTTTCCCACGACACAAAGAACCCAACATCCTCCTGTCTTGTGTTCTGTTGAAGCATGTGAAAATAAAATAAATGCTGCTCCAATAAATTTAATAAAAATAATAAATTGCATCATTATGTTCCATTCTCATTTGGTAGATGTCTTCATATAACTTTCAGTCTCTGAAATTACTTTTCCAAGGAGGTGAATCATGTGAAGCCATTTGTGAAGTTTGCAATGTCAAAATCCTATCATGAAACCACTAATGGATGTCTCTATCGTAAACATTCTCCCAAGACAGACTGCTGTTCAGAAACCACTTGATTTGTGATGTTAGAGTCTGTATTTCCTGCATACCCTTTGTATGTTAGAGTTCCCTGTGTGCCTGGAGGTGCTCCATTATTTTCCTTGTTGAGTACAGTCAGTGCCAAACATCATGATGTATTCCTTTCCTTTTAGCAATAGCAAAGGGATACAGAGTTCGCTTTCCACTTCTATGCTAACGTAAGCCCTTAAAGAGAGGACCCATAATCTAATCCCCACCCAAAAAACCCAAAACAAAGAACTCCCAACAAAACAATTCATAGAGAAATGTCTGCATTCAGGTCTATCTTGGTATGCAATGTTGAGAAATCAAATCACTAAATAATGGAAATTTGTCTTATAACTTTTTTTGAGGGACAAGAGAACATTTCAAATATGAAGGGAAAAAATGACAGCAACTTGGCAGGCACTTTTTTTCAGTGACTCTTATTATGAGAGTGTAGGATTAATGGAGTGTTCCAAAGTTGCTGGAGATGGTTCCAGATGTCAGGAGCTGCAACCAAGATGACCTGACAAAGAGTGTGGCAAAAATAAATGATGACATTCGAAAGAGTTCATGCTTTTTAGATATTCTGAAAAAAGGTGATAGATATTATGGCATTGATGTAGCAGGTAAATGAGACTGCAGTGTAGAAAATAGTGGGGGAAAGGGAGATTGCTTTTAAATAGAACTTAGACTGATCAGGAAACCAGATCTTTCCATATTCCAGGGGAAAAATAGCATTTTCAGTAAGGATTCAAAACTCTTCCAGCTTTGAATGCAGGACCCACTGAAGAGTAACACAGGAAGTCTTTAGAAGCGTTGTGCAGAGATTATGGGTTTGAAGAAAGGTGCACAGGTGGGCTGTGTAAATCTGGCATAGGGGATGCAGGAAGAAAGCCACGAGGTGTGGTTCACCATAATGCAAGAAGAATGTCTTCTAGATGCCAAGGGAAATAAAGGAAAGTCACATTGGTATTTATCATGACGAAGAAGTAAAACTAAAAGACAAAGAAAATAATGACTAGCTTAGAAATGACTGTCAAGGTTTGAGTACCTCACAGGAAGGTAAAGAAAAAATCGAGAGGTAGAATGAGGATCAATAGTATGGTGTCGGGCTGAGCCCCGGTGGCGCAGTGGTTGAGTGCGGGGCTGCAGCCCATTGGTTTGGCGGTTCAAATCCAGCAGCAGCAAGGCTGGCCCTCCCACTCCCACCAGAGAGCAGTGATGCCCCCCCCCCAAAAAAAAAGAAGAAAAATAGTATGGTGTCCTGACTTAAAAAAAAATAGTGTCTAACTGGTAATATGTTGATTTTGAGGAGGAAAAAACATCAGTGGGAATAAGAGCCATTTCACATTTCCATTGAGGGAAGCTGTTGTTGCAGAGTGAAATTGTGCTGAATTTGGATCAGGAAGAAAGAGTCGCATCCTTGCTCGGACACAAACCACATGTGTCGTCAGGCAAAAGTCACCCCCTGAGTATGCCTCTCCTCCTCTGCTGGGAGTGCTGCTGCTGCTGCTTTCCACCAGTGACTGTCGTCCCTTTTTTTCTTTTGGGACTATCAAGCTCCTTATTTTCCTTTGCGAGTGATGCTTCCCCCAAAGAGATTGCATTTTCCCATCTTGTCCTTTATAGATAAGTGTGGTCAGTCTGCTGCAGTGCTGAAAGCAAGCAGAAGCCACGGGGAAGCTTTACGGGACCATTCTTTACAAAGTGGAAAGACGGAAGCCTATCATGACCTCACTTCTTCAGGTATTTCCTCCTTCTGTTGTCTGGCGTGCCAATATGATGGCAAGAACATCTTAAATAAAGAAGACAAGGTTCACACTATTTGTATAGTAAGCCCATGAGCTGAAAGGAGCAGGTATTTTGAGAACTTTGTGAAACTGAGCAAATGTGTTGGTCTCAGAATTCTAGGTGAAAGCCCACATGGAAGAAGCATACCAACCTGTGTGAAGACCAGGTGTCGAAAGGATCAGGCATCTTAGAACTAAAAGATTTATTATTGTAAATGAAGGGGACTACAGATTGGGGACCCAAATTACATCAATAGGTACCAGACTTCCCTTTACAGAGGGCTGCAGGGAGGAGAAGGACCCATTAAAGGGTGCAGTGTATCAATGATAAAGCATACAACGTTCCTCTAGTTCTTCAATGCTTTCCACTATCATGATCCCAATTCTGCCTTACAAATCTGGTTAGACCAGAGGATCTACATTGGTACAGAGAGGAGCCAGACACATGGGGAACGCAGCACAGGTGATCCTTCAGGACCAGTGGTGAGAGTGGTGATATTGGCAGAGTGGGGTAGAAAGGGGGAACCAATTATAAGGATCACATATAGCCTCTTCCCTGGGGTACGGACAACAGCAAAGTGGGTGAAGTGAGACATTAGACAGTGTAAGATATGACAAAGTAATAATTTAAAATTATCAAGGGTTTAGGATGGAGGGAAAAGCAGGAAGAGAGGGGAAAAGAATGAGGAGCTGATGCCACAGGCTTATATAGAAAGCAAATGTTGGAGAATGATAAGGGCAATGGATATACAAATGTGCTTGACACACTATGGACTTTTGCATGAATCGTGATAAGAGTACTATGAGCTTCCAATAAAAGGGTTAAAAAAAAAGAATTCTCTCTGCAGCCCATTGACTTGGCGGTTCAAATCCAGCAGCAGCTCTCCAGGAGCAAGGCTGGGCCTCCCACTTCCACCAGAAGGCAGTGATGCAAAAAAAAAAAAGAATTCTCAGTGATAAGTAAATTTCTATCTTGTTAAGCTTGTTGATAGTTGGATCTCATCCTAATCAAACACTTTATTTTATTCTAAAACTGAATCTGTTGCCTTGTGGATTCCCCCTGAGAGTAACCCTAAAGGGCAGAGTAGATTCGGGATTCACAAGTCTGTCCCCTTAGTCTAGAAGTACAGTGCCCCATCTATCACCTAGATAGCAGTAGGTGGATTTGAACCACCAACCCTTCGATTAACAGCCCAGCAATTTAACCATGCTGTCATCTAATCCGTGTAGCAATCAACTCTGCTTTGGGCTACTAAGCAAAAGTTCTGTGGCTCTCAGTCACCTGCTGTTCTGTGGGAGAAAATCAGGGCTGTCGGCTCTCCGAACAATTCACAGTTTCAGATCCCCTGGCAGCTGTTCTACTCTGTCGTAGAGGGTCACTGCGAGTTAGAATTAACTTGGTGGCAAGGCTTGTTTTGTTTTCTTCGTTCATCTAGTTTTAGGAGTCCTGGTGGCACAATGATAAGCTCATTCACCGAAAGGTGGCTGGTTTGAAGCCAACGGGAGGAAGGTGCAGTCATCTGCTTCGTTGAAGATGACAGCCTTGGAAGCTCTATGAGGAAGTGCTACTCTGCGGAAGACTCAGTGTCATTTGGTTTGGATTTAATCCAGTTCCGCAGAGACATTTGATGGAGAAACTAGAAAAGATCCTTCTCTTTGATTAAAAAAAAATACACAGAGAGGGCTAAGTCCCTTTTGCTTGCCTCTAGATGTAGCTGAGTCAGAATCTGATTCCTGACAGTGGTTGCCAAAATGCTTCCAGTTACAGAGACATGGATGGGGAGATTCTGGGCTGAGGACATTATTGCGCCTGTGAATCTCACTTACTTTTGCAACCCTTGTTAAACGTGGACAGATGGGTGTCTGCATCCTTAAAACCGCCTTTCCTGGGCACTTTGTTACTTTCTACTGAAAGCACTGGAATTAAAGGAAGGGATAGAAATAATGAACCTCTTGGACAGAAAACTAAGAATCCATATGAGTGATTACAGGTGAACTTTTTAAAGTACAACCATATATAAATGAATAAAAGCATATACCAACATTTTTAGCTTCTTTGAAGTTGGTGAAAGATTTCCTTTGTAGGGAAAGCTGGTTTGGTTGAAATGAAGTTTTGACGAATTTTCTGCATTGCAGTGGTAGAGCCAGGTTTCAGGTCATAGAAGAAGGGCAAAGGAAAATCCCCAGCTGGTATACTTGGCCTGAAGGTCTGGGAAGAAGATACACTGTGCTGCAAAACACATAGTGTGTGTGTGTGTGGGGGGGGGGGGTGTACAGGGAGGGGGCCATGGAAAATCCCCTTCCTTCTCCCCTTCAAACCCTGTATTAAAATCTGCCTCTCTCACAATGTGTTTTTAGTGCACATAGGTTTTCCCAGGGGAATCAAGGAAGTGTTGAGTACCTTGAACGACTGGATTTCAGCCAGTGTAGACATGTGGGATACAAACGCTTTCTTGGCCAGGAATGAGAGACTCTGTTGTGTAATCATTCTTAAACTATGCGTAAAGTTGGTGAACACCTAACTACTTTTTAAAAGGTCTATCTGGATGATATAAATGGCTAACCCACTCAACAGTCTACTGAGGAATTTGAAGATTCATTTTTACCTATTGGTACTCCAGAAAAAAGATCTGGAAATCTTCTGGAAAGCCAGTCATTGAAAACTTTATGGGGCACAGTTGTACTCAGATGCATGTGGGGTCACCATGAATGAGCCAGTGAGTTCAATGGAAATTTTTCAAAACATTGTCTAAATGATAGAGCAGGTTCTGTGACTTGGATTCTAATTCAGGTGTCTGAGAATGCTCACCTTGTTGACAGCTGCTTTGGGGACCATTAGCAAGTGCTCTGATGACTTCTCCTGCAGGACTAATTTGGGGAATGTGAATTTCCCCAGTCGTCTGGGTAAGATGGCAGCAGGATTATTGCCCAAACTTCATGTTTGAATGGATTCCTATTTCTCAAAAAGAAAAACAGATAAATTTCAAGCCCACAATTGGGAGGCTTTACTGGAAGGAAACATATAAGGCATGTAAGATCTAAATTCCCATAACTCAGATGTTAAATATGTAATACAGACTTTTTGCACATATACATGGTCATTTCCATTTGGGGTGGGGGTCACTTCTATTTGCAAAGATGTATTTTACTTGTTATTGCCACCTTATTGCTATAAAATGTCATAGTGGAAACCCACCTTTTTCATGTTGCATCTCAATGCTATCACTATTATAAGTGGTTAAGAAACAGTAGAATGAGTCCTGACTTTTACAACAATGACTTTAAATTACCTAAACTTTGGCATAAAATAATGTCTCAGAGGGGTTATTTTTATAATTGAGTAATAGTATATTTGGTAGATATTACCGATGACCATTAATTATTTCTCTGGAGCTGTTTATAATACATGAGACCCCAAGGAACGGGTACAGATTTTCAAAGAAGAAAAATATTCTCTTTACCATTAAATGTTAAAGAATATGATGAGCTACATATTAGATCCTGGCAGGATTAACCAGGGCCATTTACAAATGTAAAGTGTCTATACACACAGTGGACTATAGAGCTGCATGTTATCATTATTTAAAATTTATATGCCAAAAGCTGATAAACCCTGAAACAGACAAATCAGACATAAGCAAGATAGGATAGTTCATGTGAGAAACTCCTATACTTTCAACTGAATAGCAGAAAGTTGTGTGGATGCAATTAGTTTTGTTTAATGCAGATTTAATGTGACCAATGGGAACAGATATGATAAAAAATAGTACAAGGTTAATAAAAACTATCTTAGCCATTTATAAGTTAACATAAATTTGAGCATTTACTGTAACTTTTTTGGGTCAGGTATGTTTGGATAAACTTTTTCACTGTGATTAAAATGCTATTATTTAGGAAATTTTGTTTTTCCGACCTGTGTTATTTAATCATCTCAAGTTTAGCTGTCTCTGTGTAGTGACTGTGTGATACACTATGACACCTTAAAAATAAAGAATCAGGTTCTCATTGAAATGAGTCCTGGGAACTTCTGGAAACCAGATTAAAAAAAATATATCTGGAGACTTCCAGGCATTAAACAGTAGTTTAAGTATAGAAAATGTCCCACAAAATAGTTCTCTGTCTTCATGTCACACAAGTATTTAACAATAATTTCACTAACAACGTAGCTCATTGCTTTATATCACCATGAGTTCTAAACCAGGATTAATGGAAATCAGGCCCAACTGAATGAGTCACATTCTGATTGACCATTGTGCAGAGGCCTCAGGCCCAAGACACAAACCTGCTGAGTCACAGCAGCTCTCCTGTAGGCCGGAATTTGTTTCCCATGAATATTTAGCTTGGGTCGAATAGCATTTTACTTCTTTTTAATCTGGAAACCAGTCAGGTAGCCCACCTTTCTCTTCTTTCTTATGGGCAGCATCCTGCTCTCAAGTTGTTGTTTATTTCTAAATATCAAAGAAGGCTGAACTCCTCATCTAAATATATAATTCTATGTGACTCCCTGAGGCTAAAGAACTGAAAACCTATTCACCAGTATCAAAAGGCAGATGATTTTGGATTTATTGGCCCACTCCTAGCAGTTAAATTTGGGCCAGTCTTGGTAATTTAGGGGTTGCTCAGAGTTAGTAAATTGCTTTTGCCAATAATGGGACTGGGAATAAATAAGCACAGTGGACCCTCTTTACAATGACTTTTATGTGGGTATCTATTGTGCTTAGTTCCTCCTGTTCTCTCAGGGGGAATGACCATTGTCTACCCATTGAAAGTATCAAGCCAAACCAACTGCCATCCAATTGACTCTGACACACAATGAGTCCATAGAATAGAGAAGAATTGTCCTAGTGGATTTCCAACTCTGTAACTCTTTTGAGAGCAGAAAGCTTCATTCTTCTTCCAAGAAACAGCTGGTGGTTTCCAACTGGTTGGCCTTTCAGATTGTAGCCCAATCCATAACCATGATACCTTCAGAGCTCCTGATAGATGATGCCCAGGCCGCTAAAATTTGTGACGGCAGACTCTTCTAGACAATCATTCAAAATATGAAGGTGAACCACAAGAAAATGAGGAAAAAAACCAAAGGAGAAAGGAGTCTTTCAAGGTTGCCAGTCGCTTTGCATGGTCAGGTACACTATTGTCCCTTTCACATCCTCAGTTCTCCTCATTTTTCGTCTCCTCCTCCTCCACTTCCTCTTCCTCCTCCTCTTCCTTCTTCTCTAGGAGAGTTAGGAGTGCTGACATTAATTTCTAGTGCACCTTCAAAGCAGGCCAATATTTTGGCCATTCTTTGAATCAGATCTAGATAGAAAATGAAATGATACTGAAATTTTCTCCAATCTAATGCCTATAATTCTGGAGAAAGCCATTTCTTTTGATCCTAGTTCAAGAATACAAAAGCTTGCCCCAAACTAAACAAGGCAATCTGGGGAATGATATTTCTATGGGAATCTGTGACAACTCCAACACATTCCTGAGGGCTCTACAAGGTCATACATGGGCAGGACTCTGTGAATTCACAAGGAAGAACGGGATTGCCCACACATTGCACCTAAGTATAATTATGAGTCATCCATGGTATGACATAGTTCCATAGTCTCATTATTTTTTAATTGTTAACTAGTAATTCATTATCTATATGTCTATATACCTATATATATTGATATGATAGATAGAAAGATAGATGAGGATCTAGCAAATACAGGAGGAAATCAGCTGGCCAAACTCAGCTTGTTGGTGGTGAAAGCGGACCCCCTTAACCAGTTATGTGTCCCCCTACCTTGTTTTTCTGCTACAATAACTGAGTGGAATACATTATGGTTCACAAAGTTAAAAATGTTTACCTTTTGTTCCTTTTCATAAAACATTTTTCAGCCCCTACATAGATATAAAGTTCTCAGTGGAGCCAGTGGTCTGTGCTTAGCATCTAATCAAAAAGTTGGTGGGTCAAATCCACCAAAAGAAAAATAAAATAAGGGTGTGTGTGTGTTTGTGTGTGTGTGTGTGTGAGAGAGAGAGAGAGAGAGAGAGAGAGAGAGAGAAATCAAACAGTAGATGAAGATAACTAAAGAGATAAACATTTGCTAAGTGAATTTAAGCACAGGATCAAAAAAATTCACTTTCAGGAGACCAGAGAACTAGCAGAAATGTAAGAGCTCAGGGAGGTGACTGAGAGTCAAAAGGAAAAAAAAATAAAAGAGAAGGAAATACAGGAGGGAGAAACTGAGGAGCTACGAAGAAAAGAACTATCAAAAAAGTGATGATGGTGTAGCACGGAGGTACTTGGCCACTACCCAAAATGTCAGAAGCTCTAATGCACCAGCATTCCATGGAAGGAAGATATCCTTCTGTAAAAATTGTTGCTTTCATATGTTCTCCAGTCAGTCTCAACTCACTGTGACCTTATGAACAAGAACAAGAACACCATCCTCATTTTGCCATGTTTGAGCACATTGTTTTAGTCACCGTGTCGTGCATCTTGCTGAGGGTCTACTTCTTTATATCCCATTGCTAACCCTCTCCTCTCAATGGATGGAGCCCTGTTGATGTTGTCAGGAGTCCTGGTGGGAAAGCGATTACCATGGGCTGAAATCTGTGTAGACAGGAGGTTGAGAACACGAGCAGCTCTGTGGGAGAAAGACTGGGCGTCCTATTCTCTTAGACAGTTACAGCAGCAGTTCTCAATCGGTGGGTCATGACCCCTTATGGGCTTGGCCTAAGATCATTGGAAAACACATTGATAGTTCACAATATACAATCGCATGTAGTTTTGTGCGATTCCATAGCATAGCATTTGTGCATGGCATAAATCACTATGCTTTAATTATGTTTAATTATGTTCAAATTGTGACAATGAAAACATATCCTGCATATCAGATATTTATTTGACAATTCATAACAGTAGCAAGATCGCAATTATGAAGTAGCAATGAATATAATTTTGTGGGGGGATCACCACCATATGAGGAACTGAATTGAAGGGTTGTGGTATGAAGAAAGTTGAGAACCACTGAGTTACGGCCTTTGAATGCCACAGGGGGATGGGTGTGAGTCAGCAGGGACTCAGGGCAGTGATTTTGGTTTGGTTGGTGCTGTTGGGTCGTGTTGGATGGCTAACTGCAAAGTCAGGGGTTCAAATCTACCAGGCACTCCTAGGAATAAAGATGAGGCTGTCTGCTCCCCTAACTATTTATAACGTTAGAAACCTAATTTAGGGTCAATACGCTTCTGAATTTACTCATTGGAAGTGAGTTTCGTTTGTGAGGTCATGCAGCATCAAGTCTTTTTCCTGAGAATCTTACCTCCTGGGAACATGTTCACAGTCAGTAAGGCTTTGGAAGCCCTTGGAAGTCTAGGAAACTCTATCAAGTTCTCACCCTGTCAGGTCACTATAGTTCTAAATCGACTCAAGGACTGATTTGGCTTGGTTTCAATACAAGGAGAGCAGGGAAACATAGAGAAGAGAGATGATACTCTATTAAAAACATTGCACTTCAAAAAATGTGAGATAGAAAAACACTGAAGAAGGATCACACAGAAGAGAATACATACAGAAGTCAGGCAACGTGAAAAATCAGAAATTCACAATGGAGAAAAGCAAAATGAGGCCATTTCAAATTAAATGAAAATATTCATAATGTCCCCTCTTTTGAAATTAAACAATTTTATACATAAATGAACCTTTTCCAAGGAAAAACAGTGCAGACAGACAACAGAATGTCATAGCCAAGTGAACATATTGTACTTCAAAAATAAAGAATTTTAAAGAACATGTCAAAATACAGCTAGTTCTAATGGAGGGAGCACTGTCTGGCCGCTGTTTTCCAGCAGAAGTAATGCTAAGAGAAAGAGAAGATACCTCTACAAAAATGTCAAAGCAAGAAAACAATGCCAAGGCTTTTATGCTAGCTCAAACTGATGTTCAGTATGAAACCTTTGATTCTTGGGAAACTTTATCCCATGATGGGGATTCTCATAAAGGAAGAACTTCAACCAGACAAATGGGAGTGAAAAAAAAAATTGAAGATGCTGCCAGCAGGCCTTAGATCTAGCTGAAATGGAAAAAAGTTCTTTGACTGGCAGAATAGGGAAGTGAGGATTACAGAACTTGACAGAATATAAATAATATAATAAAATTTAGGAGAAGGCATTGATTCCAATGTTTCTCCTTAGTTTTGATGACTGTACTATAGCATGTGCAGCTGGCTAATCAGCTAAGAATATTCAAAAATGCAAAGTCAAATACCGAGGATAATATAATTGATAATTGTATGCAATAAAGAATTAATAGACCCTATTTAAATGAATGAATAAATAATGACAGATGACAGTTAAACATATTGTCCTATCAATATGGAGTTATAGTCTTTTAAAAGAAAAACACTTCCATCAATCACATATTAAGACCCAATTTTATGGCGCCTACAAGAGGCACACCTAAAATAAATGATTCACAAAGGCTGAAAATAAAAGAACAGATAAACATATACCATGCCAGTGCAAACAAAGGAGAAAAGTTGTAATCTGGCTATTTGGCAAATTAGAAACAGACCTCAAAGCATTAAATAAGATAAAATAAAATTCAAATGCAAAAGTATGTAATTCCCAAGAATTATGAATATGTGTGAATCAAATAGCACAGGATTGCCAGATAGAGAGCCAAGAAGACACGATAGGGAACACTGAAACATAATTTTAAGTGAGCTACATATTTAAAAAATTCATGGTAATTGATAGAAA
Source organism: Nesogale talazaci (assembly GCA_004026705.1). NCBI lineage: Eukaryota > Metazoa > Chordata > Mammalia > Afrosoricida > Tenrecidae > Nesogale > Nesogale talazaci. The sequence continues at coordinate 28,474 of PVJH01002025.1, forward strand.
GCAACAAAAGAAATCATTTAGAATGCTTTGGTGGTTAGATTGGATTTTTTTGGGGTAATATTTGTGTGGTGGTAGGGGTGGAGTTAGCCCTCTCAATCTGGTCACAGCCTGATGATGCCTCCTAGGGGTGTGGTCCTTTTGTTAAAGAGGTGCTGAGAACTTGTCATTCTCTTGCTCCTCTGTGCCTTGCTCTTGCCTGGATTGCACATTTGACTGTGGGATTGGCTGCCCAAGGGGCATATGAGCTGTGGCACACTGCCATGTCCCTGTGGCAGACCTTGAATCCACACAATTCTGCACCTACTGGCCTGTGCCTCCAGTTTTCCTCTCCTTCCTGCTTAATCCATCAGCTACTGCAGGAGTCTGAAGAACACCCTGACTAGCATTGGACTCATGAATTTGAGTTGAACTGGACTGGATTACTTTTTTGATATAAAATTCTTTCTTGATTCAAAGTTCTTTCTTACTCCTATATGAGTGATTTTGGTTTTGTTTCTAAGAAAAACTAAGTCCCCCACTCCCTCCATCCCCCTGCAAAAAATACACCACAGAGGAGAGCACTGAAGCTACAGCTCAGGAGAGGGGCATATCTGATCAGAGCACAGGGGAGAAAACTAAGAGGGAAGGAGAGGAAAAGAGAAAGGGAACAGAAAAGGAGAGAAGGAACAGATCCTGGTCTACCAAACCCTAAGAAAGAAATTCTAGCTCAGAGCAGCCAATGCACAGAGAGGACCTAGAGCTTGCCCCACCATGAGACACATGCCCCTCAATGACCCATAGTGGTACAGGGGACAACATTGGAGACACACACAGTGCAGGAATTGACTCATCTGACTCCGCCACACCAGGGCAAACCACTAAGGGTGTGTATCAGAGTAGCAAGGGGAGCAAAGCAGTGAAGTCCCCGAGGAATGCCAAAAACAGACTTTGGGGCCGGGGCGTTGGACCCCATCAGACTCAACCAGAAAACATTTATAAAGGTCAACAAACAGACCTGTAACTATTTATAGACTTTTCTTTTTGTTGCACTTGTTGTTGTTTTGCATGTCTTTTTAGATAAGATAGGCAGGATAAACAAACTTGAGGAGAAAACAACAGGACCTTTGGGTTGGGGGTGGGGGACACACAGGGGAGAGGGGGAGGTAGGGAAAAGGAGGGCGATGCCAACAAACCAAGGGACAAGGAAACAAGAAGTGATCGAAAATCAGTGACGAGGAGGATGTGGGATTCTTGGTGGGGTTTGATTAAGTGCAGTGTAACCAAGAGGAATTACTGAAAGCTGAAAGAAGGTTGAATATGATAGTGGGACAAGAGAAAAGTTAAAGGAGATAGTGGAATGAACTAGAAGGTAAAGGACATTTATAGAGGTCTAAACATAGGCATGTGCACATGTATATGCATTTATATGTAATGATAGAGAAATAGATATATGTACCTGTATTTCTATGTTAAGTATTAAGGTAGCAAACAGACATGGGGCCTTTATCAACTACTCCCTCAGTGCAAGAAAATTTTGATCTAATAACCCAGCATTCTGTGATTCTCACCTTCCTAACATGATCTCTGAAGACAAATGGTTGCATAAGCAAATGTGGGGAAGAAAGCTGATGGTGCCTGGCTAACAAAAGATATAGTGTCTGGGATCTGAAAGGCTTGAAGATAAACAAGTGGCCATCTAGCTGAGAAGCAACAAAGCCCACATGGAATAAGCACACCAGCCTGTGTGACCATGAGGTGTCAGGCACCAAAGACCCAGAACAACAAATCTTATCAATGTGATTGAGGGGGAGTGCAGAGTAGAGACCTAAAGCCCATCTGTAAACAATTGGACATCCCTTTATAGAAGGGCCATACAAGGCAGAGACAAGCCAGTCAGTGTGTTGTATAACACTGATGAAACATAAAACTCTCCTCCAGTTCTTTAATTCCCCCCCTCCTACTATCATGACCCCCATTCTACCTTACAAGTCTGGCTAGAGCAGCACATGTACACAGGTATAGATAAGAAATGGAAACAGGGAATCCAGGACAAATAAATTCCTCAGGACCAATAATGAGAGTAGTGATACCCGGAGGGGAAGGGGAAGTTGGGGGAGAAAAGGGAAACTGATGGACAGAGGAAAAATGGGTGAAGAGAAACAGTCGTCTGTATAAGACATGAAAAAATAATAATTCACAAATTATCAAGGGTTCATGAGCGGAGGGCGAAATGAACCAAGGGCTCAAGTAGAAAGAAAATGTTTTGAAAATGATGATGGCAGCATATGTAGGAATGTGCTTAAAACAATGGCTGTGTGGGCCTGAGCTCTGGTGGCATAAGTGGTTGAGTGTGGGACTGGGGCCCACGGGCTTGGCGGTTCTAATCCAGTGGTAGCTCTCAGGAGCTGAGTAGTGCCCACGACCACCGGAGGCAGTGATGCCCCCCTCCCCCAAATGGCTGTATGTATGGATTGTGATAAGAGCTGTAAGAGTACCCAATAAAATGATTTATAAAAAAAAGATTTCAAGCAAAAAAAGGGTAAGAAAACTAAGCTTAACAAAAGTCTTAAGGAACTACCCACATACACTATTATAAAGAGAATATAGTTTTTAAAAGTTTTTCTGTATTAGTCAGAAAATGTTATATATCCAGTCATTAGAAAAAGCTTAATAAGGTTGAAAAGCTGGAAGGAGTACAGAAAACATTCTGTGATTACAGTGTGATAAAATGAAAAATTTAAGTTTCCTGAGACAATCCGGAAAAAAAGACCCCTACCCTTTCCAAAATATGCAAGAAACTTAGACAACAGTTTTCAAAGGAAAATCTGGAAGAAATAGCAAATTCTTAGAGATGATTTAAAAAATACTATATGCAACGTAAGGAAGGAATACAAAACCAATCTAAGGAATGCACCCCAAACCATTATTTGGGCTTAAAAATTTATGTTGAGTAGCAGAAAATATAAAAATAAGCAATATAAATATCTAACTCAAGAAATCAGAAGCATTTAATAAAGTCAAAAAGGGGGAAGGGAAACTAAATGTGGATATATATTTTAAGTTAAAATTTATTTTTTAATTAAAATAGGTGGAATATGTCACAAATAAATACAAGTAATTCTGCTCTTTCACTGCCATCAGGCTGATTTCAAATCACAGAGACCTTCTGGTACAGAGACACTCTGTCCCTGTGAGGCTGGCCAGGGAGCAGACAGCCTCATCGGTTTCTCTGGTAGCCCCTCTGAGGTCCACCTACTGACCTTGTGGTTCACAGACCAAAACAGAAACAACTAAACCATGAGGGATCCTCTATAAAAAGTGATCAAATAAAAAGTGGTAGGTGAAATAAGTCACAGAATCTATAAACGGAATGTTGAAAGATGTATCTCTTCTATTCTATGCAAATGTATTTGAAGTGAATTTAATTTACAGCATGGCTTTGAGGTGTTGGCGGTTCAGCAGTGGAATGCTTGCCCTCCATGCAGGGCACCTGGGTTTATCTTGACAAATGGACCTCATGCCCAGGCACTCCTTCTCTGACAGTGGCAGCTTGCACCTGACTGTGATGCTGAGCAGGTTCAGCAGAGCATCCAGACTAACATGGACTAGGAAGACAGGCCTGCATATCTACTTGTGAATAACAAACAAGGAAGTCATTGGTACCACAGCAGAATGTTGTTCCATATGTTTCAAGATAGGCCCCCTGGCTCGGAAGATGATGGTTACAAAGGTGGGCTCGTGTATGCTAACAGTTATAAACATGACAGGATTGGGCACTATCTCTCTAATTTGGTAACAAATAGCCACAACAAAACCAAGACGAAAACCTGCTGTCATTAAGTTGATTTCAGATCTTAATATAGGATGATCTCATAAAGGGTTTCTGAAGCTGTACGTCTTATTTTAGAATAGCTTTATTGGCAAACATCTCACCGGCTGCACACTTAATCATTCAATCACATTACGATTTGTGTATTCATCACCTAAGTCAATTCTATATCCTTCTCATACCCATTAGCTCCCCATTTCCCCTAAACCTTTCTTCCCTTGCCCCTAGGTAATTTTCAATCTGGTTACTGTCTCGGTAATTCTTATTATCCTGAATTTCATATATGGAAAAACATGCAAAACGAATCACAATCATACAAAGCAAACAAAAAGCATAACAACCTGACAAGAATGACAAAAGATAGAAAACCCCAAAACAAAGAAAAAGTAGAAAATATTAAAAATGGAAACAATTTTAACATGGATCAAATGGAGATCAAATGATAGAGTATTACATTTTACCCTAGCCACATCTGTCATAATAGACTTTCCCAGGCTACCTATTTTATAGTAGGTTTAGTAACATTGCTCAATTACAGTCAGAGGAATCCTGCAAATGGGTTTTGACCACCTACTGTCATCCATAACCTTCTGCATTTTGGAAATTAACAATTTAAGGTCTGATACTATTCCCTCCTTTGTATTTGGGTTTTATTATTTACTATCCTTATTGGTGTACTTCTTCCAGGTGAACTTAGCTGACACTTCTCTTAGATAACTGTTTTAAGACAAGCTTTTAATATCCCAGACTTTATTTTTTCCTGATAATCAGGCGCCATCTGGTTTCTTCACATTTTGTTATAGAACTCATATATCTTCAGTCATCTCTTCATGAGGTTGAGCATTGAGTAGGGACATAGCATAAAACTAATTGTTCTTTTATTGGTGCTAGATTTAAATGTGATCCTAACGTCCATTCTTCTATCTATGGTTTGCATATGCCTTTGTTCATTTTAGAGATTTAATTATCATTTAATGATAGAGAATATTATAAATCATCCCTTTGGGGCACAAGTAATTCAATTGATAGTGTTATTAATTTAACCAGTAGTATAGAATTTAGAACACAGTTGAGAAAAGGAAGCTATAGTTTAGGTTGGATTCAGGTGACAATACATGATTTGCTGACCTATACAGATTACATTGTTAAATGATTGCACACCACTTACATGAACAATGGGGATTGGTGATAGGGAAAAAATTCAATAACATTTGTTGGCAAAGTCAGAAGCTATCCTGTAAGATTAATACATGTATTAGGAAATCAAGGACAGCATTAAAATAGTAAATATATATGTAGTCCCACTGATTGTATACCCTCAAAGCAAAGGATCAGAACCAAAATTCAACGGCCACCAATTCCATATATCCTTGGCATGGCTGTCATCGGCTTCTTCTCATACTGGGGCATTTCAGCCTTGAGTCCAGGGGAGTCTGTTACTTCCTTAAATTGGCTATCAGTCAGTTCGAGGTAGAGCCTCATTCACTTAGTAGGAATTCCATAGCAAGTCTTTCTGATATGGCCTATGAAGCACATGTGTGCCCAGAAATGACAGTCTAAAACCTCAGTAATCCATAGCACATGGCCTGGGTCACCAGGGACTGCCTAGAAACTAGGTCAAGTGTCCAACGGGGAACATAGTACCAGGAATATTCTCCCCTTGGGTTCTATATAATTATTCCCAATGGGAAGTTGCTCTTCCTGGTTTTCCCACCATCAGTAATGTCATTCCCATCTCTAAGACATACATGTGTCCTTCCTTGTCTCTTGAGTTTCCAGCAAGTTTTGTAGGAGTATCTATTGATTTGGAGTAACCTTAACCAGATGTTATATGGCAGCAACTGATTGATGTTCTCCCTCTTTCCCGTCTTGTAAAATTGTCCCCTGCTGAGGTGAGGTCTCTACTCAGGTGCTTTTTAAAATGTACATATAAAGGGAATGGTATGTATTTTTTAGGAAATAGACAGACACTCTACTTCACTGCCTGGGAGACCATATTAGAGGGTTCCATGACTGGGAGCAGGAGCTTGCCTTCATCTTGCTGTTAATCTAATTGAACTGTACTCATACACCATTTGTCCGTTATGACTTTCTTCACTCTGTTATCTCCATGTCACGAGGTGTTTCATGTTTTTTTTTAAATTAATGAGATGCATAGTACTCCTCTGTGTGTATGTTCCAGAGTGTATCCATTCATCTACTGAGGCTATAAATCTGTGAGATCAGGAAGCCTCAGATTTGTGTTGAGGAGTGTTTGGTGAGTTTGAACTGCCAAAGTTACAATGAGCATTCCAATGCTTCTCTGAGAGTGCCACCAGCACAAACACTAATTAGATAGGAGGTCTTTTATGACTATTTATGGGAGAATCAACTTTTGTACCAGAACTTCAGGTTTTGAAAAACTCATTCAATAAATATTTATTAGACTACATATATAGTAGGTACTATTCCAGACCCAATAAATACAACTAGGAACGAAATAAAAACTTATGGAGTGTAGTGCTACAATAAAAGTTACATCAATGAAACTTCAAAATTAAATTTCTACAGTGTTATATACAACACAACAGGAAGGGGGACCTCACTTTTCGGCGCCACTGAAATCATCCTTAGAAAGGAGTTAAATGCAAAGGTTTGCAGACTCTAGTTCTGACTTTGATACTATGGTTTGCCTATTGTCATAGTCCCTTTCTGGAGAAGTCTGATGTTACTTGTCCTAAAAGCCAAACCCTGGTCTTCAGCTTTCAATCCTCAAGGCAAACTTCCAAAACAAAAGTGCTTCTACGGCATACTTGATCTCATTTGAAGCACTCGTAACTCAGAATAGCAATTAAGCATATAATTCATGTCTGTTCAGTGTTTGTAACCCTGGATAGATGCCGTGAAAAGAAAAGTAGTTACCTGAAATAAACTTTGGGTTGCCTAGAATCATTAGTTACTAGGACACAATCATTAGTTGCCAGACAACATTTGATTCTATGGCTTCTCTATACCTTTTCAATGGTGCAACTTAAATTACTCTTAGACTCAACTAAAGACAACAACATGTGTCTGGTTCAACACTTCTTGAGATGCTTTAACGTGTGTTGGGTTTATGTAATTGACAATGATCGATTAACTTGGGCCATGAGTGCTATTTCACTACTCCAGGAGTACTGGATAGGGGTCAGTCATAAAGAAAGCACCCAATTGTCAAACAATGTTCTCATTTTGCCTAGCAAGATTGAATCTAACCATATTAACATTGTCTTGGGTTATTATGCTGGAAAAAAAAAAACACTCACCCCTGACCTGCTCACTATCTGATTTTAGGCATAATCAGATAAGAAAGAACCAAATTCCTAGAGCACATCTGTAAAACTCAGACAGAAGAAGCAAAAAAAGATAAAAAGGTAGAGAAATATCCCTCCAAGTCCTAAGCTCCACACTTTCCAAGAGTTCTTTCATTGTTCTTCTTTTTTTAAGGAGTTAAAAATAAAAACTCTGGAATAGAAATTATTAGTCATGGCCATTTCCAATGGCTGTACTGCCAGACCTTAGTCCTAAAGTAAATTATTCTGACTGAGTTCTCTGTAAACAATTTTAAAAGGATGCTTCTCTTTGGTCAGAGTTTCCCTTCAGCAATTCCAATTTTGCCATGGTGATTACCTCAGTCCTGCAGAACTCTGCAGTCTCCTATCTTGAAGGTGAAATATATTGTTGATTGTTGTTGATCACCAACACAGCTTTTATTTTTCTGAAAACTTCTTCTCAAGAAGTCCATGTGATCACCTTTGAGAAAATCTATATAGGTTGTCCCTTCAGGATCTCAAAAAAGATTCAGTAATAGTGTAATGGATTTGGGGTGAAACCACCAGTTGCTTTGAGAAAGAATGAAGCCTTATACTCCTGTAAAGGATTACAGTTTTCAAAACCCACAGGGACAGTTCTTTAGGGTCACTCTCAGTGAGAATTGACTCAATGGCAGTGAGTTGGCTGATCACTGCAAAATGAAGAATTTTCCAAAGAACTTACAAAACATACTAAGGTAGCTTATCCATGATGGAAGTCTTCCCTTCATCTATTTACTTCAGCTTATACAATAGATGGAAGTAACAAGATGAACTTTATTTAACCAAATGAAAACTAAGACTGCCTACTGAGGAGTCCAGAACATTTTGTGGTGTTAAGCAAAACTCATTCTTAAATTGAAGGGCAACTTAAAACCTCTTGATTATTCATGTTTGAAGAAGCATAGATTAAGCAAGAATGCTTTACTTGTATTGAAAAGAGAGTACACCTTGAAAGTTGGGGAGCATTTTGGGTTAGCGATATTGAAAATGGGAAGCTGGAAGTATCACCTGCAGTTATGAACACATCAAGGATCATCCCATGGCTGCCTTCCACCAGTTTCTGGACTTCATCCCCAGGTGTTTCATAGTAGGTCTTCCCAATGGAGTCACTATGAGTTGGATTCACTTAATAGCAGTGGCAGTAAATGCCTTTGGTTCATCTTTGAGGTCTTCTCCACCTTGTTTAAAATGCTTGATCCATCTAAACACTGTTAAACACGGTTGTTCTATGGAGAGCGGCAGTCCCATAAACTTGTTGCAAAACTACAGTTGTCTTAGATGTCCACTTGAGTTTCATTAAAATATTGGACATTAACCCTGACTTTAAACCTCTCCACCTCAAACCCCACCATCCACCACCCACCATGGCACTGAAAGTTTAAATTTTTTGTAAGGTTCCTTAATGAGATGAAAGGAAGTGTCTTATTGAAAGAACTTTTTGGTGGCCGTTCTCTGATTGAAGAGACAAGTTTAAACACATTTTGTTGGGAATTAGCTTATGCATTTATGAATTCTAATCCTAATAGCAACATTTTGTGATTTACTTTCATATTTCAGTAAATACAAAATCTTGGTAATAAAGCAGTACCTCATTCTAATAGCCAGTTTTCAGTTATATGCTTATAAATTTTATTTTAAAAAGCTAAATCCAACTTGCTTAGTCAGAATTGAAGTATTTCCTCTACTAATGACCAAGAAGTGTCACCAATCAAAAGTATCTGGAATAGTTAATCTCTAATGTTAGGAAAGTTTGTTTTTAGACAGAGTTTCTGATTCCTGCAGAAGCAGTTGTAATTCATTTGAGTAGCATTCTCTATAGCATGTTATTTTACTGAATCATCTAACTAGCTCTGTGAGGTTTCTGTGGTAGTAGAATTAGATCACAGAAACAAAAGATACCCATTTCAAAAATTTCTATACCATAAATATATATTCAATTTCTCCTTAACTCTATAAGTATTGGCCTTTACTTCTGTTTCTCTTGTACAGGCCACAACAATTGCTCTAAGTATTCTTTTATGTAGAAAATGAAATGTATTTAATTAAAAATAGCAGAGGCAAAAGCTAGAGCTGCTCACTGGGTAGGCTACAAGACTTTCATTTGTAAGGTAAAGTTAGACAATAATCGAATCCAAATCATCTTTATAATATTTATGAATGATGGTCATGAGATAGAGTTTTCTTTTGGTAAAAGGACATAAAAAAATTCCAGCTGAGTTTGTGCACCAACTTCCTCTTTTCTGCCCCATCCCCTCTCTGCCATACCCCTGACCCTGTAGGTCACTCGGGAGTCGAGTATGCTGTTTCTGTTCTCTTGGATGGCAGTTATACAAGTTATCCTGAAAAGACCTACTTCTAAAGATGTCAAGTGTAATTTAGAAGAGGACATGAGGATAACACTGATTGCTATTTTCGAAAATGCTTGCTAGTCCAGAAAAAAAATAAGTACAAGAGACTCCAATCCAGGAGGAGAGTTTGTGTAACCGATAGAGATGTCATATATCAGAACACCTATGTGAGAGGGGTCACTGTCTGTGCAGGTTATGCTCACAAACTGCCCGAGTATGACGTGCAGGTTGGCCTTACCAAGTGTCCTGCACCATAGGGTACTGACCTGGGGCCATCGTGCTGGCAACGCAGTAGATCTGGTAGGGCCAAGGTCTATGAAGGCCAAGTGTTGGTAAATGGATATGAACGCAAAGTGGAAAGCATCGTTGGTCACCTTGCTGCCTTCACTGCTACCTGGATGTGCATTTTGTCAGAACTTCCACTAGAAATAAAGTTTTGGGGACTCTGAAGGGAACCGAGCATGGAGGTTTGTCTATCCCTTAAGAGAGTCTCTGTTCATGAACCAGAAAGTGAGACATTCAATGCAGAAGCACATTGGAAACCCACCATGGCCCAAAGGTGGCAGATTATATACTTTACTAAAGGAAGAAGATGTTCCCAAGAAACAATTCTGTTAACACATAAAGAATAATATAACTGCTGAGGAGATGGAAGAGATGGTTAAGAAAGCACGTGCTCCTATATAAGAGAATCCAGTGTATGAGAAAAGGCCTAAGAAAGATGTTCAAAGGAAGAGGTAGAATTGTCCCCAATTGTCTCTTGCCCAGAAGAAAGATGGGGTAGCTCAGAACAAGGGAAACTTCATCAGCTCTCACACACAGGCTCCTGAGAGTGAAACCAAATGATAATGTACCATAAAGCTTTTCTACAGAAAGACAGTTAACTAATCCATCGAGTAAAAAAACAAATTCTCAACCTAATCTTGTTTATTCTCCCCAAAATACATGATTACTTCATATAAAGTATATCATAGAATATTCAAAACCCTTTTGCCATTATTATTATTAGATTCACAGTTCTTTATATTTACTGGCTATTTACATAGAAACCATTTTTTCCTTGATCATAGGAGATACTGGCTAGTTATTATTGCCAATAAATTTGCCCATAATAAATTGAGTTTGGACCTCTTATAGATTGTCTTCTCTTTGATTTTTAACACTTTTACTGAGGTACAATTTATGTCTCCTTCTACTCACTTACTCTTATAAAACTCCATGACTTACACTATAAAACTCCATATTCAAATCATTTATAGTATGTTCAAACATTGGCTATTTTTATTACTTCATAACAAAATGAGTATTCTTTTGATATTACCCCTTTATTCCCCACCTCCTCACCATCCCTAAGGCATCCATTACTTATTTGCTGTCAATATGATTTTTCCTATATTATGTTATCTTTTGCAACTGACTTCTTTAATGTCACATAATATTTTCAACGTTTATCCATTCTGAAGCATCTGTCAGGACTTTATTCCTTTCCATGACTGAATAACACTCCTATGTGTGTTTATAACACAATTTTCTTCACTATTGTCTCTTGACATTGGTGGTGTTTCCACTTTTTAGATATTACAAGTAGTGCTGCTGTAAGAATTTATGTTCAAGTTTCTGTGTCGCCTTATGTTTTTATTTCTTTGGGGCATATTACTTTGCTAGGTAGGATTCTCTAAGGAAACAAAACAAGGATATATATATATATGTTCACACATATATGTTTATATAAGTTTATAAGGCGAGAAGGAATACAACAACTGATTAGTCTGCAGAGCAGTACAGAAGGCTCAGTTCAACTGAAGGCCCTTCAACTGACGTTGATTTCTGGTCCATGATCAAGGAGGCAGATTTTAGACTCTGCCCTTGGGCAAGATGAGCCTGGTGGCCTGAAGACAACAGACATGGCAGGGTGGGATGGTAACAGTAGGAAAATGAGAAGTTGAGGTAGGGCAAAAATAAGTAGCATGGGAACATAGTAAAGGAGGACTGAAGATGGTTATAGGATCCACCAGTAACATGGAGAAGCAGGTCCTGATGGAACCTCAAGCTCTAGTGATGCAGATGCTCTGGCAAGGTAGCATGGTCTATGGGTTGGCGTGGCTCACAGGGAGGACAACACCTGTTGAGGCAAAGGGCTGCCTCAGGCAGCAGCACACTGGTGTGATCACCAGGGAGAAAGAGAAGGAGACCAGTCTCTGAAAGCCATTTATCTCAGTTGCCCTCCCTCTCAAGCTATGACCTCATTATATTCGACGTACATATTCCAACAGAAGCCTAGTTGACACAATAAACCTATCGCAATCATTAGAAATGGAATTGCTATTATACAGTACCTCTATGTCTAACTATTTGAGGGACAGTTTGATTACTTTCCAAAGCACCATTTTGTACACATTCCATCAGTGCTCAATGTCCTTGCCAACATCTGTTGTCTGATATTTGATCTTAGATCATGTAGTATGTGCATGAAGAGATATTGCACTAAGATGCTGATTTGCATTTTCTTGATAACTAATGATGTTGAGCATCTTTTCATGTGCTTGTTGGTCATTTGTTGATCTTCTTTGGAGAAATGTGTATTCTCATCCCTTGCCTATTTTAAAGTGATCTATTTTATTATTATTTTAGAATTCTTTGTATATTTCAGACCAGATTAGTCCACAGGACAATGGGAAATATAACTCCTCTTCTGCTTTTTGTTAATGGAACTTGATGGGTTTAGAATATGAAATAAACATTCAGACAGCATCTATCTATACTTCTCTCCTTTTTCTCCATTTTTCTCTCTTCATCTATGTAGACATTCTTCCCCCAAAATATTAATTAAGACCTATAGTGTACAATGCACTTTGTTAGATGTGGGGAGCACAAACGTGAATAAGAAAGGCAAAGTCTCTTACCTCATGGAGTTTACATTATGTTGAAGGAAATAATAAGCTATAAAATAAGTTGACAGGATAATATAGTAACTTCTTGTTTGGTGCAAGTGAGGATGGAGGATACATCCGTTAGGTTAGTCTGGGAAACTGCTCTAAGTTGAAACCTTAAAGATGAGAAACAGCCAGAAAGAGCTGGTCAAAGAACTCTCCAGCAATGGAAAACCACAAAGGCTTGAGGGAACATGATGTAATGTGAAGTGAAACAAGGAATACTGAACTGATGTATTCATACAATGGAATTCAGTGGAAAGAAGTGAAATGTATTGTGGATCAACATTGATAAGTATCAAAAATATGACAAGTGGAAAAAGAAATATGGAAAATGGCATATACATGCTCTTTGTGATATAATTCATTCAGTGCTTAAAATCACAAGACAATGGCACTTTATGTGCAATCATATAATAAACTATACATACATATATGATAATATGTACCAAATAAAGATTCTTCATCTTATTTTTTTAAGATTCTTTTTATCTGGAGACTAGAAGAAGGAATTCTTAGTGAAATTTTCAATTTATCTAGAATATTTGTTTCTTTAAAGAAATTTGAAGTAAAAATTAAGTCAAGAGATAATTACATGCTAAATTTTTACATCCTTTGATTATCTTAAAAGTGTGAGCATTGCAATTTTAGAGCAATACAAATGATATGATTATAACATTAAGATTATATTCAAACATAGGGGGTACAATTCTGATATTAATAATTTGGCAAGATGTATGGCAGGATGGTGGGCAATTTCTCTTTTATTATGTGCTTGAAATAGAAAAAAATACTGCAGGGGTTAAGAACTCAGGAAGGTGTGCCAAACAAAAGAGAAGGGGATAATGAGGAATTATATTTGGGAAAAGAATGAACAAGATCCTTTTTATCTCTTGGATTATAGTAACAATGCCTGAGGACCTTATTCTGTAGTGTGCTCCACAGTCCATTTGTTTAATGTTCTTTTATATTTTGTGGCTTTTTAAAACCACTTCATGGAAGTATAAAATGAGCTGCATGTATTTAGAGTGTACCTTTTGACTTGGCATATGCCTATATTCATGAAACCATCATCACAATTAATCACCTTATGAATAGATTTATCAGTTCCCAAATTTCCTTTGTAATTCTTCTCAAATCTTTCTCCCCTTCACTACAACTGCTGAGTTTTTTTCTACAGACTTTTGTATCATTGGAATGGGTAGTATATGTACTATATTTTGGCTACAGTTTTCTCATCATAACTGAGATTCAGCCAAATTGCATATCTTAATCAATTGTTCAGTTTTATTGCTAAAGAGCATTTCAATTTGTGTGTATGTATTCAATTATATTTTGTCAGTAACCAGCTTATAGACATTTTGGTGACTTTTCACATTTTGACTAATTTAGAAAAAACGACTATCAACATCCTTGAACAAGTCTTTGTATGGGCATGTTCTTTTTTTCCCCCTTCCTTTGGTTAAAAATAATCTCATTTTAATGTTCAAAGGATAAAATCTTCTATTTCCCTTGAGATTATTCTGTGATATAAGCGTTCCCATGGTGAAAATACTTTCCATGAAACTAGACTTAAATTTCCATTTCCTTGAATTGATTCATTTAATTAAATTCATCCTCTCATCTTTCATGTTTATACTGACAAAATATCTGCTGGTGATCCACTGACAAAATATCTGCTGGTGATCATAACTCTTAGTCACTACTTTGCTAAGCACAACTGTTCAGTTTCAGAACTCTTGATTTCCTTAGATGAGTCACTCCTTTGACCTTTTCCTCTCAAGGCTATTCAGATTCTCTTTCTAGTTCCAGGTTGATGTGACAATTGCAAAAGCTAAAGGCATGAAATTTGCATAAGAATGTAATTTTTGTCTTTCATCATGTATGCAACTTATTCTAATTTGATGAGAATTTACTAATTGGTTTCCATGCAGTGAACGTTGGCAGTACTAAGAAGAATGTGGTAGAATGGTAGAGTGATTCATGTAAGACTTTGATGCTACCAGAACTGAGTGGAAATCCCGGTACACTCCATTGTCAAGGCTTAAACTCTTGGTCAAGGAGCTTTATATATTTGACCCTGGTTCCTTCATCTGTAAATGGATAAAGGAAGAGTCCAGTTGTTTCCAGGATTAAAGGAAATAATGCAGGCACAGTGTTCACTGTTCTTTTATCTCTTCTCCTAAATTGAAGTCCAACATCATGTTCATGAAACGATGAAGATTAATCTGGGCTCTCCATGGAATTTCATTGGTCTGGACCTCTAGGTTATGATTGCTGTGCTTGTCCTTCTGGTGACTGTATGGGGAGTTCTTTAAATCCAGGAGTCCCTGGGCGTAGAGGTAGCATCTGAGGGACAGAAAAAGTGATAACCATGATCCTTTGGACTGTTTGTGGATATTAGACTCTTCTCTAGTTCCTTTATCTTTCTTATTTTCAGTTGCTTAATAAAGAAAGAACTGAAACAGTCATGGGACAAAATGTCTTTGAAATTCATCCATCCATTGATGAACATTAATATATTTACACAGCTGGGAGCTCTTGGGGCTTTGGGGGTCAATAAATAAATCCCCTCTCTCCCAACCACATTTGGAACATATTTAGAACTTAAGTGCCAGAGTCAAGAGAATGCAGCTCAAAATATCACTGTTTTGTTAAATTGATAACGCCTATTCCAGTATGTGTCTTCAAGTCAGCAGGGAAAAGGGCTTGCTAATCCTTTATCCTATTTACACCATCCCCTTATCCCTCAGTATGCAGGACAATCAGAAAGAGATCCCAAGGGAGTAGGATCCTAGGTGTCCAGATGGGCAGAAAAGACTCAGCTGTCTGGCAAGGCCCAGAAGGCAGGGTTGCATGTAGTATGCTGTCCCTGTGACTCTTCAGTCTCTCCTTCTTCTGCACAAATTAAAGATTCAAGTAAGCCATGGTGCTAAGCAAGGTGGTGGAAAGGCATGTAGAAATGGAAGGACAAATAATGAATGTTCCTCCCTTCTCCCAATATGAGTTGAGAGTTTTGTGGAGTCTTTCACCATTCAGAATCAGGAAATGACAGAGACTTGTCACATCAGGTTAAATGGATCCCTGTCCTTTTGTGCTATGCCATGTTTCTCCCTTTCCCACCACTCTAGACCATGCACTCAACACCTCCTTGTGCAGAGTAACTTCAAGTGATTTCTCTCATTCTCAAATGAGAAGAAGAATGACAAGGCGAGAGGTAGGGAGATTTGGCCTTAGTTGTCCCTCCACCAGGGAAAGGGCTAATCTTAACAAAAGGTTTCCTTCCTTTCAAGGCCCCTCTGGGCTTTGCAGATGCGCCTCTCTTAGTTTTACATTCCTTGAGAACTCATAAGAAGGTGCATGTTTCTTTTCCCTCAGCACATGAAGATAGCATTCCAGTTTCACGGAACCCTTTAAAAAAGGAGACTAGAAGATATGAAGGTTTAAACCTGCCAATTTCACTGGTAGAAACACTCATGTAATTTTCTTTGTTGAAGTAGTTGATATCAGCGCAAGTTGGCTCCATTCTGAAGAAAAAAAATACTTCTCTGGTTAGACATTATTTTTCTGCACCATGACATCTGATCTCAGCTTTATCTCGATCATATTCCTGCACTGATATTCTATAAGGAAGTTTTTAATCTGAAAGAGTCCTTTAATGAGAAACAGGGGAGGGGGAAGGAGTCAGCATTTTGATCTGGGTTACTTGGAATTTACCCCGTTTCTAGGGAAGATTTCTAAGTTTGAAGATTTTGACAATGTCTATGATGCAAGGATGGATATGTGAATGATTTCTGTTCTTAAATTTAAGGACATATTTAAGAGGTATAAATATTATGGTGATACACTAGTTTGTATTACATGGAAGATGGAAGTGTGCTGAAGAAGTTAAACACCAATGCATATTACATTTTATATAGGTGCAGAGAGAAAATGTAGTCATTTTACTTGAAAAGTTATTTTCTCTCTGACTTTCAGATTTTCTTACCCAGTGTTTGAATTGATACAAAAAACAGATTGTTTCTCTTTCTCCCAATTTCCTGGACTTAATTTAATTAAAATATCTTACTTTAATGTTTATGATAACCACCTTTAAAGATCAAAGTAGTTCCACCTTTTCAACAAGATGAATTCCATCCATTATTCTGTTTGACTCTGACTGACTCTCTCTCTCTCTCTCTCTCTCTCTCTAGCTAGCTATCTCTCTCACACACACACAGCCTCATGGGTAAGTTTATAAGATTATTTTATTCATCTTCACAAAAGTATGTTGCATTTTCTTTTTGTGGCAAATAATTTCCACCCTGGCTCCTGACATTTGTAAATGGATAAAGCGACTCAGCAGTCTGTCTTTTCATCTCCCATTATGCTCTTCTAAGGAAGAAACTCAACTTGACATATAGCTTTGGTTCATTCATCAATTAAGTAAGCATCATCTACAATGTTTCAGTAAGTTATAATTGCTCACTTATAAACAGTCCCTGGCAAAAGTGACATTTCAAATGACAGGCTTTCATGACTTAATAGAAATTGGGGAAAAATCTGATCTGTTTCATGACTCAAAAAACAAATTGCAGGTTTTCCCCAGAAAGAGAAATATCATCTGTTTAATGTTTCCTGGGCTCCCTAATTGCCTTGACTATAGGAAAACTTTGACTTCGAGAACTTTGATTCGCGTTTGTCATGGGTGCTTCCCCAGGCCAATTAAGCCTGGGAGTTTAGTTGAGATACAATGAAGTATATTTTTCAGTAGTGGTGTATCATCTTCTCTAGAGTCTCAGTTGCCTCTAGGTTCCAGATGATCTTAATTACTCTTGGTTCCCACATTAGAGAAACTACATGTCATAATGTCACAATTCTCCCAATTGTGGTGATTACCAGAGATTTCTCCTGAGCAGCTGGCTTCTTCCTCTATGAGTTTCTGTCATGGAGGCTATTACTTTTGTCTGAAAATAAGATTCCCCTACCTTATTGTTGTTTCTTTGCCTCTGGGACAGTAACAGACTCAAGGACAGGGCCTAGATGGCTTCCTCGTCTTTCATTTCATTTGAGCAAGTGTAGCTTCTCTCTTTCCTATAGCCAACAGAAGATGTCCCTGAAGAATTCAGCACGCTTTGTTTATATGTGACTGAGCAGCCTCCCCAAGCAGTTAGTCTAATCTTCTTGCTTTTTTGCCCATGATAAGATCTAGGGATCTCCTAAAAGCATCTATTGTCCAAAACTCCTTTATCTAAACACTTTCCCAGAGTCCAAAGAGCATGTTTGATATTATCCTGATATTTCTCTTCAAAGCAGCAAAATTATGTACTCCAGTTCAGAGAAGGCATTATTTCTCTAGAGAAGAGTCATATCTTCCTAGTGTTCTCAAGTAACAGGAAACTATATTTGTTATACCACATTAACAAATGAGTATTGCATGAAGAGTCTAAAAGTTTTCAGAAGGAATTACAGAAGGAATATACAGAAGGAATATATACAGAAGGAATATACAGAAGGAATTCTATAGCAGCTCAAATATCAACAAGCTCACAGAACCCACAGTGATGAAAGTGAGGGATGGTCATATTGCTCACCCTGGATATTTCACTGAGTGACAGAGAGAAAGTTCTTGGAAAAGGCTAATTGAAAATCTTGCATTTGAATATAGTCTGGATGTATTGTATGTATATTCTGAAACCAATCAGAGGTGGTATGTTTTGTTTTAGTTACTTTTATGAAAAATTGTGTGACTTCATTGTTTGCTGGTATTGATCTGCTAACACTGGCCTTGTTAATTGTATTTTAACATCATTATCTTCTACTGCATTCCACATTTCTTCAACATTTATAGTTTCACACTAGTCCCTTCTCATCTTGTTAACAATTGGAGTGGTACTTCCATTTATTAACAGTATTCCCTGTAAACCCTTTAGACCTTCTTGGACTTTTAGTAGTAAAAATTAAAATGTTTATTGTTCTTACTAGTCACTCTGCTAAGTATTTTTTGTGCACCATCTCACTTAATTCTCCAATAACCTTACACAGTAGCTGTCCTGATAATCCCCTTTTTTACAGGTATGGATTCTTTAGCATAGGAAAATTGAAGAACTTGTTCAAGATCAGAGAACTATAAAGAGCTAGAACAAATCCTAAGAAAAGCAATAATACATCTGACGAACCCAGTGTTCTTAATACTTAACTGCCAGATGGCATCAACATCATAATATAGATATTATATCTCTACAAACATCATAGATGCAGCTTATTCAAGTGTGTTTCTAGGGATGTGCTTGCATATGGATACTATTGATTCCAAGATCTTCTGGCTTAATGATTTTAGCTAATATTGAAACGCAAGAATCTTTTTACCCTTTCTTGTAAGTACATTTAAACAATAATTATATTTGAAAATCTAATGTTTTCGTGCTAAAATATCCATTTTATTCAATTGAATAAAGTATGTACTTTCTTTTATATTCACCTTTCTGTCAACAGCCCCTGGATGGCAAAGTAGGGTGAGTGTTTCCCTTCTAATGGAATGATTGACTATTCAAGACCACCAGCTACTCCACAGGAGATAAGAAAAGCAAGGTTTTGCAGTCTAAAACACACTATGAACTTTATTCAATTTTCAGGGACATTTTCTATCACTGGTAACAGATAAAACATTAACCACACTTTAAGGATACTACTGAAGACAATGATTCTCGTAAATTGTAAAATATTCACTGAATCTCCTTTTCCCCTTTCTTCCTTTACATTCCTTTGGTTATCTTATCCAAACATTTTTAATTGTACATGTTTATAAAGAATTATCATATATCAACAGTGCCCTTAAGTACATCACCTGCACTTTGTCAACTCCACTGATCACGATTCATAAATATTTGTTGTATTTTATCAAAGTGTAACCTAAACATGGAATTAAGTCTTTCTGGAAAATTTGCAAATAGACAAAAGTCCACATTTCTTAGAAAAAAGCCCAAATATTTATTTAAATATGCTTACATAGTTAAAACACATTTAAAAAGTAGTTTAAGTAAATAGCCTCAACCTCCCCAAATTGACATTACCTAGTTTTAACCATTTTAGCCTGATTTTTTTAACCTAAAACCAATGTATATGCAATATCATTTCAGGTGAGACATATGCAAAACCATTAAGTTAATTTCAACTCACATAGGCCATATATGACAGGCCACAATGTTCTCTGTAGTTTCCACATCTACCACTCTTCACAAAAGCAGGGAATTTCATATTTCTCCTCAGAAAGAGCTGGTGGTTTCAAACTGGTGACTATGTGGTTAGCATCCCAACTCATAGCCCCCTCTGCTATCAGAGCTTATTTTAGGATAAACAATGTACAATAAAATTTGGCTCACTTGTGGTATAGATAAGTTTAACTGCAACTTAAGAGGAAATGCCCAAAGTTATTTTATTCGCATGTACTTGAAACTTACAGTCAATCCTATTTAGTGTAAAGATAAAGAATTTGAATATTCTGGTCATTCTTTCATATACACATGCCATTTTTGATGAGGACATACCAGTTTTTTTCTTAGCTAAAACCAGAAACGGAAGAAGCAAAAATACCGTGAGAACAGTGGTTTTCTTGTGGTATTTCCAGCTCACTAGAAGTAGAGTATACTGGAAATCATGGGAGACAGGCCTTTCCCAAGGGGCTGTCAGTCCAGCAATGCTAATCCAAGAGGTTTGGTTTATTTAAAGCAATCCTTCTAGGCTCCTCTGTCACTGGTCTCAAGACCCTGAATAAAAGCCCCTTGTAATCCAAGCAATTATAAGCATGCTCTGGCAGTCTTCTCCATCTATGTGGAATGGCCCCCATGTGCAGAAGTCTGCCTCTTAACAACCTCATCATGGGATCTTCAGAACGGAAAGTTGGATCTCCAAGGACAGCTTTCTTTTGCGTGTTCTCTGTGGCTGTCTAGAACTCATCATCGTAGCAGAAAAGAAAGCTGTCAGCCTTTTAATGTCTTCCCCTTTCAATTTCGTTGTTGTGATATGAAAGCACCACCTCTACATGTCAGTTGTAGGGAAATCCAGTTTGTTTCAGTAAACATTTCCCGAGTGTCTACTCTATGGAAGGTTCTGAAGACTCTAAAATAGGACTAAATAGCAGAGTTCTGTGAAGGCTTATTGTTTTCAGAGGTTTTAGACCTTCTACACATTTCATCCTATAGAAGCCCGGCAATCATCCAGTCAAGCATTTAGCACTGTTATTGCTGTTAGGTGGCACTGGGTCAGTTTCAACTCGGTCTCCTCATGGCAACAGAGAGAAACTCTACTCAGTGTTGGGCCCATCCTTAAAAGCTTACTCTGTTTGAGCCTGTTTTGCAGCCACTGTGTCAGTCATCTGATGGAGGGCCTTCCTCTCTTTCACTGACCCTCTGTATTACCAACCCTAACATCCTTCTCTAAGAATGGCCCCTTCTGAGACCATGTCCACATTATAAGAAGTACAGTCTTCCCACTCACTTATCAGGAACACTCTGGCTGTATTCCTTCTAAGAGAGACTTGTGGGGTTTTCTGACAGTCCACAGTATTGTCAATATCCTTCACCAGTACCTTAATTCACACTCACCAATTGGTCCGCAATCTTTCTTATTCAACTCAGCAATCCTATAGGACAAAGAAGCACTGCCCTTGTGAGTTTGTGAGACTATGGATCGCTATTGGAGTGGGGAGTCTCATCTTTCTTCCCAGGAGGGATTGATGGGGACCAACTGCTAACCTTATCTTTAACAACCCGAATCATAACCCATCATCCTACCAGGGCTCCTTATATTGCCTAATGTGGTGAAAAACGCCACGACATGGGTCAGGTTCCCCATAGTCTGCACAGTGAAATCTTTTGCAGTGAATTTTCCAAGTGCACATAGATTATTTAATTTATTGACAGCTGTTTTCATAGAACTAAGTAAAAGGAAGTCCTCGACAATTTTTATATTTCCATGTACATTATAAAGAAAAATGATCATGAATGCAGATTTATCAAACAATGTCATTAATATCACACTTGAGTAAAATATCCTGAAGGTAAGTTAGAAACTATTACATGAAGGCATAGAGAGGAAACTCCCTGAAATTCAAGATGGATTCAGCAGAGGAACTGGAAAGAATAACATTGGTGACATCAGATGGACGTTGGCTGAAAGGGAAGAATACCAAAAAAATGTTTACTGGTGTTTAGTTGACATTTGACAGTGTGGTTCATAAGAGCTTATAGATAATCTTGCAAAAATGGGAATTCCATAATACTAAAGTGTACGTAGAACAAAGGGCAATTTTTCAAACAGAAGAGGGGCATGCTGCCTGACCGAAAGTCAGGAAAAGAATTCGTCAGGTTTGCATCTTTCATCATACTTATTTGACCTGTATGCTGAGCAATCAAGCTGAGTAGCAGGACCTTATACAAGCGGATATGTCTTTAGGATAGAAGGAAGAGCTTTACCAATCTGCAATGAGCAGATAGCTCAAAATTGCCTGCTGGGAGTGAAGAGAGCGTGAAGCACTGATTGATGAAGATGATTACAGTCTTCAGTATAAATTGTACTTCACAAATAGAAATCTTCACAAAGGGGCCAATAAACAGTATCATGATAAATGGGGAAAATATTGAAGTGATTAGCAATTGAAGTTAATGTTAGTGCTAAGTATTTTAGAGCACATTTGGGGAGCAGAGCATTAGGTTAACTTGTGTAGTCAATTGACCTTTAAATATTGTATCCTTAGTCTCTTCTTGTATAACATCGGCTTGATTTGGCGCATAGTAACTCTACGTGACAGAGCATATACAGTATAACTGTCTCTTAAGATTTCCAAGGCTGTCATATTTAGGGGAAGAGACTGTCTTTTATCCTATGGTGATTCTAGCCCACTGAATCATATTCTAATATAAGAAACATATTTAATCTAATATGTTTATTTCATATTTAGACTATTTTAATTTCTCATTTAAGAAAATAAATGCTTTGCAAAAATTTGCATGCTTCATCTATGATTGAGTTATTTGTTTTTGAGAGGTTCAGATACATATAACATAATATTTGTAATATATAAAATCAGCTCATCTAATATGGACGGCTTAGAGTATAATCTAAGAATAAAGTAGCACTTCAAAGTGGATGAGGGAGAAAGTCAGGGGGAGATTCAAAAATGAAGTGATTTGGAGATAGAAAAGTGAATCTGAAAATATGGTGCCAGCTCATAGGGTACCTCATACAATATACTACAAAGATCTATTTTACTATGTAGAACATTAGCCTGTAAATTAACATTTCTCAAGTTTCCTCTTCAATATATCCTATAGATACAGAAACAAACCTTGAGGTCGTGATACTTTATCCATCATAGTCTAAAAATATCATATAGAAATCATTTTTGAAGCTTCTGGCTTTGATTAAGCTTTATTAAAATAGTGCTTTCAATTTATATAATAAGGTCATGTTTATTTTATGTCTGGAGTATTGTCTTGAATTATTTCTCATTGAAGAAAATCAATGTTTTAGATCAATTTGCTTGCTTCGTCTATGACTAAGTATTTGTATTTGCAAAGCTCAGCTAAAGATAGTGGTGGGACTTGAGACAGAACGGTGTTATAATGACATTTGTCTTTTTGAAGGACACATTTGTACATGAGAATAGAGAAATATGCCAGACTGGACTAGAATTAATAAGGGTAGGAAGGAAGATTGTGCCAGGAGAAAAGAAAACTCATTTTACAAACATTTCTAAGAATAATTAGCAGGGACTATTTATTTTATCTAATTGTAAGAGCCCTGGAGGCACAGTGGTTAAAATGATTTAATGTTAACCAACAGGTCCCTGTTCTAACCCATCAGTTACTCTGAAATAAGGGTGCAGCATTCTGCTTTCATGAAGGCTTATAGCTTTGGCAAAGCTATAGAGCATGTGTACTCTGTCCTATAGGATCAATAAGAGTCCAAATGAATTTCATGGTAAAGTCTTCTGTAAGAATTGGAAATCAGGGCTGAGTCCTGTTGGCATAGTGGTTGTGTGCGGGACTGCAGGCCACAGTGTTCGTGGTTCATATCCAGCAGCAACTCTCCAGAAGCAAAGCTGGGCCTCCTACTCATACCAGAGGGCAGTGATGCCCACACAAAAAAAAGAATTGGAAATCAATGTAAATAAAACCCTCACAATTGGACTGATATATCCTCATGATCAAAGAGAAAAGATTTAAGTTGTCAAGGATTTCATCTTTCTGGTGGCTGCTCATGGAAGCAGCAGTCAAGAAATCAAATTGGGTATCACTTTGGGTAAATCTACTGCACAAGATCTCTTTAAAATATTAAAGAACAAGGATATCACTTTGACAAACAAGGCATTCATGACCCAAGAAATGATATTTTAAATGGCATCATATGTATGTGAAAATTGGACATTAAATAACGAGGAACAAAAAAGAATCATTACGTTTGCACAATGGTGCTAGCCAACCATATGGAATGTATGATCAACTACCAGAAGAAAAATAAAATCTTTCTTGAAATAAGTAGTCAGAATGTTCCTTAGAAGGCAGGATGTGAAGACTTCATCTCATGTATTTTGGAAATTTTATCAGGAGGGATCATTCCCTCGAAAAAGTACGAGAGCAGCATAAATGAGGAAAACTGTCAAGGGATTGAGTTAGCACAGTGGCTACAACAGTGGGCTCAAACATCACAATGATTATGAAGATGAAACAGGACCAGGCCGTGTTTTGTTCTTTTGTGCTTAGGGGAGGAGCGGACTTCAGGGCATCTAATAAGAACATTATTATATAATCTGTCAGATGTCTAGCTAAGTCTTCCTTGACTCCACTGTAACGTAGTTGGTTTCTACAAGTTTCAAGAACTTCTTTATAAAAAGAATCAAGTCAGAGGCTAGTTAATTGTGTAGAGTTTGCAAAAAAAAAAGTGGTTTCATTTTAACCTTGACTTCCTTTTGAAGATATTACACCTCTGCCATGGATAGAGATAGATTATCCCATAAGCAAGGCAAGCACATGCTTAGAGTATGAAAACAAGGCGTCCGTTTTGCATAGCGACGATTCATAGATATCAAGCAGACAGGGCACAGGAAAAAACAAGTGAACGAGAACTTGCTGGGCATTCAATGCAATGATACCATTTAATAACTTTGATATACAATAAGAACTATGTTCATCTTTTCATTTTGGGTCATAACTTCACATTTAGTTCTCTTGTTGACCACCAGTGGTACTTATTCACATATCTTGTGACATATTTGGTCCTGTAAAAAGCAAACTCTCAGGCTGAGCCCCGGTGGCGTAGTGGTTGTGCGTGGGACTGCGGCCCACTGGGATGGAGGTTCAATTCCAGCTCCACGGAGCAAAGGCTGGGCCTCCTACTCCCACCACCTGAGGGCAGTGATGCAAAACAAACAAACAAACAAACTCTCAGATTGAGCATAGTCTGGTGGTGAAAGTGTCTCATGTTTTTTGTGCTCACCCTCAGGAGAATGAGCAGTCCAATGAACTGTGGAGACACAGAGTCAAAGTCAGAATGGGAGTACACCTGTTTTTCAAGTTGAAAATAGTTATGGAGTTAGATTTGTAAATAACATTCTCCTGACATATTTTACTTACTTCAATACATCTCTTCCCTTTCCATACAGTTCTGTTGTTCAATCCCAAAAGGTGAGGCTACACTATAATCAATGCTACCAACTCCCTTCTACCCACCTTCCTCTCTGCTAACCCCCCTCTCGTTTCTTGTACCCTCAGGGAACCCTTACTCCTGTCTCAGTCTCTGAAGGGTCCTCTTGACTACCAAATACTGAGCAAATTCTATGTACTAATGAATGTACACAAGTCTGACATGACCAATGAGGTATATCACCTATGAACCCATAATAATAAGGAAGGAAATCTTAAAGAACTAGAGGTTAGTTAGCTGGTTTATCAGTGCCACACTGTACCCTGGATCTATCCTCCATTCCGGGAGGTCCTTCTAGAAGAGGGACTGACCAATTCTTTTACCGGTGGCCTTTGGGTCTCTACTATATCTCATCCCTTTCATTATCAATTTGGATGCATAATTAAACTTTTGATACCTCTTCACATCAATACCACATATTCTACAGACTAGCATGCTTCTTCGTGTGGATTTTTTTGCTTCTGTGCTAGATGGCTGCTTGTTTAACTCCAAGCCTTTTAGACCCCAGAGACGATAGCTTTTGATAGCTGGGCACCATCAGCTTCCCTTATTTCATTTGCTTATGCACCCATTTTGTCTTCAATGATTGTGCCAGGGTAGTGGAGATCATACAGTTCTACATTACAAGAACAAACCATTTTTGTACAGAGATAAGTTTATGTAGAGGCCCAAAATCTATTTGTTTCCCTGTTGGAATTGCATGTATACAATGCGCGCGGACACACACACACACACACACACACAAATATATGAATTGGGCTTTGTTTTTTGGTTTACCCTCACTGTTAGGCTTGCTTGTCATTCACCTCTCAGATGCATTTCAATTGATCAAACAAGCCCAGACAAGCTGCACCCTCCTCGCAGCCCATTTTAGAATTCTTTTTGTCCCCCTCTATTCGTTATTATTGGCTCCCAGCTTACTTGACTTCACTTCTCCCTTCCTATGCCACCAGAAACCATTAGTAAGATTGCCCACCAACGATTCAATACTAACAATAATAATAAGATCAAAAATTAAAAAAAACAAACCAATGTCCAACAGCGTGCCAATAGCCAGCAGACCAACCCGGATCATAACATAGAGCAGCATTCATGTCCAAAAGGCACATTTCCCATAGGTCCACGTTTCTATTCTTGCAGTCTGGGATGGAGCGATTACCTACCACTCCAATACACAACCCCCTCCCCACCCAACCCCAGCTGCCTGATTTTGCCTTAGACTTTCAGTGTGACCCCTGTGAGTAACCCCCAACCAGTTGGGAACCCACGTGCTGCCCATAACCAGGGTTCCTCGGGAACATCGTAGCTTTGCCTCCATCTCTCCTTCCTCTGTGGTACTCTTCTCCTTGCCTTACCCCACGCGGGAGGGTCAGACTGGCTGCTTTTTGAACGTTGTCTTCAGAGCTGTCCTCTGTCTCTGTCATCTAGGCAAGTGAATGGAATTGTTTCAGACTGCCTTGTAAGTACTAATAGGACTGGTTACGCAGGGGGCACAAGTTGGCCTGTTAACCACAAGGTCGAGTTCAAAACCCTGCAAAACCCTTAGGGAGAAAGACGCGGCTTTCTACCTCCATAGAGAGTTGAATTTTTGAAATCCAGAGGAGAAATTCTACTCTGTTATACAGGGTCTAGGGCCGCTATGAGATGCAAGGAGTTTGGTTTTGGTTTTCTAAGTCCTACTGTTTTGGATTACTGGGAATAAAATACAAAATTACATGTTTTCTCTCTATATATATTTATATTTACTTAGAACTTTAAAATTTTCAATTATTCAACTGTATTTGCTAAACAGAACCAAATTTTAAAAGTGACAGGGGTATGTCTGGGAGAAATGAAGTGGCAAAAATGGCCAAAATGACAAACTCACTCATTGTTTTAGAGTCAAATCTGATTCTACTCACCCCTCACCCCCAACCCCCTGCACAAACCTGTCAGACAGGGTAGGACTGCCTGGGAGGGTCTCTGAGACTGTCACTCTTACACAAGTAGAATGGAGTACAAAAGCAATAGCTTAAAGAATATTAAAAGAAGAAAATAAAAGAAGAATTGTGAATTTTAAAGATAAACATACAGAGAATAGAGTTCTTTCACCAAACGCTTGAGTTTAATGAATGCAAGTCATTATATCGATATAAACATACTCATTTCTTGATGTACTAAAAATTTTGCATTGGCATAGAAAGTGAAATTAAGAGAATCAGAAATACTGCCATCTACAAAGCTGATAAATAATAGGAATATAGATTCTTCTTTATAGAATAACCTGGTGATAACAATTACTGGATCAAAAGCGAAAAAACAAAACAAAAAATAATTACTGGATCAAAAGAGGGTCACATGATTATCAATTTCTCAATGGACCTGTTGAAATTAACGTGGCAAACCAACAATATATGATATTATATTTCGAGTTGCAAAAGGTCATGGTGAAACTGATGAGGTAGTGGTGATTATGTTTTCCATCAGTCAGCACTGTGCACTGTTTTTTGGTGCAAACTGTTCGGTCCTGTCATCATTGTTATTAGGTGCTGTTACGTCAGTCCCAGCTCATCGTCAGCCTATGCTCAACTGTACAAAAGACCCCATTGGTTCTGTGACATCCTCACAGTTGTTTCTTTTGTCTCCTGTTGCAATGTCCATGCATCCCATCAAGGGTTTTTTAGGTTTATTTTTGGATACCCTTCCATTCTACTTGTTAAGCATCATGTCCTTTTCCAGGGACTGGCCTCTCATCAAACCATATGCAAACCTGACCCAGGCTTCGTGTGCACGTGACTAGAGCAGTGGGCTCAAACATTACAACAGTTGTGAGGCCTGGGATGGTGTTTTGCTCTGTTGTGCATAGGGTCGTTATGAGCTGGACGTGCCATGACATCATTAAACATATGCCTGTGAAAACTAGACATTGATTAAGGAAAAACAAAGGCGAATCAATGCATTGGGCTTTTGGTGTTTGGCAAAGAGTATTACAATATTAAAAGTACCATAAATTGCCAGAAAAGCAAAAATTGTCTCAGAAGAAGTGTAGTCAAAGTACTCTTGTGACGACAGCTAGGCTTCTTCTCATGGACTTTGGATATGTTATCTGGGCCTATATTATTTAATTCTGGATTTGCAATGGATGGAATCAAGAAGTGCAGCAATTTAAGTATGGTTGTTAAACAGGAAAATAATTCAATTCACAGAGATTGTATGTTGTTGTATTTAAATCACAGACATGGTTTTGGCATAGCTCATGAACTGGAAACACATATTAATGAAGAACATCAGTTTTGAAAAGCCATTTTGCAATACGTGTTTGCTATCATTTTGACAGTTGCTGATTTTCTTTTCATGGGAGAAATGAATTTTTTGGGTCCCCAGAAAACAAAAATGTTTGAGATTTACTTGAAATTGTTGCTCAGTTTGATCTATTTTAAGTAGATCACATCACAAAATATAGGCAAGGAATGCCCTGGTGCATGTCTAAACCGATATATGACAAAATAAGCTTCATAAGTGATATCGTGCCAGGGACATAGGTAGAATGTAGTATTTCAGTTGATCTATATATTCCAATCTTGATCTTTTTCATACATACCAGGTAAGTATTGTTTTTATTTTCCCTCTAATATGCATATGCACATACACATATATATTTATCTAATGACAATATGCATACTAATGTAGAAAGTCATGCTGGTGAAGCAATTGGAATCTAATACTTCACTGTTTATGTAAAATATGCAAAATTGATTCTTTTGAGAATACAGACAATCCCTATGACAATATTGCCAATATGTTAGGGCACTATAAGCACATGCAAGAGAAAATGTAGAACAGAAAGAATATTCTATTTTCATGCCAAATGTTGCTCATTCTCTTAATCTTCGGACATAATACAGTAAATTATTATCCCGAGCAGTTTTTTTCTACTCTTAAATGACTCTTTAAATATTTTGATCATCTCTAATCACCGTTGAGCAGTTCTTAAGAGATAATTAGGTAAGAATTTAGTATTAAAGTCTTAAAACATGCTTAGTGCTTAAAATACACATTATGAAATGCACACCATAGCAGAGTGCAATCCTAGAATTTACACTCAGGTTCTAGATATCTTAGAAATATTACCAGAGACCAAACACAAAAAGGTGATATCAAAAGAGAAGCTGAAAATATCATTAGTAAGATACACATCTACATAAAGAATATACTTATGTTGGCTATGTGGAATAATAAATTGCAGCATTTTTCATTAGACAAGTCAAGCACTTCAAGTTTCAGAAGTAAATATAAAGACATGACCAGATCTCTACCAGTCATTAACAGGGTAGTGCCATAGTTCAAGAGAAGATGTTGAAATTTATAAAAATAGAGAATTCTGACACCAATCATTATAAAGAGATAAGTAAATGACAGAAATACTCCAGATGCATCATTAGGTCCCATAGCTCAGTTTTTAGAACTACATACACATCGTCACTGACATACGGGAGTCTTGCATGAAACAAAGGACAAAAGTTTCTGAGATTCTTTCAAATAGATTGCCCTTCTTAAATAACACAGGCATTCCTGATTATGGATGTACAAAGGCATCCAAGAAATCAGTGCAGTCTCATCCCATGAGTGAAATACAGACCTCTACAGAGAAGTGTGACAACTTCTTTTAAAAAAATCATTTTACTGGGGGCTCATACAACTCATCACAATCCACCCGTCCATCCATCTATCCATCCATCACGTCAAGTACATTTGTCCACTTGTTGGTGTCATCATTCTCAAAACATGTCCTTCTACTTGAACCCTTGGGATCAACTCATTTTTTCCTTCCTTCCTCTTTCCTTCATGGACCCTTATTTTGTCCAAACTTACATTACCCAACATCTTCCTTCACCCACTTTTCTATTGTCCATCCCCCAGAGAAGAGGTTATATACAGATCCTTGTCATTGGTTCCCCCTTTCTAACTCACCTTCCCTTCACCTTCCCAGTATGCAACAAAATTAATTGTGTGATGGAAATGTAGCCCCACAGATGGGCCAAGTGTTTATGAAAGATCAGGACAATTTCAAAGATGAATTCAGCTCCCAGAGGACAGCTCAGAAGGTCCTGTTGGCTATTTTATGAGACTGCAAAGGAATCATCTTTATCAGTTTTCTCTTAGGACAGAGGGATGGGAGAGAGAAGAGGGATGTCATGAGCAAGTTTTAAGAAAATGGGAAACCACACTGTGAGGGAAAATCCAGGAAACTTGTGCCAAGGAAGTTGTTTTCCCACCACAACAAAGTACTCACTGGTCCTTCTAAGATGGCCAGGGCTGCTTCAGCCAGAGTTGTGCTGAGAGACTTTACCCCACCCACCCTGTGGCCCTAATCTTGCCTGAGCAGACTCCTTTTTGTTTTCCACATTCTAAGAACATTAGAAAGAAGCATAATTTGGGCCCTTTTGACACGGTATGAATCAGTGGTCCTGAACCTTCATAATGCTGTGACCCTTTCATACAGTTTCTCATGTGGTGGTGACAATTTCATTTTTACCTGAGCCCCAAGTTTACATCATCAGGAAGGGCATATTGTACGAATCTGGGCATATGTGATTGTACAATTGATAAAACATAATATCTATTTTCCAGTGTTGAAATTGCTTCACCATATCCCTCACTTCAGTGATTAGAAACTATGCAACTTGGGGGTATAGCTCAGTGGTAGAACATTTGACTGCAGGAACTATGCAACAGAATGCTCATTTTTGTCACTAAGCAGGTTTAGTTAGTTTAAAAACTTAGTTTAAAATTCTAAAAAAATTCAATTCATTATATTTATTTATATGACTATAGATATTGTTCATCAGCTTAGTTTTGATGACATCATAAAGGAAATTGTAAAAGCAAAAAAATAGAAACAAATGTCTGAATTTATAACATGTTAGAGATCAAAGATGTATCTAAAAATTTAATTATAGCATTTTGTCGAAGTAGTTGTCATTTGTTTTCTGGTCATTGAAATTTTTTTATGACAGCTTTCTTTCGGTTCACTTGTAAATATAGTATTTAAAACAAAACACATAGCAAAACTGAAGTTTGAGCCACTAAAAGGAAATTTTGTGAAAGTCTATTTTTTCCCTGTGGAGGATTCAACAGAATTTGACATTGACTCTTGAAACAGCTAAATTCACAGGTTCATTTTTTTTGTAGGATGCCCTTCTTATAGAATGTGGCATCTAGTAAAAATCTTAGTACCTTCCAACTATAAAAATATCAGAATCCAGTTTCTATCATCCACTAAAATGGAATGCACCAATTTCCATTCAGTTGCTAATATTATAGTTGTATGTTAAAAGAAGTTACATTATGGATGGTGTGCATGTGCACCACATCTCACATATTATGTTCAAATGTATGATCAAGCCAAGGAGGGATCATCACAGGTTATCAGTATTTCAGGGTTTAACATGCCTTAATTCAGACCTGTCTATGAAGATGATGAAACAGACTCTTTATGGTCACAAATGTTTTCAAGAGAAAATTTAGGACTTCAGCTAAGGGCATCTGACTTCTAATTTAGTTCTTCTTTTTCTTCCTTATCTTATTTCTTTTAGAACACAACTTGCACCTGAAATATCTTGTATCAAGTAAGAATGTTAAATGTGAACATAATTGGGCATTAATTTTAGATATTAAAATAGTCCTTCTGGGCTGAGCCCCGGTGGCGTAGTGGTTGTGTGTGGGACTGTGGCCCACTGGGACGGAGGTTCAATTCCAGCAGTGGGGCTGGGCCTCCTACTCCCACCACCGGAGTGCAGTGATGCCCCAAAAACAAACAAACAAACAAAAAACAACAACAATAAAATAGTCCTTCTAATGGTGCTCGTGCAACCTAATTGGTCAACACAGAATTACACGCCTCCACCTCCTAAATATGAGCATTGGTAATTAAAAGATCATCGGAACAAGTTGTATTCTGTAGCAGGTGCCTGATTTATTCCTTTACAGACTCACCGAAGGGTTAGGGAGTCCACTATGTAAGTGGTGTGAGATACAACTATCAGGCCTAACTTAACACAAACTTCCTTCAGACTTCTTTCCATCTGGTGGGAGTTTGCTTGGCAGCCTGCTCTCAGCAGGCTGTGTTGTGAAAAGGGGATTGTTCTCTGAGTAGCCAAATTGTATAGAAATCCCCCCAAAGTGAAAATTGTGGGTGTAAACCTTTCTAGATTATTAAGAGTAACTTGAACCTTTCTACGGAAAGTAACTTGTCTTTTTCCACTTTTCCTGATACGTTCACTTTCCTACTTTGGATTGGGTTTTTTTAATTGGATCACATGGGAAAATAAATTGTTTTATATCTTTAAATCAATAGTCATCTTTTAGAAATATAATTAAATTAAAAGTTTGGCTTCTCTCCATTAGCCCTCATGATTACCCATTGCCCTTTTGTTACCTTTTCTTTCTGCTTTTGACTTAAAGAGGAAATTCAATAAAAAATTTAAAATACCATATTCCAAAAAAGTTTAGGCCAATATCGACATCATCATAAATCTGCTTTGAAAGCTCTAGCATGTGGTGTGGAAATGAGATTTTCATTTATTACTCAGAGTTTTGAAAACCTGAATGAGCTTCAGTTTAGTTTTCAGAATCTTGATCTAGAGGGAAATATTAGCTCAGCAATCATCAGAAGGAGACTTCAAGTGTCTGTCACTGGATTGAAAGGTAAAGATAGAATTTCTTAACCAACTACAAAATGTATTGATGTACCAAGCTATTATGTAATACATCACCTGCAGTGAACAGTTGTTTTCAATTTGTCTTTATTTCTTAGATTGTATATGTTCTTATTTTAGCAATCGTAACTCTATCACTGTCTGAAGAATCACCATTTTCTGCTCCATGTAATTCTGTTAGTATGAGCTCTGGCTCATGGAATGGTCACATTAATTCAAGTCCCCTAATTCTAGTCTCGTTAGTGAGTTCATCTTATACTCCTTGGCTTGGGGGATTAGTTCTAAATTGGATCAGTGATCCAATCAGAACCAGTGTAATTCATTGAGAAAATTTCTGTCTTACAGGGTGAGAATGGCATTTTTCCTTTCAGAGCCTGAGGCAATTACAGTCTGAGCTTCAGAGACATGGTGCCATGAGGAGCAATCTAAGAGTAATGTGAGAATTCAAAGAGCAGGGCTGAGGGCTGGAAAATAGCTAGATTCAGATGACTGTGTGAGTCGCTGGATAGAATTGACATCCAAAATAGCTCTACTTCTGGACATTTATTCTTTTATTTAACTGTGAAATTCTTATTTGCTGAGGGTTTGTTTAAAAAAATTCTATAGAACAGTGCTTGAGTTGGCAGGGCAAATACTACAATTTGAATGATATAGGGAAGATTAAAATGACCCCTGTGCAAGTATGGCCTATAAATTCATAAGCCATTCCTTATTTTTAACACTCAAAAAGTGACAGCAATCAGAATAACTTCAGATTCTTTAGCAGAAACCTAGCAGGCAAGAAGACAATGGAGCAACATTATATAAAGTCTTGAAGGAATAAACAAAACCCAAACACGTCAACTAAGAATCTTCTTTTTTGCAATACTTTTATTGGCACATAATAGAATTGGATAGTTCAATCCATCCTAGAGAATTCCCTGCTCCATGGTTGATTCTCCCCCGAAGTGAGAGGCGCAATCACGATCAGCTGCAGTTCTCCCTCCCTGCTCCCACATTCACTATTTACTCCCAAACTCCCCTCCCCCTCCCGACCACTGCCTTGTTTCATTCCCATTAGCACCTCTCGTCAGGTATTACCATTGTACGTCCACTCTAGCGCTTCACAGGTGAGAAACTCCACAGAAAGCCATGAAAAACAATTTGCACTAAGGTGGTAAGAATAACATGACATTAATATAAAGGCAAAACTACAAGTAATACCTGAGATGGAGACCTCCATCAGCATTCTAGAAGCCAAGGAAGATATTTTGTCATGGAACATCTAAGAGATACTTGCCTCCAGAACAAATTCAAGGCATATCTAAGGGGAGGTGAACTGGCCAACTGTCAAGTGTGATCCAGCATAATCAAGGTGACAGTGTTCTCTGCCTGCTAGTGAACTTTTCAGGACTCTTGACTTTGGTGATAACAGATCTGCCAGTGACTCCATCTGAGTGTATACTTTGCAGATGGGTTTGGGGTTACCACTGACCTCCAAAGCAATCTACAAATTGGTTGTTTATAATTTTAGGTCTGATACTTTTCTTTTCAGTATATTTGAATTTTGTAAGTGTCATCTTTGGATCCCACTAGCTGGTGTGCTTCTTCTGGTTGGACTTAGTTGATTCCTTGTTTAGATGGCTGCTTGTTTGAAGACAGCCTTTAAGACCCCAGTTGCTGTCTTGATTGATAGCTGGACACCATCTACTGCTTTTACCACACATTGCTGTAGAACCCTTATCTTCAGTGATCATTTCATGAAGATGAATATTGAGCAAGACCATTATGTGGGAACCAATTTTTAAAAATTGGAATTAAGATTTAGTGCAAGTCCAGTGTGTTCATCTGAAAAGACTAGAGGAACAAATTCATAGGTATTCCTGTGGATAAGGAAGAGCATTATATAAAAGAAAAATTACATATTGAGAAAATATCCCAAGCCAGTCTAGATCAAGTCCATATTCTGATATTACTCCATATGGCCAATAGTAGTCCATAAAGTCCTATTCAGACTCACAGACACATGCAATCATACTGAATGCAGGTATATCACAGGCCAATGGGTGGAAACTCTTGTGGATCCAGTGGCAGGGGAAGCATCTCACTACTGGTTTGGGTCTCTATGTGGCTCCTCCTGCTCCAAGGCTGTAGCTCCATCAGCATAGCTCCATATGGCTTGACAGCAGGAAGGTGAAGCAGTGAATATTATTTCTCTTTTAATAGTTTTTCATTGCACACAAGTGATTCATTTTTAGTAGGTCCCACTCATCTATTTTTTGTTCCAAGAGTGTGTTTCCTTTGTTAATGCTGATAGTTCATGTATTCCCTGCACTAGCACTCCTTGCTTTGTTCTGGTTTTCTCATTGATGATCCTGATAGCATTGATGATCATGTTGGTGATGATGGTAGGTTTTACATGTAGGTCTTTTCTCTACCTCGGGTTGTTTTGTGCATGGGGTGAGAAATGAGTTGTTTTGTTATTCTCTACATGGATATCCAGCTTTTATGACACCATTTATTAAAGGGAGCATCTGTATCCCATTTAGTGTTTTGGGGGTCTTCGTGAAAACTCAAATGTCTGTATGTGGATGTTCTTATTTCTGGATTCTCTGTTCTGATCCATTGGTCCACATATCACTTATTATACCAGTGCCAGTTTGTTTTCACAACTGTAGTTGTATAGTAGGTTTTGAGGTCAGGGAGAGCAAGACTGCCTGCTTTGTTCTACTTTTTTTTTTTTTTTTTGGAGTTCTTTGCCTAACCTGAGCTTCTTCTCTCTCCATATAAATTCAATTGTTAATCATTTATTTCCATTTCTTTGAAGATTGATGCTGGGATTTGGATAGGGGTTGCAATTCATCGGTATAATGCTTTAGGCAATATTGGCATTTTCACAATATCAAGTCTTCCAAACCATGAACATGGGATATTCCTTCATTTGTATAGATTCCTTCTGGTTTCTTGTGGTAATGTTCTATCGTTTTCTTCATACAGGTCTTTTGTTGCTGCTAAGTTTATTCCTATATATTTCAGCTTCCGTGTGGCTATGTGAATGATATCATTTCCTTGTTACCGTTTTCGGTTTGCCA
Source organism: Nesogale talazaci (assembly GCA_004026705.1). NCBI lineage: Eukaryota > Metazoa > Chordata > Mammalia > Afrosoricida > Tenrecidae > Nesogale > Nesogale talazaci. The sequence goes on from PVJH01002025.1 coordinate 64,341, forward strand.
ATCACTGATATACAGGGACCCAATTGATTTCTGCTTATTAATCTTCTATCCTGCTACACTTCTAAACTCCTCTATTGTGTCCAGCAATCCTTTAGTGGACACTTTGGGACTTTCAATTTGCAACTGAAAATAGCAAAAGTTTTGCTTCTTATTTACCCAATTGGACTTTCTTGATTTGTTGCTGTTGTCTAACCAGAAGTACTGGTTAGAACTTCTAGTACAATGTTGAACAAAAGTGGGGACATCCTTGCTATGTCCCTTTATTCAGTGGAAATGTTTTCAGTTTTTCTCCATTGAATGTATTATTGGCTATTGGTGTTTTTGTATGTGGCTTTTATTGTATTGAGAATGTTCCCTTCTAATTCCATCTTCTTGAGAATTTTTATTGGGAGTGAGTGTTGGATATGACCAAATATTTTTTCTGTGTCCATTGGTATGATCATAAGGTCCTTGATCCTTTCTTAATATGGTAAATTACATTAATTGTTTTTTTAATGATGAACCATCCCTGCATCCTTGGTATGAATGTTACTTGGTCATGGTGTATTACTTATTTGATATGTTGTTGAATTCTAGAGGCCAAGAATTTTTAAAGGATTGTTATACCTATGTTCATGAGACATATAACTCTATAGTTCTCTATCCTTGTTGGGATTTTGCTCAGTTTAAGTATCAGGGTTATACTGGCTTTATAAAATGAGTTAGGGAGTTGGCTATCCCTTTCTATTTTCTCGAAGAGTTTGTGTAAGGATTGGTGTCAGCTCGTCTCTGAATGCTTTGTAGAATTCTCCTGTAAAGCCATTTTGACTGTGCCATTTTTAGTTGGCAGTTTCTTGATGATATTATCTATTTCTTTTTTTGCTATGGGTCTATGCAAGTTCTTAATGTCTGTATGCGATGATTTAGTGAGTGAGTATTTCTCTAGATATTTGTCCATGACCTCCAAATTATTGAATTTGTTAGCATATAGTCTTTTGAAGTACTGTGTTATTAATCTTTTTATTTCATTTGGATCTTTTGTGACTTCCTCTGTTTCATCCCTAATTTTTGATACTGACATGTGTTCTTTCTCTTCTTTTGTTAGGTTTGCTAGTATTTTGTTGATTTTGTTAATCCTTTCAAAGAACCAGCTTCTTGTGTTGTCAATATCTGCCCATTGTTCTTCTGTTTTCCATTTCATTTATTTCTGCTCTTGTCTTTAGTATGTCTTTTCTTTTGCATCTGTTCTAATTTGTGTAGGTCCTGTGTTAGGAAGGTGACCATGATTCTCTCTCTCTTTTTTTCATTTATGAATTTATTACAATAAAATGCCCTATGGTAACTATTTTTGCTACATTCCATAGTTTTGGCTGTGTTGTGTTTATTCCTGTTACTTTCCAGGAATTTCCCAATTTTCTCTCTTATCTTGTCTCTTCCCCATTCCTTTTTGAGAAGTGATTTTTGAGCCTCCAAGTTATTGACTTTATTCTTTATATTGTTGATTTACAGTATAATTGGGACAGTGTTATCTATGTATTCATATAATTGGGGCAATGATATCTATGTGTTCAGATTTGCTTTATGTCCCTGCATAACATTGTACTCAACAAAATTATATCACTCAAATATGAGGGAGAAATAGCAGTATTCTGAAACAAGAAGAAATTTAAGGGATTTGCAAAAACAAAACTATGACTACAAAAAGCACTAAATGGAGTACTACACCCCCCAAATTAATTAGAGCAGCACAGAAACCTGAAACCAACATACTAACCAATTTCTGAAAAAAGCCAACACAATCAAAGTATACCAACAACACAAAAAATGCAGGAACAACTAATCATACCATATAAACGCACAGTAACAGCAAACAACCCATTCATATCAATAATCTCACTGCATGTTTATGAGCTAAATGTTTCAGTAAAAAGGTAGAAAGTAACACCCTGTATAATAGAATGGAACAGCCATATGCTGTTTATAAGAAACACATCTCAGATATGAAGACAAAAAGCAAACTAAACATGAAAAATTAGATAAAAGCATATCAAGTAAATGGCAGCAACAACAATAAAGGAGGGGTGGCACTATTTATCTCTAAAAAACTAGGTTTCAGAGTAAGTATCTTACTGAGAGATAAGCATGTTCACTGCATAATGATTAAGTGAGCAATATCTCGAGAAGATGAAACCATAATAAACATACATGCATTCAGTGAAACACCCTCTAAACAGAATAATCAGATCCTCAAAGAATTGAAGAAAGAAATATACAAAAATAATGTGAGACTTCAAGGAAAAGCATATCCTCAGGAAAGAAACTCAATTAAGACACAAAGAACTAAACAACATAATCAATCAACTCAATCTCCTAGACATATACAGAATACCCCATCCAACAACACAGCATACATTCTTGTGCAGTGCAGTTGGTGCATTCTTAAGAATTGAATATACAAATCCTTAACAAATCAAAGAAAAATGAAATCCTACAGTCTACTTTGCAGATCACAAATTTATAAAACGAGAAATCAGAAAAAGAAATAATAGAACCATAATGACAAGTAAAAGGATGTCCAACAACACACTATTAAAAATGACTGGATAATAAATCAAGTGAGAATTATAGCACAACATATCAAACCCTTCAGCACACAGCAATAGCAGTTGTCAGAGATCAATTTTTAGCAATCAACAATGAAATTTTTAAAAGGGGAGAAATCCCAAACCAACAAAACTTAACAAAACTCCTTAACAAAACACTTTCAACATTTCAAACAAAGACTACAACATAAACCCTCCAACAACAGAAGAAAGAAATCATAAGGATGAGAACAGAAATAAATGAACTGGAAACAAAACAAAAATTTGGAATAATCAATATGGCAAGGAAATGGTTATTTGAAAGCATTAGCAAGAGACTGATAGCAAATCTAACAGAGAAAAACAAAGAAAAATATATAAACACCTTGAATAAAGGATGAAAATACATTATCACAACAGATCCAAATGAAATAAAAATAGTAGTACCATACTAATATGCAAGGCTGTACTCCAATAATTTGATAATTTAGTAGAAATAGATAACTATTTATAAACATATAATCCTTGCAAATTAATACAGAGGAAGAAACCCATTCAAATCTACCACGAAAGATGAAATAGAAATGGCCATAAAGAAACTTCCAACTAAGTATTCAGGGAAAAATTGTCACCAATACTACACTATTCTATATCTATTTCAGATATAGAAAATGGCAACAAACTCCTATACTCATTCTATGATGTGTCTTACCCCAATAGCACAGAGAGTTCAACAAAGGCAAGAAAATGGATGTAAAATTCCTCAACAAATTTATAGCCAATAGACTCCAACAACATATAAAAATTAATAATTTATCATGATCAAGTGGGGTCATACCAGGGAAGCAAAGAAGATTCATAATTTGAAAAATTGTCAGTATGCCCCACCTCATGAACAAGAACCACATGATCATATCAATAGATGTAGAGAAGACAGTTGACAAGATCTAACACCTCTTTCTGATAAAATATGTCAGCAGAATAGGAATGCAAGTAAAATTTCTCAACATAATAAAGGCTATATATTAAAAACCAAGAGCCACCATAACACTCAACACGGAGAAACTGGAAACAATTTAGCTGAAAATGGGAACCAGACAATGATGCCCCTATCACCACTTATTCAAAATTGAAGTGTTAGTCAGAACCATCACACAACAAAAAAGAAATCAAAGGATTACATTTGAACAAAAAAGTGAGACTCAATTTGTAGATTATATGATTCTATATAAAGTAAACCTAAGAGATACAACAAAAATATTGTTGGAAACAATTGAAATATTTAGCAAAGTAACACAAGATTGGCAATCAGAAAGCAATTGAATTCCTTTATATCAATGAAGAGAGTGCTAAAAAATATATTAAGAAAGCAATATAATTTACAAAAAACAAACAAAAGATAAAATACATAGGAATAAATCTGACCAATAAAGAAATACCCTGTACAAAGAAAACTACAGAACACTATTAAAAGTAACCCAAAATGACCTTCATAAGTAGAAGAATAACCCATTGTATGGCAGATTCAATAATGTGAAAATGTCAATAATACATAAAGAACTCAATAGAAATAATGCAAACTTGATCCAGAGGAAAGCTACAAACTTCATGTGGATAGGAACGAAACCCAGGGCAAGAAAAGATCTTCTGAAAAGCAGGCAGGAGGCCTCCTACTATCTGACCCAGCAAACGACTACATAGTCACAATAGTCAAAAGTGACCAGTACTGGTACAATGATACAGACCAATAGAAGAGAATAGAAAACCCAAAAGTAAATGCATCCATCTGACGACAACTGATAATTGACAAATGACCCAAAACTTTCAAATGGGATGGGGATAGCCCCTACAACAAATGGTGGGGTAGTTACATAATATGGTATCAAATTGGGACCTGAGAGAATTAAGAGTGAAAGGGTGCAGTCTAGTCTATCAATCAAATCATAGCCAATTCAGCAATGTGGGGGCATGGCTTTCCCCTGAGATTTCTGGGAAATCTGGAATTTCCTCCTTGGAGGTAGAAGACATACTCTCTCTCTCTCTCTGCCACTCCCTGGGAAACATTGTAGCTGACAAGGCACATGGAACTATGCTAGTGCCCTAAACTGGAGAAGCCACATGTACCTACCCTAATGCAACCAGACCTCTGAAGCCGGAGAAGCCACATAGAGATGTGTGCAAGCGCTGAGATGCTTACAACACCACTGGATCCAAAGACTTTCTACCCACTGGCCGGTGATCATCTTGATTTGGTGTCATTGCGTATGTTTGTGAATCTGAGGAGGACTTTATAGCTTGATATTGGTCATATGAGCTGATATTAGATGTATGGACTTGATGTTGTTGGGACTGGCATGCTTTCTTAATGTACAAGTGCTCCTTGATATAAAGTTCTTTCTTACAAACATATACATTTTATGAGTTTGTTTCTCTAGTTTACCCATTAACACAAATGGTTTTGGAAAAGCTGGATTAGCTAAATACAGAATAATGAAACAGGACACATATCTCTCATCATGCACCAAAAATGAAATTAAGATGGCGTAAATACCTAAATGTGCCCCAGAGTTATCAGGATCATCAAGGAAAACTTAAGGGCCTATTGACATAGACTAACAAGTAGAACAAAGACAAAACATACAGTGGAAGCCAAAATAGATACTGGAACCTTTGTGGAGGAGGGGAAACAAAAGACAAACCCCATTGCCGTGGAGTTGCTGTTAACTCATAGCGACCCTCTGGGGAAAGGTGGGAGTGCCCCAGTGAGCTTCTGAGATGGTAAAGCATGACAGGAGTAGAGAGAGTTCTGTCTGCCAACTGGGTGACTGGTACTTTCAAATTTCAGACCTTTCAACTAGCATCCTAATGCATAACCACTACATTGCCAGGCTCCTACTAAAAAGAAAACAATTTTGCATATCAAAGGATGCCATCAAAAGACTTAAAGGAAAGCTCACAGATTGGGGGAAAAATTTTTCATCATGACACGATGCGTAAGCTCTAATGACCGAAACTTTAGAAACCTACAATGCCTAAAGAAATGAATAATTGGTAACCCAGTTTTAAAAATGGACAAAAGACAAGCAGCTTGACAAAAATGAGCCTCAAATGGATAGCCAATACTTGAAAAAATGCTCATGATCTCTAGCCGTCTGGAAGACACAAAGCAAACCTAGGTTGACATGCCACTTCATACTTCTAATCACAGCTCGATTTAAAAAAAAAAACCACCAGAAAATAAGAACTGTGGGAGAGGATATAGAGTAATTGGAACTCCCTAAAATGCTGGTAGGCTCATAAACATGTATAATTACTCTGAAAGATACGTAGCACTACCTGAAATAACTGGGAATGGAAATTCCATATGCTCCAACAATGTTGCACCTAGGTGTATACCACAAAGAAGTAAGAGACAATACACACAGATTGATGCTTGCCCATGTTTGCTGCAGCACTGTTCACAATACAAAGGTGAAAACTGCTCAAAGACCCATCCGTAGAAGAGTGGCTAAAGAAATCCTTCTACATATGGCCCTTGAAGACAGTTGAGTGAGGCAAAAACCCAAAACAGAATAGGGTAGAAGAAATTAAAATAAGAGAAAGAGATTTGTGAGTTAATATCTTTACAAAATCTTTTTTTCTCTCTGGAAGGACAAATGCTATCTGATTATTCACAGTAAGTTACATCACAACTTTCCAAACTTCTTCTAATATTGTCTTTTAAAAAAATTTTGTGGAGTGCATATATTACTGTTTCCTAGTAATCACTGTTGTGGAAATTAAACAATCCTGCTAGCAAGAGACTCTTTTTTCCACCAATTCAGAATAAAGAGAAAACACAATTTAGGACTCTGGGTTACCATGAGGAGATTCACATGTATGTAAGGAGGTATGAAAATAGCTACAAACGTTGGGCAGGATTTCAGGAGAATGCATATGGTTAGGTTTCTCTTTGTCGTCTCAAGAGACGACTGGATGCATCCTGGGGCCTCTTTCTGTATACCTTCTGAGAGGCTCCTCACACTTCTGTGTTGAAAGCTCCAGGAGTCACAGAACCCATGTCTTTTCTTTGTAAAAATCAAAAGGTCAAGGCACTTTGGGGGCCTACTATGTGTTTAAAGAGGCACCCCAAACATAAGATGAGAGAGTTGCTTTCCTATTGAGAAAAACCACTTTTATCTAACAAACAAAACCATTTCATCATTTTTATCTTTATACAATGTAAGCCTAAACCCTTTTCATCATTTACCCTTGTAAAATGTACATCAAACTGTCTCTGACTGCATTATCCCAGTTAGCTCCACTTGCTCAGTTTTTTTTCCCTTGAATTCAATACCTGAGATGAATTTTTGTTATTATGTAACCCAAACTTGACAGTCAATGGTATGTGAAGTCCTATATCCCTGATAAGTTCAATGAATGCCAAATCAGTTGCTGACTAACTCAGCAGATCTCACAAATACAATCACACTTTTTAACTGTGTGTCTCCTGATACTTTATGAACAGTGTTCATTTCCCACAAAAGAAATCCATTGAGGAGGAAATGGGTTCAATTTCTGTGAACAAGGATGATTATAGGCAATAGATGCATGAACATTTGGTCTTTCTCCTGTCCCCTGATGTCTTAGCTTTTAAATATATTGCTGCAATGTATAGCAGGGAGCATAATATAAAATAATAACAATAATTTAAAATTTTAGAAATTTGATTTTTCCATTTTTCATTTTCTCTGAGGGATTTCTCTCAGAAAGCAAGGTTGGTTAAAAAGTATCCTATTAAGGCATAGCAAAAATCTTGCTTGAGTACACAAACTCTCAGGCTGATTGTATGTTGTTGACACTCTCTAGTTGGTTCCAAATCATAAGGACCTTCTCTCTAATATTTTTTCGTATGCTCAAGTCCATTGTTACAGCCCCTGCTTAAGGGTGTTCCTCTTTTTCCTCGCCCTGCTCAGACTGAAAAGTGGTGTAAAACCATGTTAGTGATCACCATTGACACTGTAGGTCAATCTCTTTATGTGCCACCTGAGGCCTCTTTTTCAGAATACAAAGAGAAATCCCAGCTGTTTTACAGAATCCTTTTGGCACTAGAGTTAATGGTGGCTTGCTAAACAATAAGTTTTATATTTGCTTTGAGACGTTATGCTTAGCTGATAACACTTGATGACTTCTTGAGATGGAAAAATCTCCTAGCCTCTGGGGATATGATGAAGAAGTCATAGCTGTGATATAACTATCCATGATCTTACCTAGGGTCAGTGGGAAGGCCAATAGATTTTTTGCTTACCTGTTCCATTTAAATTTGAACAGTTTATCCATATGGACTTCTCTTGATGACCTTACAGCAAAACCAAAGAAAGGATTTCATTGGTTAACACATAAAACTCTTCTTAAGAGTTGTAAATATTCTAGCTTTATCCTTTACCCCTACGACACTATCACATCCTTCTTTTCTCCTGATGTTTCCTTCAGTACTGTTCATTTCTCTTCCCTATCCCACCAACTACCATTTGCCTTTTCTCCCATGTGTGACACTTTTCTCAGAGTATGTATATCCTTCTCTTGTCACTTATAGTTATTCCTTTGGTTTTTGTGAATTAGTCCTTCAACACACTCTACCTATTATTGAAGACCGAAAACTATTATTCAACACAAAGGTTTTCTCGACATTAAAAAGATAAAGTTATTCTTGAACTATTCTTCAAGCATATGTATGAAAATGCACCTGCTGCTTATTATGAAATTTCCAAGGGCTCATGAAAAACTTAAATACCTCACATTGTCCTTTCTCAGCTAGAGAACTGGCCAGGCAGTGATTAAAAACCAACTGGAACACCTAAACTTCTCACACAATGGCTTTTATCCCCAAAGTCTGATAGTTTACTAAGGAAGGCTGGTGGCACAGTTAGCTATTCATTGAGCCGCTGACTGCACAAGCCATGGTTGCGACCCACCAACTTCTCAGTAGGAGAAAGATTTTGCTCCTGTAAAGATTTAAAGTCTTAGAAAACACAAAGGGGCAATTCTACTCTGTTCTCTGAGGTCACTGTGAATCCAAATTGAGTGTTTGGAAGGTAATTATATCTTCAACACATCAGTTACTACTTTCCAAATGCAAGGATATTTAATCTCTTGCATAGGAATCAGCTGGAAGAAATAGAGGCAAACAACACTTTTGTTCTCTTCAGGAACCATTAATCAAAGCATCAATAAAAAGCACCAATTTTTTATAATCCAAGACTATATTAATTCCTTAACTCAATGACCTCAGTTTCTAGTGTCTGATGATTCAAAATCACAAAGTATATTCCAACGTTGTCCGTTTTCTATTCTTTTTAAAATCGTCTTATTTTGAGTTCATGCAACTCTTATCACAGTGCATACATAGATCCATTGAGTTAAGCACATTTACACATTTGCCACCATCATCATTTTCAAAACATTCCCTTTCCACCTGAGCCCCAGGAATCAGCACCTCATTTTTCCTCCTTTCTCTACACTCTCTCCCTCATGAACCCTTGCTGATTTATAAATTATTATTATTATTATTATTATTCCATGTCCCACACTGACTGATGTCTCCCTTCACCCACTTTTCTGCTGTCTGTCCGCCTGGGAGGGGATTACATGTAGATCAATTTGATTGATTCCTCGTTTCTCCCCCATCTCCCTCTTCCCTTCCTGGTGTCATCACACTCAGTATCGGTCCTGAAGATTTTGTCTATCCTGGATTCCCTGTGTTTCCAGCTCTTATCTGTACCCATGTATATGCTTTGGTCTAGCCAGATTTGTAATGCAGAATTGGGGTCATGATAGTGGGTGGGTGGGTGGGTGGGTGGGGAGGAAGCATTAAAGAACTCGAGGAAAGTTGCATGGTTTGTCAGGGCTATGTTGCATCCTGACTGGCTTGTTTTTTCCTTGTGACCCCTCTGTAAGGAGATGTTCAAATACCTACAGATGGGCTTTGGGTCTCCGCTCTGCACTCCCCCCTATTCATAATGATATTTTCATTGTGAACCATGACCCTGTCAAGATAGTATTTCTACTTATGTAGACAATGTCCTTTCTTTGGTCAGTGGATTGGTGTGGCTATCTAGGGAGAGTTAGTTTTTGACATTTTTAAAAACTTACAGAAAATGTGTGAAAAGTACTAGAAGACCTGTAGTCAGATGAGTATTGTTAGAAATGCGAATCCCCGAGGTGATGCTGAGGGTTATGAATCATAACTCCAGAGATGTGCTTCATGAAAATCACCTTGTGGAACAACAGACTTCAGAAGATGTCGAACAATCTCAAAAACGAGTTATTTCCTTTGTAAGATGTATTTAAGTAATAGCTAAAATTTTTTAAATCTCTAGTTTCCTATAGTTTATTATTTCTTGCACACTCGTATGATGTTGTTGTTGTTTGCATCTCTTGGTAAACCTTCAAACTCCTTTGCGCTCAGAACTCAAAGCACAGTTAAAAGTGAAAAATCCCTAAATGTTAAATAAAGTCTATATTTTATGTGTTTTATTTGTTCATTTGGGGTTGTCATCGGGACCACAGTATTGAATTTTGGTTATGTTTTTCAGTCTCTGGAACCCAGGATTGACGAACCTATAGGGGCAGCAAGTAGAATCAGGATTTGGGGGCTACAGAGGGGATGGGGTAAGTAGAAATGGGGAGTTCATGCAAGGAGCTCAGGAAGGAAAAGAATAGTTTGAAACTGACTGTGGCAGCAGTTGTGCAATGAGCTTTATGTGATTGAAGAAACAAATGATGTGGTATCTGCATTTACTCCCAATAAAATGGTGTTGGGAAGAAATGTGAACACAACTATTTCAGACAATATGCCTGATCAGTTAAAATTTAGCTTTGATATTACATGTAGTCACACAAAAGAAACTGTTTATTTTTACACCGATATTTGTCAATCCAGGATAGTCCCTGAAAAAAGAGTGAACTTTTTGTCCCCCAACTTTTTTTTATTAATTGAGAGTCAATTAAGCAGATACCTTTTCATCATAGATCGTCTTAAACCTTACTGTTCATTCAATTTGATTTTTTCTTGTCTCTTCATCTCAGTGAAAAGTAAAACCAGTCATGTGGATCCCTATTACCCAGAATGATGGGAATAGGTACATTTAACCCACTAGTTGTGGAAGCATTTTTGCTATCTAATTTCAGATGTCCCAGGTTCTTTTTTGGCAGAAGCCACTGTTTTTCTTCATTTTCAAAAAAAACTATTGTTCTGTGTCTTTGTGCCTTTTTAAAGTTGTTCTGGCCATCACATCCAAAAGAATCTGAACTATTAATTCTTTGAAGCCATAGCAATTTCATAGCTGTTTACTCAGAGTTGCTTTTCTCCCCAAACTCTCCATTGCCAAAGAAATAAGGTACTTTTAACAGAGCTCTGGGTGCTTGTAAGCTTAACTCTTTTCAAAGCTACATTAATCTGCCATTTCTTTTAGTTTTGACTACACCTGTAAACTAAAACCCTGTGATTATTAACTATTTATCATTTGTAGTTGGACTGTGATTGTTCTCAGTAATTAAAAACAGATGTTTGAAGCTGGAAAAAAATGAGCAGCAGCTGATTAAGGGAAATAAATGAACTTGTAGATATTTAACTTCCAGATACTAGCCGGGTCAAAGGCAGTTTATACTTCCCTGTGTGTGTGTTTTCAGAGCACTTCCAAACATGTCGCTTGATAATGTATCAGGGAGTAGGTTCTTGGTCTTCATTTTCTTTTACTCTTTGCCCATGAAATAGTACTTGCTTTCCTTGTTCAGCAAGTGTGCCAATACATTCATTTTAGCTAAACATGGTTATTTAAATCATCAGTGACTTTTAGATAAGGAGTTTCTTTGCCTGGGAGATAGGTTAAAGCTAAACATTGTGTGTTGCATTGCCTTTTCTTTATGAAGCTGGATCTTTCAAGCCAAGGTTCAGCAGAGTTGACCCACCCTATCAAGTTTACGGTCTGCTTCCTACCAGTATTCATTTCCCTGCTAAACTCAAAAGCCTTCACAGGGCAACATTAAGATGTTCAACAAGTTAGACATGTTTCAAACATGTTTATTATGGGCTAATGTCCATTCCCTCCCTGATCTCACAATTAAGATTCCACTCTTCGGAATTGTGAAACCAATTTAATTTCAATAAAGTTGAGCCAGAGGTTATATGGCTATAAAGTCTAAAGAATCCAGCCCTAAAAGTAAACCCACTGAAGCATCAAAGAGTCATGTTCCATGATTAAAAATGACTGATCAAAATCAAGTCTTCACTCAGTCCTTTCAGACTTTCTCTGGGAAATGTCTATGTGAGTGGAAAAGGTGAGAATTAAAAACAAAAACAAAAGCCAATCCTACTTTTCCTCATCCTTTATATGAGAATTTCATGAGATTCGGGGGAGTATCTCTTTTTCATTGATTTATTTATTGTATATATTTGCCTCAATAGAGATGGTGGTATGTGAGATCAAGTCTATCATTGATTATTAAGCATTTTGTGAAAACAAATTATTATTCATTATGGAAGTCTTCTTAAGAAACACCTCTTGAGAAACAAATTATTAGATAAGGTTCTTTTTTCATTAGTGAATGTTTTTCCATTTCTCATTTCTTTAAATGAGAAATTTCTATTGCTACTACAAAAGCTACTCATGGTTATTCTGGAAAAATTTAAAAATAGATAGGTGGTCTGAGCTGTTCCTTGCTACATGCAGTAAAGTAATTCTCCACAACCAGAATCAAATTTTTTTCTCTTTAAACATCCTTTCAGAAAATTACTTGGGAGAAAAATATCATAGCATGAACAATATTTATGTCCATAGACAGATAGAACTGGCTTTGGTTGACTCGACTCTGACTTACAGTGGGAAGTCATGTGTCAAAGCAAAACTTCATGGGTTGACTTCATGGGTGCAGTAAACTTCCTAACACACCAGACTTGCCACCTCTCTCACCTCATCTCATCTTATCAATTGCTTTTCACCTCCCTTACACAAAAATCCATAAAATCACAGTGACTGATAAGGCCCTGTGGATAAATGTTCAACTGCTCAAACAAGAGGTTTGACTTCATGAGCCACTCCTAGGGAGAAAGATGAGGTGGTCTGTCTTTGTAAAACTTATAGTCCTGGAAGCTGTAAGGGCAGTTCTACTCTGTCCTTGCTATAAATCAGAAATGACTTGATGATAATAAGTTTTATGCCCTTCACCTCATCTCTTACTGACCTGCACCTATTTTTCTCCACTCTAATCACACTGGCTAACTTTCTCCTGCTACTGATTCTCCTAGCACTGCTCCCTTAGACCAACCACTGCCTTCTTTAATTCTTTCAGGTCTCTATTCAAAGGAAAACTAACCATAAAAGCCTTTCTACCCCCTTTTTAAAAAATGCCCCCCTCATTTTTCCTTACGCCTACATTCATAGTTTTTCTATTCCATTTAACCCTTTTTTTCTTATATCACATACTAACTTCTGAGATATAATAAGTTTTTTAAATCTTTCCCTTCCTTTCAACTTGCACAAAGACTCTGCAAGGGCAAGGGCTTTTGATGTTGTTGTACACTGCTATAACCTCAGCACAGAGTATAACAAATAGTGGATAAACAATAAATCTTTGTTGAACTTAAGAGAATTGTAACAGCACTGGAAAGTTTTCTGAACTATCAAGTAAATCATCACATAATGAACTTATATAAATGTTCTTTCAGCTATAGAATTGTCTTTGACTGCTAGAACTATAGGAATAATGTAGATACCCAAAACAGTTGCAACAGAAATTTCATGAACTTCTGCAATGATTTTACTATTCTGATATTTCTACTTCGGTTTCTTCTCAGTCATTTCCTCCATTTGGTATACACATATTTAAAGCATTTTATTGGGGCTAATACAACTCTTATCACAATCAATCCATCCAGGCATTGTGTGAAGCACAGTTGTACATGTGCTGCCATCATCATTCTCAAAACATTTGCTTTCTGCTTGAAACCTTGCTATCAACTCCTCACTTTTCCCTTCCCCACTGCCCTCTCCCTCATGAACCCTTGATAATCTGTGTCACTGTACATCCTCTTGTCTAGCTGGATTTGTAAGATAGAATTGGGATCATGATAGTGGGGGGGAAGCATTTAAGAACTAGCAGAAAGATGTATGTTTCATCGTTACACTGCACCCTGACTGCCTCGTCCCTTCCCTGTGACCCTTCTGTAAGGGTTACCTACAGTTGGGCATTGGGTCCCCAATCTGCACTCCCCCATTCATAATGATATGTTTTCTTTTTGTTCTTTGATGCCTTATCCCTGATCCATTTGACATATGTGATCACACAGACTGGGGTGCTTCTTCCATGTGGGCTTTGTTGCTTCTCAGCTAGGTGACCACTTATTTACTTTCAAGCCTTTAAGTCCCCAGATGGTATATATTTTGATAGCTGGGCACCATCAGCTATCTTCACCACATTTTCTTATGCAGCTATTTTTCATCAGTGGTTGTGTCAGGAAGATGACTCTGTTTAGTATTTATTCTGCTTTTTCTCTTACTCTGGATATTCTAACCTGCTCTCCTTTGCTTTCATAATATGACTTAAGTATTGGTTTGATTCTTATTACACATATTCCTGTGATGGGTGTCCTTCCATGCATCTAATGTTTGTCATGGTTTCCAATATGCCTACTTTTTTTAACCTGGAGAGCTTTTAAACGTACCAATGACTAGATCTCAACCAGGTCAAGTTGGATCAGAATCTCTCATTGGTTTCAAAAGTTCCTTGAGTAGCCACGATTTGGAACCATGGCTAGTTCTTGAAAATGTCTCAGATCACACCTTGTTCTTGCTCTGCATTTAGGGGTGGGGGTAACACAAACAATATGTGAGTTGGTGAAATAGAAGATGGAATGTGGACATAAAAATCATCCAGTGAGACCCCAGAGAAAAGAAAAGCAGTCTATTGCAAGACTCTAGACAAGTTAAGAGGACCTCTATGTAGAACGTGGGTGATTTGAGTAGAGAGAACATTGCAGGTCATACCAATTCGAGGGAGGATCAGTCAGTTATTTATTACTAGGGGTAGTTCTCTGCTATTGGGCTTTTTATTTTCTTTTTCTTACAATCAGTTTGTCTGTCCTGTAGAATTGGTGTGTGTCAGGATCAACTGAATGGCCGTGAGTTCACACTCTGTCTTAAAACATACTAACTTTTAAGAGTGGTACTTTTTTTTCTCTCTCAAAAAATCGTGAGTTAGACCATCCCTGGGAGGATGGTCTGTCTCTAGGTGATATCAGCTCAAAGGTGAATGTCCACCGTCACCCTTGCTTTCAAGATGGTAGTGGTCTGAAGCCTATCTAGGAATACACGTTGAGGGTTTTGATTTGACTTAGAGTGAGCCTTTCTACAGATTGTTTTCTTTACGGTATTGTGAGTCCAGCTCAGGAATAAGTGCACAGGAGAAATGAATGGAATGATTTTGACCTAGCCTCAGCTCTTTCCTACGCGAGCTTCTTTCATGGCACTCTCTTGGTTCAGTGAGTAACAAGGCCCAATTTAGATGGAAGTGAAAGGCCGACACTTCGTATCTTGATCTAGAGAGTAGAAGGGAGTAGAAGGAAGAGGAGCTAGGCATGTCATGGGGATTAGAGCGCATAAGGTAATGATGGGTCGGAACCAACCCAAAGGCACCTAAGAGCATTGTTAGAAAATATACACTTGGGGACTGGTTGGAAAGTTATAGTGATCAAAAGTCAAGAAGGAATTTTAAAATTCATTTAAACAAGGCAATCTCAAAGATTTGCTTTTTACAATTACTACCAATAAAAGTAACATTACCACTAACTAGAGGTTTGGGAAAATATTGTTTGTAGCCTATGTTCCAAAAGTTTAAGAAGCCACTGGTTTCATTTGCTTTATTCAGCACCTGGACCATGGCTAATGCTTTTGGAAGGGTGATGATAGTTTTCTAAAAGCTTTTGAGGACCTTTGAGGCCTGTGCTGCTTTTGCACATTTATCCTATTAAATTATTTGGCTGTATGTGCGCCTTAACTCAAACAACTGATAAAATGGATTAAAACAGAACAAAGTGTAAACAAATTACAAACTAGTCTTTGAAACTTGGCTGTCTCTCTTCTTAAAGAAGCATGCCTTGGCTTTCTTGTGCAGAAACTAAGAAGCCTGTCCGTCTAACGAACCATTATTATTTTAAGTGATTAACACAGAGAATTCCCCGACTCAACTCTAATCCATCTTCAATGATATGTTTCCATGCTTGAGAATACAAAATGGACCCAGTGGAATCACCTCTTAGTCTTAGATTAATTTCTCAAAGCAATCAAAGAAATGGCAGTTTGAATTATTTTGAAAAATGATCTTCCTGAGGAAGAGATAGGGTCAGCTGTCATAAATACTATGTGATGACAGTGACAATGAGGAGTTAGACTTAGGAGATTATAGACAAGACCATGCCTAGGGGCCTTTTTGTCTTTTCTCCATTGGCAAGGGCTGGAAAGGGGGAGGTTGCACACAGCCTTACCTTGTCCATGTGACTGTCATAAAAGCAGAAGTCTGAAGGGAAGAGCAATTGGAAAATCCTTTGAAATGATTTCATCACCAAGTTAAATTTGCCAGACACCCGGGTGGCATTTTCGCCTAGAATCTACTGCTTACATTGGTGCTTTGACTCGCTTTTTTTCCTTTTTGGCCAGGTTCAAACTGTGAGTCATGTGAACATTATATAGCTAAATTTATCAGAGACCCTAATGCTAGGAAAGTTGTTAGTGCCAAAACATCAGGGACATATTCATGTCTTTAGTAGATATTTATCAAATGCCTACTATGTGCAAGGTAGTGCCAAGTGACTGCAGATGTTTGTTCTGATTTGGATCACATTTGGCTGCGAGTTGATTTCGTAGCCATTCTTTTTTGGAAGTCCAACAATTCACTTTCCCTTCGCCAAGTTTACAAAGCTGCATGTGGCTTACAATTTACTTAATCAAGTGGTGGTTCTGTCTTTTTCCTTTTAATGGCTGCTTTCTCTTTTCTAAGCCTTTTCATTGACTAACTTCACATCATAAAATCAGCACCGTCGACTTTGAAGACATTTCCTAAAATGGGGTGTTTGTAAAAGGAGATTTTATGAAATCTATGGCATATAACCTCCTGCGTCTATTTACTCCAAACAATTGGACCATAATCCTCGCAGAGTGGGACAGGGTCTAATTCTTACTGGGTGGGAGGAGAGAAGATTTACACTGAGCAGTCATCACTGGCATATACAGCTGCCTTTCAATGAGTATGGCCCTTACATTTATCCTTTCTCTTCCTTGTTCTAGACTCACCCAGCCTAAAATAAAAAGGATATATTTGTATATATGCAAGTCTTGGAGGACTTGCTTGTCTTGGAGGAATGGCTGGTGAAAATTGCAACGAGGAGATATAGTTTCTAAGTAACCAAATTTGACTGAATGTGTGTACACATGCATGCATGCATGTATGTGCATATTTGTGTGCGTGCACGTGTGTATGCCTGCACGTGTATGTGCATGTCTATATATTACCAAGGCCTGTATTCTCCAAGGAGACATCAATTCAAGATGCCATTCCAAAGGTGAGAGAAGCACAAACATTTTCCTAAGTCATATTTTTGTGCTTGGAAGAGGTCTCAGCATAGTAAAATAGATTTCCACCATGGGGCAGACACACTCATCGAGTACCTTCTCAATGTCAGGCACTCAAGCACTGGGGATTCATTGGTGAAGAAAAGAGCGATAAAATTTGGCTCACTCCATGGGATGAAAATCAATTCCAAGCTGCCTTGTGGCGGAGGGGGTTTCATATTGGGCTTTGATGTGCATGGTTGGCAGTTCAAAACCACCAAGAGCTGTGCTGCAGAAAGACTGGACTTTCAACTCTGGTAAACAGTTACAGTCTCAGAAACCTCCATGGGCTTGCTATGAGTTGGCCTTGACTCGGTGGCAGTGAGATTATTGCTTTTTATTGCTTTGTACAGCTCCAGCCCTCGCCCGACCATTTTCCCTCTGCACTTTTGCATCGTTTAAAACCATTGGGTAAAACTCGTGTACCGGTTCAGGTAGGAAAGCACACACACAGCACTGGGCAGCGCACACACACCCAGTCACAAACATGTTTTCTGTTGGGTCGCCTAGAAAATTCCCCTTTAAAGTTGTACGTTTGTTTTTTTAAAGTTGTACGCTTTTAGGTCATTCTTCATAGACTCTCATGACAGTACTGGTTGCAAAGGACAGCAGACAAACTTTACAAAATGGAGACAGAATTTGAGTGTTGGCAATAAGAGATATGAAGACTGGAGGATGTCTTACATTTCGATAAGAGCAATGTGGTTGGGCGGTGGTTGACATTTACTGGGATGGAGAGGCAGAAGGAAAAAGCCAGGGTGCTGGAGCCGAAGACAGAAATCAAGAGTTCTGACTGGTCCACAGCCCTTGCTCCTTTGTACAGCTCCGCCCCTCGCCCAACTGTTTTCCTTTTGTGCTTTTTCTTCATGTAAAACCACAGAGGATTTATTCATTCAGAGTGTCTTCACTTAACTAACTCTATTTCATCATTTGACAAGCGGGATTGACAAAGCCGGTTACAGCTAGTTCTGGAGGACATGGTGTGGAAGTAACTTCTGACCTCCTCTGATTTCAGTGTGGCGGACAACACAACCCACAACAGACCATGGACAATGGCCATGGGCAGATGACAGACATGCCTTCCCCACCATCCTTCTTTACTTCTCCTTGCTAGAGAACTGTGTCTCTGTTGGATGTGATAGTGTATTGCAGCTGCTAAACAGAATGAACAAAAAAATGCACATGATTATGGGGTTTATGAAGGAAGTTAACATGTGACCACAAGTCAGAATCAGAAAGCACTAAGGACACATTGTTTTATCCACAGAAATACCTCTTCTCATCTAGCAGCAACGTCTTTCTCTGGTCCTCACTTACCAGACACATAATCCTTGGCCTCTGCCTTGTTCCTTGTGCTGGGGAGTTCACAGCTTGCTCTCACAATCTTGTCCAGGCTCTTCTGCCTCAAGGAATCTTCCTCAACTTCTTCCTATAGGCAACCACCACACACACACACACACACACACACACACACACACACATATACAGTGTGCGGATGTTGTTCACATCTTAGTCAATCCCCTTATCCCTTTGAAACTTTCCCAAGGGAGAGAGCCCTTACAGACCCCAGATTGTCTTGTGTCAGATGAATAATGTTGCCTCATTTCCTCCTCAAGAAATCTCAGAACAAAATCTGGGCTCTCTCCTGAGCGAAGGGTTTCTTGAACAGCATGACTTCTACCGACCTTGTCACTCAACTGCTGCTCGTCTCTTTCCTGGAGATGGACTGTGATGAAGTCAGTATGGACTCTACCCTCTTGGTGAAAGCAAGAGAGAAGTAATGTCCATGACGGATGCTACAATAGCCTTAGAGCTTCCATTTTTGGAGAGAGTCTTGGGCATTCGACCCTGGTTAGGAAACAGTATGATGGGGGAGCATGAATAAGAAAGAAAATGTCATCTGTAACTTGTGCAAAACATCTAGAGATAAACCAGGAATCTTTCCCGTTGGTAAAAGAAACAAGCAAGAGCTGGCGAACTAGGCCTGTGGAGTCCTGCCAAACTCAGACCGCCTGCAGACACTCTGCAGATTCCTGCTCATTTCTATTTTATTTGATTTTCCTTGTCCTTCCAATACCTCCGTCATCTTTAATCATGCATAAAATCAAACTGGCAAGCAATATTTTTTGGTTTGTCTTCTATTTTTTATAATCAGAATCTAAAATTATACCTAAATGAGTCTTCATGCCTGGAATATAGTGTTTTGAAGTGTTTTAACCATGAGGAGAATTTTATGTCTTTAGGGACAATGTTTTAAACTAAATGATATTAATACTCCTTTTTTTGTTGAAACTTTATCACATGAATCAAGCAAATAGTTTGAAAATGTTTGGAGCACTTTCAAAAAGCACTGTTGTAGCCATCATACAGAACTTAAAAATTAGATGCCCATAGTTCAACTATGATAAATATATGCATTGTTTAACCAACAAGGGTTTTTTTTTTAATGACTCAAGATTTAGAAGGCTGAACATTTTTCATAAAAATAAAAATTTCTGCCTTCCCATGAAAAAAGAGATCCTGAAGATCTACTGACTCAGAGAATGTCCTTTCTCTTTTGCTCATGTAGTCAAGAAACATTTCTTGAGTACCTACTATGTACCAGGAAGAATGGGGCTGCAATCCCCTGGGCTGGGGCAACAGCCCATTACAAAAGGAGGGATAGAGCAGGGAATGCACTTCAGTGTGCCCGTCCTGTGCCCAGGCTAAGTCGCTTCATGGTGCTCAAGTCGCAAGTGCACTATTAATTTTCTCATCATAACGAGAAAAAATGTCTTGCTATCAATGTACGGTCCAGACAGCTAGCTCTCCATCACACCTGTGTGCTTTCTCTTTCATGAGATGGGGTTGCCATTTTCACATTCCTCCCTCCTTTTCCCCTTCTTAAAAAAGATCCAGGTGATGTAAAAAATTCTTGCCAATGGAATATGAAGAGAAATAATAAGTGTCATTCTTGAGGACTTTTGTGAAAATTGTTTTATTGATCTGTCATTCACATATCATGCAACTTAAAGTTCAACCATAGGAAGGGTTGTGCAATTTTCAGCATAATCAAATTCAGAACATTTTCTTCTTTCCTCATTCTCCTTGTTAACTTCATGCTTCTGCATAGTTATTAATTCAGTTTCTGTCTGGGTACATTTACTTATCCCAGGGTTCATATACAGAAAGTCATACAAAACAAAAGCAAGGAACAAAGATAAAGACCCAACACATGAGAAAAGCTATATATAAGCCTCAATCAAACAGTGAGAAAATATTCAAAACTTGAGCAATTCTAAAATGGATCACAAGGTGAATCAGCTAACAAGATGTTAAATTTTAACCTAACTACATATGCCATAATTGACTTTACAATGCTTTCTCTCTGATAACAAATCTACTCACACCCCTGTGCTGTGGTCCAAGGTTTTTAGCAGAGTCTTTATCCATACAGAGGAACTTTGGTCTTCTATGGTCATCACAGTCTCCTGACAACAAAGTGTTCAGAGTTTAAGTTCTGATATTGGTCCCTACTCTGGTTTTGGATTTTATTATTTACAATCCTTTTATCACACAGGCTGGTGTGCTTCTTCTATGTGCATTTAGTTGATGTCTCACTCAGATAGCTGCTTCTTTTAAAACAAGCCTGTAAGTCCCCAGAACACTATTCTTTCTGATAGCCATCTGATTTCTTCACCACACTTGGCAATAGCACCATAGATAGCTTCAGTTATCACTTGAAGAATTTAATAGGAAAGACAAAAGAAATGGGTGTTGGTTTTGTCTTTACTCTCTTTCCTCTCCTCTTAAAAACTAAAGTAGAATGTTTTAGGTTTTCAGAGCTAAATAGAATGGCAAAAGTCTACACCTCTGAGTTGCACATGGGAGAAAGGCTCTCCTTGAATACCAGCACATCCTTTGATCTTGATATGGAGCTTTAAGATGTCCATTAGCATTAATGTAATGTAAGGGTGATAAGTTTGGTTTTGTTCTAGACCTGAACCCTGGCTCCAGATCTCTGATTTGAGACTTCTTTAATGAAGCCATTGAGATAATTGGTTTCCTAATAATTTATTCCTCAATCAACTTCTCTTTCACAGGAGTACATTTGGGTTTGAATTGACAAAGTTGAAACAAAACCTTAAACTTTCACACAAAAGGAAGTATCTTCAGAAATCATTTTCTGATGAAGACAACATATGTAAAAATATGATCGATACTATTCATGCATAGAATGTTATAAGACCTGCAAGAGCCTCCAATAAAATTATTTTTTTTAAAAAGAAAGAAATCAAAAAAAAAAAAAAAAAAACCCAAGCTGAGCCCCGGTGGCGTAGTGGTTGTGCACGGGACTGCGGCCCACTGGGATGGAGGTTCAATTCCTGCTCACAGGAGCAAAGGCTGGGCCTCTTACTCCCACCACCAGAGGGCAGTGATGCCTAAAAAAAAAAAGGAAAGAAATCATTTTCTAGCCTTCCATATTCAGTGTTTTATGGAAGCCTATGGGAAGACTATAGGTATGCTAAAATCAACAAGTGAAAGAAGTGTAGAACTCTTTAGCTACACCATCTATAGTCAATGTTTGAATTCTCTCAGTTGTGACTTTTGCATTCCCTTCTTTATAAGTGCTTCTTGACAGTTTTTAGTTGATAATTTTCCTGGTCCTGTGCAAAGCATGTTGACACTCTGTAAGGTAGTCAGATTAAGAAGCTGAAGATCTGTGTTTGATGAAGTACTGCTTTGACAAAAATGAAGAATTACCTCAAAGAATTATGAACAATTTACATGCAATTCTGTAAGTGGCATCCATCTCCTTTCCTTCTGTAAAGTTTTGGGAATCTGACAGCTTCACTACTGAAATAAGTGAGAAGTTAGCTTCATGTCTCTGTCCATCTGTCTATAGTGTGTGAGTCATTTACTACATGGAGATACCAAATTAAGACAAGCTGAGTCTAGGAGGGCATTTGCATTTAAAATACAGTTTTTAAAAAAGAGAGTAAGTTAGAGGTAAAGAGATATTAGTGATAGAAACTCTTTGGACTAGTGAAACCTAGGCTATCTATTACTAGTGTCAGTTTAGACAGGATTGGCAGGTCCTGAATTTCACAGAGACCCCTGTCTATTCCTGAGGACTTTATCACCTGGGTTTGGCATTCTCACATTTATCTATTATGTTACCCCTGTATTCCCTTCTTTATATTTAGGATTTTGCTTTTGTTATTGATATTTTCTAATTCCTAAAATCTGTTCATCATTAGCCTGAAACCTCTACTTCTTGCTCATAAATGCAGGTATCTCTTCTCCATTTTCATAGTCATTTGGGGAAAGTAAGAAAAGAGTGCATAAAAACTCTTTCAAGGTCATTAAGTTGACATCTTCCATTTGTTCCAGTTGCTATTTAGATTTTGTCTTCCTGACAGCTGCATTCAGTAAACAGTTTTATGTTTTCCTAACAAATGTTTACATGGATGGATTGCAATGTACTTTGCCTTAAATTGATTTGTCAATTCATTCAAAACTACCATTGTGGCATATATATATATATATACATACACATATATACAAACATATGTGGAGAGAGGAATATAAAGAGTTAAATGCTTGCTATAAATTATATAATTATTTATCATCAATATCCAAAGTTTGATCTATATCTGGAGAAAACTTAGCAAATAAAAACCTTGTAGTATCTGCAAGTTGATTCATTACTATGGTGCAGCATCACTTTAAATTCAATGAATTTCACTCTACATTTTTCAGTGTTGAGTCAGAGACATCTAATGTAAATATTTTCTCAGGATATTAAAGAAAAATATTATTTTGAAAATCAAGTGAGTCTTGAATACTTTTATTTTTAAAAAGTCACTTTAGAATTTCCTGAATTTGAAGGTTCTTGATGGATTATGCCCTCTTTCATAGAGAAAGAAATGGAATTCAAGTGTGTTTTGATATGTCAACTTTGTATAAATATTAATTCAAACTCCCCTAAATCTTGTCTAGCACCACCCACATGCTTGTCTTCACTAGTTGTTGCAAGTCAAATTATCCTAAGTTCTACCATTTACCTACTGATTATTGCAGCTTTAAATGTCATTCAATGTGTTAGAAAGGAACAGAAACAACATAGTTATTAAAGCTTCATGAAAACGTGTCACCAACATTCACTTGTAGCTTTGTTTCATTTTACTTGTGTCCACAATCAATGCTCATGGAGAAAGCACTCGAGATTTCAAACACAAAATACATTGAGCACATCTTCTATACAAGATGTCTTTGCAGCGCTAAAGCGCAACTATATCACTTTGAAGACTAAGATACACCTAATCATTCAACAGGGATCTCGAAATTACAGCTGGATTGATGAGGGCACATGGGATGAAGAATGTCATTGCTGACATCAGAAGGATCTGGGCTGAAAGCAGAAAATATCAGACAGCTGTTTAGCTGTGCTTTATTGACTATGCAAAGGCATTCAGTTGTGTGGATCATAACAAAGATGGATGGCATTGTGTTTATTGGAAACTGTACACAGATCAAGGGGCAGTATTTCAAACAGAATCAGGGGATCCAGTGTGTATTTAAATAGGCATAAGTGTGTATCCAGTTACCTCCTTTACCCTTTACTCAATATGTCCCTGTTTCCTGAAAGAGAACTTGAAACACTTAGGGAGGAAGATCAAGGACTATTGCTTTGAGTATGAAGTAGAATTCAATGTAAATACATAAAACCAAAATCTTCACAATGGAACCAATAGACAATTGGAGAAAAGACAGGAATTGGCCTGGGTTTCATTTTCTTTTTACCCCTGATCAATATTTATGGAGACAGCAGTCAATAAATTAAATGATACATTGTATGGATACATCTACTGTACAAGGCTTCTTTTAAATGTAAAGGAGCAAGGATATCACTTTGAGCATCAGGGTTTCTCTGGCCCAACACATGCGATTTTCAATTCCCTCATATATATGAATGTGAATAAGGAAGGTCCAAAAAGACTCAAAGGCTAACAGAAGAATAAGCAAGTCTGGCCTGAAAGAAGAGCAGCAAGAAGAATTCTTAAAAGTGAGAAAGATGAGAGTTTCTACCAGACTTTAGGCATGTGCTATCAGGAGAGACCAGCCCATACAGAAGGACAGCATTTTTGGTAAAGTAAAAGAGAAAGACTCACTACAAGATGGACTGACATAAAAACAAACAAATGAAACCAACCAGACTCACTGCCATCAATCTTTTGACTCATAATGAGTGTATGGCCACACAATATCAGCTCAAACATAACAAAACTTGTGAAGGTAGCAGTAGTTTATGTGG
This sequence comes from Nesogale talazaci, assembly GCA_004026705.1. Lineage (NCBI taxonomy): Eukaryota > Metazoa > Chordata > Mammalia > Afrosoricida > Tenrecidae > Nesogale > Nesogale talazaci. The sequence continues at coordinate 88,841 of PVJH01002025.1, forward strand.
TTTATAGAGTAGCAGTGACTTAGAGACCACTTCATACCACATAGGCACCTGAACAGCACAGCAAAATAGTTACCCCGTGGCCAAGGATTCCCTAAAATAGCAAGAGGGAGCACACAAAATGCTATTGCTATAACATTTATAGTGTAAAAGATATTATGAAGCACCAAGAGATGATTTAAAATATATAGGATGCTATGTGGTACATAATATACAAAACAATGTACCATTTTATATAACGGACTTGAGCATTCACAGAATTCCATGTCCATATGTGTCCTGGCACCTAGCCTCATGGATACCAAGGTCTGACTCTATTTGATTAAGTGTTCAGCATAAATTAAGATTAATTATTTGGATTCTTATTTTCGATTCCTCGTTCAGTGTTTTTTATTATATTGCTTTTAAGAGTCTAACATTCTTTTTTAAAGAAGGAAAAGAAGTGACTTTTCTATATTTGAATCACAAGTATACATACTGTACCTAAGTAGGATAGCTATACTATCAAAATTTTGTAAGGAGGAAAAAAAGGTCTAAAAATACGAGGCTTGCGGAATGATAAAGCAGACCAGGTTGAGAAAGACTGTTGTATCTTGGCAGCAGGCTACAAGAGCCTTGCTGGGGTAATGATGAAGTCCGTGGCTGCTAACTGCAAAGCCAGTGGCTGGAACCCACCAGCCACTCTGTGGGAGAGGGGCAGGAGATCTGCTTCCATACAGAGTCCAGCCAAGAAAATCCTCTGTGGCACTTCCTCTCTGTCAACTTGGGTTGCTATCAGCCGGAATCAACTCAAGGGCACCTCATCATGACAAGGACAGCAGGCTGAAGTCTGAGTGGAGGCACCGAGGAGGGAAGATAGAGGATTTCCTTGTTTCTTGTTCTTCTGTAAGCAAACCTGTCTTCCATGAAGAATAAACACAACCTGAAACAATTCAAATTGTCCTTGCCTTATTTCCCACATTGCCAGAACCAAGTTCACATTCAATGAAGATGAATTATAGAATAAGGCTTGGGGGAGCTTCCTGCTGTCTAAAATTCCAAGATCTGTGGGGAGGTAGTCTTTTCTCTCAGCTGCTTCTGCATTGGTCAAAACTGGGATGTCCTTGGCACTGGGAAGTTGCAGGGAACTGAGCAGAGCTCTCCAAGGCCTTTCTGCCCCCATACATCCTTCAGGAAGCTCTTCTACAATCTTTGTTGAGCATGCAGAAACATGATGTTTTCCTACTTTCTGGGTCTTATCCAAACACAAGAGCCAAGGGTTTTTGTGCATTTAAATTTATCACAGATGATCTGTGGTTTCTGTATTTTATCATCCACTCCAGCTCCTGGTTTTGTAGGCTGTATAGAGTATAAATGATCCTTTTGTGGAACCTTCTCAAAATGATCCCTTCCAAGTGTCCTAGAGGTGTGTTTTGAAGCTTAAAATGTAATAACTTACAACTTTGTATCACAACTCTATGTACTAGCCCTACACTGAGAAAATAGCTGCCTTGGGATACAATTTAATGGACAAATGACTGCAATAACAGATGGAAGTATATGGATTTTTCAAAGATGGACTTATGAAATTTTTGTGTTCTGTCAAAAAATTATTTCAGGATATTTTCTCTCTTCTTAAATTTACCCACATAGCACCATGATCTTTCTTTTTTAACCCCTCTTTATTAAAGTATAATTTATAAACATAAAATTCATCTAGTAAAAGTGGACCATTGAAAAAAAATTAAAATATTTATAGAGTTGTGCAATCCTTCCCCAAGTCTAATTTTAGGAAGTTTCTCTCACCTCCACCAAATGCCCAGATGCTTAAATGCAGTTAATTCCAGCTGTTACACCAGATAGCCACTGATCTGCCTTTTGTCTCTACGTTTCTTGTTTTTCTAAAATCTTCTTAAAAATTAAATGATATAATTGTCAATGAGCAAATTGCAGTTCTCAAAATTGAAGTGATGATTAAATGGATAAAAGAATACATGATGGGGAAGTACCTTGGATGGATTCAACAAAGAATTACAGCAAAAGAAAATTTTGGGAGCATAACTACAGAGGGGATCCAGGGATTTTTGATAAAAATATTCAGATGTGTTGCTATTTAAAAGTGCTTTAATAGACATAAAGCAAAGGCTTGACCCTCTAATTGTTATTATGCTAATTATAAATGGAGTCTCTTGCAGTTTTGCAATGGAATAGCTAAGTCAAGTCAATGTCAATGATCTTTCTGGGACCATACTACAAGATGGGGAAGGGCTCCCAAGAGACTTCTGGAAGTGGGCTGGCTAGCTGACATTTGAAAGTCAGCTCAGATTTAAAATAGTAATGGCAGCATTTAACCAAAATTAAGGTTCAGATGGGTTAGGAAAGAAGGATTGAAAGCAGGAAACAGAGAGAAGTGTAAAGATTGAGGTTATATTGTGAGGACCACAATGAATGGCATGAAACAGCATGTATCTGAATCATTGAATGGAAAACTGATTTGCTCTGTAAACCTTTATTCATGTCTCCATAAAATGTTAAAAAAAGAAAAAGAAGAAAGAAAGGAATAAAATAAACTCAGCTTAGATTAAGCAACAGGCAAGAAGGAAGTGGAATTTGGCATCTTCTGCCATTATGCTAGTCTAAATTAGATATTGATGAACATTTACATGGAAGACTCTGTATGAATGTGTTTTTTATGTCTCTTGGGTGGATTTCTAAGAATGGATCTTCTGGGTTGTATGAAAATATTTCAATAACCTTTTAATAAAGTACAAGACTGTTTTCCAAACTGATAGTACCATTGAAACACTTGTTGATGGAGAATCAAGTATTAGTTTTCAATACAGATTGCAATTCAATGTAAAGAAAGTCAGTCTCCCCACAAGTGGACCCATAGATACCATCATGATAAACAGGGAAAGGATTGAAATCAAGAATTTGTGTGTGTATGTGTGTGTGTGGCATCACTGCCCTCTGGAGGTAGTGGGAGCGACCCAGCGCTGCTCCTGAGAGCTGCCACTGGACTTGAACTGCCAAGCCTGCAGGCTACAGTCCCACACTCAATCACTTACACCATCGGGGCTCAGCCCAAAGTCAAGAATTTTAATCTACTTGAATTAATAATCAAGGATTCTCGGGCTGCGGTTAAGAAATAAATGCCACATTGCATTGGGAATGCTGCAAATACCTCTTAAAGGTGTTGAAGAGCAAGAATATCACTTGGAGGATGATGGGGCAACTGACCCAAGCCATAGTGTTTTCCATTTCCTCATATATGTAAAAACTAGACCATGAATAAGGAAGACCAAAGAAGAATATAAAGATGCTTTTGGACTAGCTTATTGGTGAGAAATATTGGAAGTACCATAGGCTACCAGAACTTGTCTTGAACTACATACAAGACTTCTGTGCTAGACTCTGCTTAGAAGGGAGGCGGGTGGCAATTCAGTTCATGTTCTTTGGACGTGTTTGTAGGCAAGAACAGGCCTTGGGAAAGAACACCATGCTTGGCAATGCAGAAGGGCAGTGAAAATGGGGAAGACCCCAGATGAAGTGGAAGTGCTTGAAGCAAAGGGCTCAAATGCAACCATTGTCAGGAGGCTCAGGACCTGGCACTGTTTTCTTCCTTTGTTCCTAGGGTCACTCTGCCTCAAGGGTCTCTGATGACATTAACCACAATGGCTATGGGGGCAGATCAGCACCTCTGCTCCTTCATTGAGGTGCTGATGGACTCGAGCCACAGATTTTGGGGTGCACAGCTGAGCTCTTCACCTTTGTGGCACAAGAGCTCCTGGGTTTATCTTCCCATCGTCAATTTCTGAAGCACCAATAAGGTGGGCTTTGACAATTTTGACAGTCAACGCTATAGTTGTCTTTCTCACAGACTGGAAATTAGAAACAATTAGGTTTTTTCTCACAAGTAGATTCAATATTTGAAGCTTGTGTTAGACTGGATTGAATATAGAAACAAATCCAGAGACACTCATACATATGTAAGAAAGAGGTTTATATCAAAAGGTCACTCTATATTGAGATAACATTCTAGTCCAGTCCAACTCCAATCCATAAGTCCAGTACTAGTCCATAAGTCCCTCTCCAGACTCATGCAGCCACATGCAATGTTGCAAAATGCAGGACTGTCACACACTTGTGAGTGCAACATCTTGTGGATCCAATGGTGGTGGACGCATCTTCAGAGAGTTTGTTAGTTCCCAGGGACCTCCTTATGAGAAGACCATACCCACAAGGAAGTACCACCCACCTATGACCTGATTGACATGTTGAATACCCTCCCTACAATTTCCTACCTCTTCTAGTTGACATGAAATTATGTAGCTACTTCAAAGTTTTTGATTTTTTACCAATAGCCACTCTCTCTTATGCTTTTTGTTTAAAATACTCTCAGAAATTTGTTTCATGTTTTTACATATAAATAAAACCTTAGTAAATACATTTTATTCCACATACTGTGTGCATATTTGGAATATTTAAAGGACACATATCACATGCTTCAGGCATATTTTTCACATATAAATAACAGATATGATCTACAGTAACCACAGGCTAATGCCACACATTATTAACTAGATGAGGTCATTACTAATAAAGATTAGCTTTAAATTTACTATTTTACTTGAATGTTTAAAAAGCTGTCTTAATTTTAACAGTTATTCTAAAAGTGAGGAGTTCCAGGTTCTTGACTCTATAACTTATTCATTATATGATTGTTCTACAAAATACACATACTTTGGAGCAGAAACCAAGGCAGAAGTATCGGTAGAAGTCTCATTTTACTTCAATATTTTCATTTTCACTCATTAGGGATCATAAATATTTTATCATCTTTAGGCCAATATTTTAAATTCTAGATAGCAAAATACATTAGTTTATTCTTGACTAATTTGTCAGTTCACTATTAGTTGGCAGATTTACTTTATTTTTCCAATATAGGATTCAGCCTATGCTTATTTAAAAGAACATTTTAGATAGCTAAAAGACATGTGGACATTTAATAGAAAGTAGAATTGACCCACGGGGTTCCTAAGGCTGTACTTTGCATGGAAACAAGCTCCCTTCTGTCCATGTTTCCATCACACAGTGGCCTGTCAATTCTAACTACTGACCTTTTAGTTAGCAGCTGAGTGCTTTGCCACTGGGATCCTTCATGTTTCTGCAGACACTTTTAACTTGAAGCATTTCCACAGCTGCTTTTTGTCTTTTATGACATTAACTCTGTTGAAGTATCCAGTCCTGCTCTTTCCCACTTTTTTGCTCAACTTTTCTCACTTTGAGCTTGTCCAATAAGTTTTCAAGATTTGATTCTGGTTGTGCAGTCTAGGCCAGAATCCTGGACAGAGAGCACCATGTCCTGTACAGACGGTCACATCTAGAAGCACGGATCACCTCCTGGGGAAGGTTAATTTTAGTGTCCTCATTCTCTATTATATAACTCTGATCACTTTATCTCCACTCTGAAGCAAATGAACAGCCTATAGGAGACCTTTTAAAGCATTGCAAATATTCTTATCTTCAACAAAATATTCCACTGGATCCTACTTCTTTTCTGGTCACATGCTTATTATGATGCTTGCAAAATAGTGTTTTTTTTTTTAACCACTGTGTTCCTTCTACGTTTTCTAGTCTGCATTTTTTATTCTAGTGTAAGTAAAGCTCTCTTTTCTTCCCCATTTTTTATTCTTCTGCTTATCAGTGCATGATCTCAGAAATTCCCTTTTTCATGTTTTGTAATTCATTACAGACCTTAATTATTTTTGTATTCCAATAGTTGGATCTGACCAGTGGGTGCCTCTTCAGGCAGGCTTCTCCTTTCCTTTGGTGTGGTTCTCTCTGGGTGGTTTGGAGGTTTGGTTTCTCTTTGTTTGTGTTTGAGTGCTTCTTTACTTTCTGGCATAACAAGATGTTCCCGGTTTATTACATTGCATTACCACCCTGCCCAGAGGGCGCAACCTGGCTCGATGGAAGGGAGTCAGGCTTGACGGGTTTCCCAAGGAGGACCATGGTGGCCGTCTTCAGTCCAGATCCACGTCCTCACACCTGAAACAAGAGGGAGCATCGTGATAAGTGGAGCAATGGCAGACATTATCAAGAATTGAGTCTTGCCTGGACTCAATCAATGTCCATGGCAGCAGTAATCAAGAGATCAAAAGACTAGTTGCATTCGGCAAATCTGCTGTACAAGATTTCATCAGATTATTGAAAAATGAGGATGCTATTTTGAGGATTAAGGTGCCTCTGCCCCAAGTTATGATATTCTCAATTACCTCATCCACTTGTGATAGTTGAACATTAAATAAAGAATTGATGTCTTTGAATTGTGGTGCAATAGCATATCGGTAGTACAATGGACGGCCAAAACGATAAACCCAGCTGTGACAGAAAAGCCAGGCCAGAATTCTCTTTCTAGGCGAGGATGGCATGACTTCATCTTGCATTGATTGGATGGATTGTCAGGAGACACCAGTTGCTGGAGAAGGCTATCACGGTGGAGGGACAATGGAAATGAGGAAGGTGCAAATGGAGATGGAGTGACATGGAGGCTGCATCTAACAAACCTGCCTCAGCCCTGACCTGTCATTCCTTCAGAAACTGGTCAATTACTTGATGATAGGCGGAAAAAACAATGCCTATGGAATTTTGATTATCTCTTGCTTACATAAGCATTTGTATTTAATCAAAATTGCCCACTGGAAAGACTCTCATAAGGACAATGTATATCGTGAGTGAGAATAAAATACAAAGAAATAAATCAAAAGTGATAGACCTCATCTTTCCAAACATAAAAATGGGCTACTTAATTTTAGCCCCAAACTAGGAGCAATTATGATGTAGACTCACCCTCATGAAGCGATTACAGAAAATATGAGTGCTATCGCTTCGTAAGGTGAAGAAATCAAATGGCATGCCAGGCTATCGGAAGGAAGCGTGTTGAGGGTCTCCTAGGTGTGTCTTCAAAGGAGCCGCCTCCTAAGAGAGGTGCCCACTAAGTCTGCATGGAAGAAGCCCTGTGTAAGTTTAGATGACAATTGCTGTGAACTTCGTGGCATAGAACAACATAATTTGATTATTTTACAGTCCATGAGGTCAGCCAGTGTAAAAATGAGATTATGGGGCTGATACCTCTGGAAGCTCCAGGGGAGAATCTCTTTCCTTGCCTATTCCAGGACACCTGCATTCTTTGGCTCAAGGCTTCCTCTTCAAAGCCGAAAGCATCTATCAAACAAAGCACAACAAAACCTAGAAATCAAAAGCAAAAAGCTCAACAACCAAACCCACTACCATGGAATCAATTCAAACTCTGAGGGGTTCTAAAGATTAGACTATAACTACAAATTTGGGTTTCTAAGATCTTTGGAAAGCGGATAGCAACCTTTATCTCTCTGAGTGACTCTTGGGTTCAAACTGCTGATCTTGCAGTTAGTAGCTCAATTTTTAACTCACTAATCACATCAGCCTCTACAAGTCCCCTCCTCTCCCACCCTCTCTTTTCACCCTCACCTCACCTTCACTAACTCAAACCCTCCTGTTTTCTTCTTAAAAGGATTCGTGCTGATAATGAGCTCACCTAGATAAGCCAGAACACTCTTGTCCTCTCCAAAGATTTAACTTTATCACATCTTCAAAGTCCCTTTGCCCTGGAAGGTAACCTCTTCATAAATTCTGGAGATCAGGAGATGGACATCTCTAGTGTGCTTACCACAGTGTCTCGCTCCTTTTCTAATTTGCTCACTTTTTTTATCCTTAATGCATCAGTTGGTGCCTAGCATCAAGGAGGGCTTGGATGAATACAGTTGGAGTGAATGAATTGATATGAGGGAAACTGAAATAAATGACCCTGCATGCCTTCCCAGCTGCAAGATTACAACGAAGGTTTGCTGGCTTCAAGTTCAGTTCGTTTTCCACTGTATCACATCTGTCTTCTCGATGTTCCTTCATTTCCATCCGGGTGCCCTGATACCAACTGAGATGAGCAGTTACAGACAGAGCTCATTAGTTTCAGGTATCCTTGGCATGTTCTAACATTAACGATGTGCCCATCTTCTAATGAAGTGACGGTTGCTAGGGTCTGGGGAACATTTCTGTATTTCAAAGAGAATGTGATTTTAAGTCTTTTGGATGTCTGAACATCTTGTGTGCTTGCATCCTGTGTACCTGGGGTAAAGAGGAATTTAAAAATGCTTCAGAAATTACTTTGGAACCTGGAGACCATGAATGTTATTGGTGACGGTTCTTCTGCAGAAGAGAGGAATGGTAATCAAGAGAGAGTCATGGTGCTGGCATGCACACAGAGTAAGGCACCTGAGAGCGCCAGGTGATCAGTGTCTGCTACAGAGGTGGGAATGTGGGGGCAACTTAATGAAATCATCACAAATAAAAAGATGTGACCATCTGTCTTGATGTCAGGAAGGATAAGCAATTATAATCCTAGCTGTGTGCTGTGTTTTTGAACACAATTTCACTGGGTTATATGAAATGTGAGAAATTCCCACTGGGCTTTCATCTGTGTTTACACACCTTGGGAGATCAGGTTTGTATGGTCAGGTCTAAGGCCTGCATTTCCTAAGTGAAGGGCAGTAGAATGTGCGTAGGGGGCGGGGGAGGGCGCATAGGGAACCTTTCCCATGAGGAAAATCTCATGTGTCAAGCAGAACGCGGTTACTAGTGGTATTTTTTTAATAGTGGTATTTTTTACTTAATCGCTGCATCCAAACTCTCCAGTAAATAGTTTTGAGCCATTGACCAGAGAAGGGACACCAGTCACGAAACCAGGGCGCATGCTCAGATTTGCCCATCTTTGCGTCAGAGCCTCCATTGAATTCTCATGCCTGCAGATTTTGGTTGCTGTGTAGTCGTGGCTTTAGGGGGGAAATGCAAAAGTACTTACGAAGCAGAGGTTATTCTTTGGGGAAACAGGAGTCCTCCTACCCACACGTTCTCTACGTTCTTGATGTAGGTTCGGTAAGACAACGACATGGGAATCAGCAGTATACCTTCCTGTTGGGGTGTGTTAAGTGAAATCATCTTAAGCCTGTAGTTTCAGCCAGTATGAGCAATGATATTAAACAGATGTGCCCTGGAACTGGGGACAGTGTATTTATCGGTGGTGCTTATCTGCGTCTGAGTCAGGTCCTCCAATGTTTGAAAAGCTTTGATGCCTCAGCACGATATTTGCCAAAGTGGTGTCTATAACGAGCAGCCAAATTCTCCGTATTTCAGGCGCTTTCTTTTAAACTGCTTTTGAAGGAGACTGTCAAGTGTTGCATGCTGTATGTCAGTTAGCACTTGAGGGGTGAAATTCACAAAGGGCACTTTATGTACCTTCACAACAAGGATATCTTTGCCAACACTTCAGAGCTATTTTAAGCGTTGGAGTTGTAAGTACCTCACTCTTCTTAGAGGTGATAGTAGCCGACCCAGCATGACTAGATTTTAAGTGTTTTTACACTCCGAGGACCTCCCTGCACACGTTGGGATTTCAGCTATGTTCTATAGACAAAGAACTGTGCCCTCTGTTTTTGTAGAGTCCTTCATCTACAGGGAATCTTGATCATGATATTGACACTCAAACAAGTGTTACTTCAAGTTCGCCTTGACAGAGTCACCGTGAGGTGGAATTGACTCGATAGCATTGAGTTTGGGTTTCTGAGCTTATTGGTTCCATATTATTTATTACTTGGAGTATAAGCACTTGTCACTGTTATCTCGTTTCATGCACATGATGAACTGAAGCAGTTGGGTTGGTTTTCATTGCCAGCAAGTCCGCTCTGCCTCAGAGGAAAAGTACGTGTAACAGATGGAAATGCCACCTGGTCTTGTGCCATCCTGATGATTGCTTCTGTGTTTGGATCCATTGTTTCAGCCACCGAGTCTGTGTCAGTAATTCATATTTCCTGAAGATATGTGAAAAGGACTAGAGTAGATAAATTTAGACACTACCCGAACTCTTCTAAGAAGCATTTTGGTTGTATTTCTTGTTCATTTGTTCTTTGGGCTGCCTAAAGTCTTTGACATGTGATTGCATCAGTCTTTTCATTGTCCACCTCAAGTTGCAAAGATCAAGGCTTGGGTCAGGTGCATCTTGATCAGCATCACAGTGATAGCTTCGCCTTCTAATGCTTTAAAGTGATCTCTTGCCCAGTGTCATACAACATCTGACTTCTTGATGTGGCTTCCATGGACATTGACAATCCACCCAAACAGAAGTCTTTTTCATAGAAAAGATAACCGGACTCAAAAAGTTTATGTTAAATGTCGAAGGAAATAGAACATCAGTGATTAAACTGAATATGCACTTATTTCAGAGCCTGCACTTTATGATTTCTTAGTCTTAGAAAAATAGGGCTGCCAAACAATGGGAAAAATGTGGGTGTCTAAAGTGACATAGGACAAAATAAGAGGAAATCAAGTAAAAAGTACCAATGAAGTTCTTTATTTCTCAATATTCTTCTCTTATTCTTTCTTGTGTGCATATATACATATATGTATAACATACATGCACATACAGACAGACATAGACACACATAGATGCACATAATATATACATGCATCTATGTGTGTGTATATACATGTATATCTATTGTGTACGTGTGCCTCTATCCATCTACCTTTTTAAGGGGATCAAAATTATTAAAGAAAAAGGAACAATAGAAAAAACAAGATTTTTTTTAAGAACACTTATCCAGAGTATTTTTTTCTTGGGTCCTGAAATACTTGCATTTTGCTATCATTTTTGTAAGCCATTTTGTTGGTAAAGCTTGAAAGTCTTCGTTCCTATAGATCAGAGCTGGGAATTTAGTTGAGGTTCCTTTACCCTGCTCATTATAAGATTCATTTTATACATGGGTGATTTTGAGAATAATAGGGGTGGGGGGAAGAATAATTGAGAATGAAAGCTGGTGGTTTAAGGATTGGGAAAATCCCCACCAACTCATTTTGGAGATAATTGTGACTGGCCTAACTTTACAATGCCTCTATGATTCCTTCTACTTTTCATTAATTTCTTTCTTCATTCATTAAACAGATCAGTAACAGGGAAGACAATAGAATTAAATAGGAATAAAGACTTCTTTTCCCCAAATCCCCAGTGTTTCTTTCAGAAGAAGGCCATTTAATAATGGGAGGTCCATTCTGATTATGTAGAGCCAAGGAATTTTTACATTGTTATTCATTGCTTTCAGCCAAAGAAGGAAATGCTTCTGTGGGAGTAAGGATTGACTGAGTTAACTGAATATTTAAGGAGCATTCACCTACCAGAGGAAAAAGTGGACACTTTGCAAACTTAATCTTTCCTGGGACAAAGCTGCAGTATTAATTACTTACCAGGCACTATTCTGCTTTGTTTGGAATAGAACCCCAAATTTTTGTGATGCTAACATTCATGTATAGAGAGAGGTTCAACATTATTTTCCCGCATCTGACCTGTCTTTCCTTTGACCAAGTTCACTGATTACCTGTGTTATTTCTTTGTAGAACTGTTGTGATATTTACCATATTCCCTCTTCTTGGATTTGGCTTTCTAATGAGCTACTTACTTAGGCTTTCCTGAAGTATACAGATTGGGTTGGGAGATTTTGCTGCTCAAAACCAACACAAACAGTCTCTAATTGCTTACTTCACAGAAAAAAAAGTCAGACTTTGAACATTTTAAGCTCCACAGTCAAGGTTTTATCTGACCTGACCTTATGGTACCTTCTCAAACATCATAGTGGTACCATTTGCATTCATCCAACTAAAACCCAGTGCCCCAGAATTGGCAAAAGAGTGGAAATTATTCAAGGCTGAGAATTTGTCTGTTTTCTTTAATGTTGCATCTTCATTCCCTAAGAGAATTCCAGCTAGGCACTTGATAAGAGGGTACTGGATTGAGCAAATGAGTCATTGATTCTGTTCGACATTTCTCTAACTAGGAAACCGTGCTTATCTCCTTTCTTCCTTGTGGGGTGCTTCTCTTCCCCTTTGCTCGGAACCTATTCACAAGCCAACTCCACTAATAGGACTCAGTTACCTGTTCAATTCTCAATCACGTCATTTTGTCACTGTCATCTTTCAGTTTTCATATATCTGAACTTTATGAACCAAGTGCCTAATGGTTGTCATCATCCAGGGACTCCATCATTTGGACTTTTTAAATTCAAACTGGTAACAAATCTTGCTTTTCTTCCTAGCCCCATTAATGTAGATTTCTCTTCCAAATGTTTTTGAAGAGAGACTTACTTAGTTACACTATGCATGTAATTTTCATTCAATTTTATTTTTGAAAACTTTTTAGTACTCCAAAACTTTTGGAAAGCATAATTTTGATCTTAAGATATTTCCTTGAACATTGAAGATACTCCAAAAGTACATAGTTAATACTTAGGAGAACCACATAGCTATTCCACTAAAATAGTACAATCTTTGCTTATTGTAGCTCACTCCAGAGAAGTTTTAATTAAATAATAGTCATTCAATTAACAGCCACTAAGTTATTAACTATACCAACAGTGGGCTACTTAGCATTTTCATACTAAAAACCATTGCTATTCCTCCCTCTTAACACTCTTCTGCTAAAAGTTTTTAAGCCTCATACTCATTCTTAATAATAATTATTATTATTATGGCCAACATCTTTTATGCATATGCTCATGCCAGCCATTGTTCTGAACATATTTGATAGATATACCTCTCAATTACAAATGTGACTTCTCACTACCACTGAGTTAATTCCAATTCTCTGGAGCCATAAGACAGAGTAAAACTGTCTTTTAAAGAAACTAGAGGGCTGAGCCCCGGTGGTGTAGTGGTTATGCGTGGGACTGTGGCCCAATGGGATGGAGGTTCAATACCAGCAGTGGGGCTGGGCCTCCTACTCCCACCACCGGAGAGCAGTGATGCCCAAAAAACAAAAAAACAAACAAAAAAAGAAACTCGAAAGCCTCATTTTTCTTCCAAGAGTGAGTGGTGGTTTCAAACTACTGAGTGTACAGTTAGCAGCCCAGTGCATAACCCACTATGCCACCAAGACTCCTAAATATAACTTGCTCATATGACCACCTATTTCCTGGTGGGTCTGGTAGCCACAGTCTTACAGACTGATTTGGAGCTTGGTAATTTAAAATCTCAACACTTAGCTGATTCTCTGCTTTGGTCTCACATTACAGACACTTCCAACATGAAGTCTAGAGAGTTGAGGATAGCTAGAGAGTAAGATATATCTTTGTTTTAGACTTCTGAAGTATTTTTCAGACAATAGAATAAAACAAGGACACTTGTTTTATTGAAAAAGTAAACCTATGTTTATACATTCCTAGAGCATTGATGCACAATCTGTAGTTCAAACATTTTCCTCTGTTATAATTTCTGTTTACACACTTCAATCTCTTTATGTTTGTGACTCAGTATGGTATTTCAGTCATCTTAAGATCCATGTCAAATATGGACAGTGAATAAGGAAGGCCAGATAAAATTGATTAAGTTAAATTATATATTTGTGAAGGATATTAAATATTAAACTGCCATAAAAATGAACAACTCTGCCTTGGAAGAAATATAGCCAGTAGGCTCCCTATAAGTGAGGATCACAAGATTTGATTTCCTGTATCTTGGGTACGTTATAAAGAGACCATACCCTGGAAAAAGGACATCATGCTTGATAAAGTGAAGGCTCAACAAAACAGAGGAAGATGCTTAGTGAGATGAATTCCAGAGTGCTTATGGCAAATGGTTCAAACCTAGCAACAATTATGGGATGGCACAGGACTGAGCAATGTTTTGCTCTCAGAATGGACTAGATAACACTTAGAAACATCACCAGCATAGATGGGTGAAGTATAAATGACATTAGTTCCTCACTTTCAAATAAAGTACATTAGTTCCTAGATTTCAAATAAAGTGGGCACTTTCTCCCCCCTAATAATATATGCTTTCTAAACTATAAACTTTGACTCCTGAGATGGTTATTAACCTCAAGGGCATGCTTCATGTCCCAAACCTCCTCTCTACTTGTCCTGCCAGACAAGGCAATAATCTATCAAAGGAATTATAACTTTGGCAGAGACTCTTTGCAAGATATATTGACTATGATAAATCGAAGATTTCTGAAAGTAAAATCCTCATGCTGTCTTTCAGGAATTGCACTCTAATTTCATGATCTTGAAAGTCAATTAGAGTGAGGGGTTTAGTTCTTGTCAAAATGACTGTAGAATTGCCAATATATATGCACATACACACACACTCCTTTATTTAACTTACTTTGCTTCAGGGTATAATTATATTTATTTATGCAACAAGATTTGATTGCTCCTGAATAAGAACTTGGATGTTTTTCCATAATATTTCCCTGCCTCAGTAGAGAAGATGAGATTGGTGTTCACCATGAATTGGAATCCACTTGATGGCAAGTGGTTAATAAGAGAAAAATAATTTGACAACGCTCTGTGGACACCCATTTTTCCCTGGAACATTTGCATATCCTGAACGAACAGGATCCTGGTGCTTTCTAAACCACCAGACAAGAAGTTTAGCTTAGTTCCTCTTCTAGAAAAGAGGTTCATAGTTAGACATCACAAGGTTGTTCTGGCTCTAGGGAGGAATACACGTTGAGGTCCCTGTTGGCACAGTGATTACATAACTAAATCCTCCGTAGATTGGATGTACCAGTGATGTTGTAGGAGAAAAGAACGTGGGATCTGTTCCTACAAAGATTTGCCACATGGCTGTCTATGAATTGGAATAGATTTGATGGAACCCAATCTAACCAAAGACACACAATCATATAATCCAACCAGATACACACACACATAAAATGCACACACCTATGTTTCAAAACATTTATGGGAAAATTCTATTATATTTGATCTCCATATTTCTGATAATAATTTTAAAGCTTCCTTGCATGTGTGTGGATATAATATTACCTCTTTAAAACATGGCAGCATCTAAATTGAATCATTGTACTAGCTAAGCATTATCGAGTCTTTAAATCCACATGCAAAGAGATAGAAGTAACAAATAAAATCAAATACCTTCCTATAATAATACAGAGGTTTTATGACTGCACTGGGGGGGGGGAGCTTATGTGCATAATATCAAAATGAATCTATTTTCTCTACCTTTTATATGATTCATATTTACAGTGTTTTTAGATACTCCATTAAAACAAAAACAAAATCAGGATGCTAGTTCTATATATGCCTTCTCTCATTCTTCCTGAGCCTGGAAAGAGAAATTTTTGCTTTTGCTAAGTTCCATCTATTGAAGCAATTCCTAGAAACTTATAAACAGAAAACTACATGTTTACTATTTCAAATGTGCCAATTGTGTGGACACAGTACCCACATCTAATTGGAAGGAACAGTAGTTGCCTGAGAAGGATCCCAGGTGAAGTGCTCAGCTGCTAACTGAAAGGTTGGTGTGGACACTCCAGCTGTTTTGTAGAAGAAAGATGTGGCTGTCCACTTCAATAAAGATTATAGCACTGGAAAGCATAGGGAACAAGTTCATCCTGAATTGTCAACTTGCTGTGAGTTAGAATTGGGTTGACAGCAGTGGAGTTGCTGGTTGTGCAAGTCAGGTCCACTGCAATAAGCGTCTACCTAAAGTGAGC
This sequence comes from Nesogale talazaci, assembly GCA_004026705.1. Lineage (NCBI taxonomy): Eukaryota > Metazoa > Chordata > Mammalia > Afrosoricida > Tenrecidae > Nesogale > Nesogale talazaci. The sequence goes on from PVJH01002025.1 coordinate 104,415, forward strand.
CTTGCCATTGCTCCACAAGGAGCCTTGATGGCACAATGGATTAGGCCTTGAACTGGTCATCTCAACATCAGTGATTCAGACCTACCAGCCACTCCAAGGGAGATAGATGAGGCAGTGTCTGCTCCTATAAAGACAAACTTGAAAATTGTATGCATCAGTTTGAATTTGCCCAATAATTCATCCTAGAATTGACAGCAGTGGGGTGAGTGGATTTGGCATTCACATACAATGTATTTGTTCACTAGTTTATTTGATAAATACATTTCCAATGAGAACTGCGTTCTGGACATTGCATTTCCTGCTTGGGCACTAATAGTGAATAGATGTGTTTTTTTCCTGGAGTTTAAAATCTGTTGAGAAAACAGATAATAAACATAAATAAAGGAATGAGGCATAATTACACAGAGCGATAAAAGCTTGTGATGAATGGTAGAAAACCAGAAGTTCTCCATAGTTTTGTATGTATTGCTCTGAGTTGTAACTGAGTTGATAGCACCAAGCAACAGATTCAGGGATTTACCTCTTTAATTAGTCTAAACAGAGATATCCATTACCTAAAGCAATTTTTAAAAATTCTGGTCCCCCAGATTATGTTTATAAGGAACCATTTTTTAATCACCCTAATTTGCACCAGACGTTTCCGTGAGTGTTTTGGATATTGGTCTTCGCTACTTTCCCACATGATCAAGAGCATTCTCCCTCAACAACAAGATGTGAAAAGACAAATCACAATGTGCATTTGACCAGTCAAGTCTGATGTCTCTTTGACTGGCTGCCCAGTTTTCATGTTGAGCTCCTTGTGTGTCTCTGCAAATTGTCCTCCTCTATCCACCTCTTTGTGGCCCACTTTGTCACCTGCCATCATCTCCTTATTCCCAGAGATTCTTTTCCCACCGGTCTTTCCTGCTAGCCAGGTTTTTTTCTTTCCTGTTTCTAAACATACATCCCAATGTCTGGCACGATCTTCACACTTTCCCCAATCACCTTCCCAGTTAAACCTGTCTATTTAGCAGACAAGTACTTTAGAACTTCATATCTATTTTTTTCTCATTCCAACGATATATTCTTTTTTTGGATACAAATGTCAACAGGTAGGATCAAATGGAAAGAGACATGAAAGGTTAATTCCTCGATATCAGCACCAACTATAGGAAATGTATTCACACAGTTAGAGCTAAGTGGAGCTCCTCAAATTAGCTGTGGTTTGTGACAACTTAGAAATCAGAAGGTGTTTGTCAGCAGGAAAACAAAGTTATTTCCATGCCAGGGGTCAATGGGTGAACAGGTTCCTCTTGCAGAAGAGCCCTTCAAATGGGGGGGGGGAGCACAATTGCTACTGAGTAAAGCGTTTAAAGACTTAACCAATATCAGCCACTGTTGTCCAAATTCAAAGGATTGCTATTTTGCACTTCAATTGTACATCAAATGTGAATCCCCTTTCAGATATCACTAATATCAGTCTGTCATGATCACATATGAAGAAAAACAAAATTTTTCTATAATTTGTACATACACTATAACTGTACATGTAGAAAAATAGACTCCATCCCTATTGTTGACAGCATAGATATAAGAAAATCTTCCAAAATGGAGACTGTATGATGAATTTTATTATAATGGATTATTTTTAAAAGGTTACAGAAAAGACTGCTGAAGCCAACATTTATGTATGGCCAGAAACCTTTCATGTCCTACAGGAAAGCTTCAATATTTTGCACTAAAAAGAGTGACAGAGAAGTAGGGAGGCAGCACTATGTCAAAGGTGGAAAGCTTTTGAGACCCAAGGCATCCTTGTTGCATCCAGATCTCTGTATACTGCATGAAGTGGAAAATGTCATCTGATGTTATGATTTGAAAGTAAAGGAAAATTCTGACTTCATTATTTTTTCCCAATGTAACACCCTTCTAAAGTCCCTCTCTTTCCAAGCCACATTTTAAATCAATTGAGTATGCAATGTAGAAAGCTACAATGAAGTATAAAAATATTTCTTTGTAAAAGATGTATAAAAATTAATTTGGTAAAAAAAGAATTAATTGGATGAATGGGTCATTGATGTATAGTCACCTTCCAAAAAGGGTTGGAAGTGGTTTATAAAATTATACAGTTAAGACATGAGATACACAAAGAAGAAAACAGAGACTATATTAAATTTGAACAGGGGCATCGCTGCTCATGACAAACTATTAGATCTGAATTTCCTAGTAATGATTATGAAAGAGAAAGACTAATCAGGGACATAACTTACAGATTTTAATTGCTCAAGATAACAAAGTTATTTGTTGACATGTGGAAATATATCTCTATGTATCTCTTGACATGTATGTAGGAGGAAGTCTTCCCATCCTTGTCTCTGAGGAACACTCTGGCTGTACTTCTTCAAATACAGATTAGTGTGTCCTTTTAGCAGTGAAAGATACTTGACTCAGTATTCTCCAGCACCACAATTCAAGTGCATTCATTCTTCTTCCATTTTCCTTATTACCTATCCAACTGTCACATGTATATGAAGCAATGGGAAATACCCAGGCTTGCCTTAGGAGCTTATCCTCAAAGTAACTTCCTTGCTTTTGAATACTCTAAAGAGGTCTGGTGCACCATATTAACCTCAGTTAACTTGTCTTTTGATCTCTCTACCGCTGTTCCCGGGAGTATTGATTGTGGATCCCAGAAAGTTTTAACAGCTTCAACCTTTTCAACATTTATCACAGTGTTACCTATTGGTACAGTTATGAGGATATTAATTTTCTTTACATTGAGTCACAGTCCATACTTAAGGCTGCAATCCCTGATCTTCATCATCAAATGCTTTAAGTCTTTCTTGTTTTCAACAGACAAGATTGTGTCATCTGCCTATTTCATATTGTCAATCCTGATGCCACATTCTTCTTCATATAGTCAAGCTTCTCTGATGATTTTCTTAGTATAAAGATTAAACAAATAAGGTGAGAGGACACAACCTTGTTGCACACCTTTCCTGATTTTAAGCCACATCGTGTTCCTTTGTACAGTTCTCACTTTTGAGAACTTTTGATTCGTGTACAAATTCCTCAGGAGCACAATGAATCTCTGTTGGGCTCTTCTAAAAAGGAGACACTGTATGGTGGAGGGGAAAACTCCATCAACAATAGTAGTTCAGCATGAACAATGATACATTTTCATGTGTTTTGATTTCTCATCATGTTGCATTTGTCTCCAATTGCTGCAACAACCTATTACCACAAACTCAGTAGCCAGGGATAATTTTAAAAAATCATTTTATTGGGGGCTGATACAAGTCATTAAAATCCATCTATGCAACCATTGTGTCAAACACATTTGTGCATTTGTTGCTATCATCTTTCTCAAAACATTTGCTTTCTACTTGAGCCCTTAGTATCAGTTCCTCATTTTTACCCATCCTCCCCACCCCGTCCTTCATGAACCCTTGCTAATTTATATATTATTATTTTGTTATGTTTTACAATGTCTCCCTTTTCCTCTTTTCTATTGTGTATCCTCCAAGGACGGGCCTATATATTGGTTTCCCCTTTCTATGCCACCTTCCCTCCACCCTCCTGATATCACCATGGATAAGTTTTTTACAATTCTGGATATAAAAATATCTGAAATAGCTCTTATGATGATGATCAAAGTGTCAGCGATCTGCATTCTTTCAGGAGATTTTAGGGAGGATCTGTTTACTTTCATTTTCTAGTTTCTAGAGTCTACTTGCATTCTTTGACTTGTGGCTACATCACTCCAACATCTTTTTCTATCTCACACCACTCTGACTTCTCTCTCTGTTTTATAGAACTCTCGTGATGATATTGGGCCAATTCAAAAAGTGCAATATGATTTTCCCAGAGGAAGACCTTGAATTTAACCACATAAAGTAATTTTGCTTAAAAGATGCCATATCCACAGGTTATCTGGTTTAGGACAGGTCATTATTCAACCTACCACACATATCTTAATATATAGTTGGATGATCAGATGATAATGCATCTCTATATGTACTTCTTTGAAATGCACAAAATCTCAAAATAGATAAAACAGAAAAGTAGCAGAAAAAAAGATGAAGCAGGTGTCCTCCCAGAGAACCTGTGTGTTCATTTGATTTATCTCAAGCAATATTTGGATTCATGTTGGGTCACATAGTTTGAGATTTGGGGTCTCTGAAAATACTTGGAATACAGATACTCTTTACTAATATTTAAGGACAGATACAATGGTTTAAATTCTGTTTTGAAGAGAAAAGTTTAATGGTTTTCATTCTCAATCATGCTCTCAATGCAAGTTTATCTTTCCTCAGTTCAGAAAAGTCTCAATTCTGTCCATTAATGATTTGCTTCACAGTTAAGGACTTAAACACAGGGAAGAAATTGGACAAGGGTAAACTCAGCATTCTAAGTTACAGGTTGTAAGATGAATCACCTTAGATTGTAATTTTTAAAAAGAGTTTTCAAAATATCTCAGACTCAAGATCATCAGGTCTACTCTGACACACAGCAATTCTATATAACCATTAAAATTCTTTGAAAATCACTTCAGTTGAAGCAGTGACTTTGGGTAACATTCAATGTAAAATTTCTGTAAATATGTACTCTATTTGGTAATAAGATAAACTCATTTATCTTAAGGGTTCTTTATGGGTATTAAGAAATAGTTCTTCAAGAAGGTGACCTAGATTTGGCAAAAGATATGAGGCATTTATTTGGATATTACCCAGATTTACTAGCATGAAAAACACACAAATGTTCCAGAATAAGTCAAAAAGTATTGCTATAAAAGAATAGAGACCTTTATTTAGCAAGTATCTGGAAACAAGTGGCTATTGTTTCTTTACATATTCTCTACTAAAATCTCTGATGGCGATGTGTTTTCCTCTTTTTAACCCTTTCTGAAATAATTTTGCAGCCTTTCATTTATACCACTTCAAAAAGGCAATTTTGGTATCCTCAGAGGTCACAAATTATGTTTATATGAAATAGTCTTGAGTTTGGGCAATGAAAAGAAGCCTGAGAGGTCAGAGAAGAAGAATATAGGGTAGAGAAGTTAAGATTTCTCAATAAAATTCTTATTGGGCAACTTTTGTTGTCTCAAAGAATAAGCAATTACATTGTCATGATGGAAAAATTATTCAGGGCAATTTTTGATCATAGCAATGCAGTTGTCAGTCTTCTTAACATTTCATAATAGATCCTATGATTTTCCTGTTTCCTTCCTGAAAATTTGTTAAGATTATGTGTTTGGAATCTCTCAAAACCCCACAAAATTAAAATGGCCTCAAAATGAGATTCCCTTAAAAGCCACTGTTTTGACTGGACATGGCTTTAAAGACATCCAAATGTAACAAAGGCAAGTTTATTACTAAATAAATGTATCTGTAACAATCCGCTGACCTCAGAGACATGTTTAAACACATTTTTGAAGTAAATGTATTCCTGTATGAACCAGAATCCTACTTTCAAAACTTTTTGATTTATCCTCATGCTACCAACACCTAGATAATGCAAAAAAAAATCTTTGCCATCAACATATAGAAAATATGAAATTTTATTTTCTTGTTTGTGAAGCAGAGTATTCAGGACAACTAAATATATCTCAGGTCTTCAACATACCAGTAAAATGGAAGCAAGTTCAGAAGACTTCCTTATTTTATGACCACAAAAGAAAAATCTGGACTGAAAGACTGTGCTTTTCACATTGATGTGAACTGTGTTCTAGGGTACCAAAAACCCTCCAAATTCCTTGATATTGAGTCAATACAGGTGTAAACTAACCCTATAGTACAGGGTAGAACTACCATGGTGAGTTTCTGAGACTATAATTCTTCATAGGAATAGAAAACCCCATCTTTCTCCAGGGGAGTGGCTGCTGGTTCAATTCTGACCTTGCAGTTAGCATCCCAATGAGTAATCACTACACCACCTGTGTTCCTGACTCTACAAAAGAGACTCTAAATGTCAAATATCATTGAAAGAGAACATTTATTGAGTCTTAAACAGGAGAGCCAAGTGGAAAAAATAAAAAGGCAGTGACTTCCTCAGGGAGACAACTATCTGATCACAGTGATGTCCAGGAGTTTGCAGGGATTTGGAGACTTAAATAGAAGGGCAAAAAAGTAACTGTCACAAAAGCATGCTTGGTGACAGATCAATATATTAAAATTACAAGGAAAACCCCAGAACTGGCTATAGTACCCATACATTATATTAGACAGGAGAACGTCCTTGAGATTCCTCACACGATAAATTAGTGATTTACTCTCTTTTGCCAGTTTTCTCATGGAAGGCCTGACCCCCTTGCACTACATTTTCAAATCCTGCTCATACTTTAAATGCAAGCTCCCTTCTCAATTATCCTGAAGTCTTCCACTAATGCATTCATTCAAATAATGCCCTTTCTTTGAACTCCCAGAGCATCTATTGTCTGTTTATCTCCATTTGGCATTCCCATGAATAATATCTTACACTGATATTTATTTCACGCATATGCCAGATTGTAACATATTGTAGGAAGCATGGACAGTGTCTTCTATTTCTGTGACTTCTTATTAACTCCTCTTGTCTTCCTTCCATGTACCCATTATGATTGCATAAGTGGATTGAGGGACCACTACTGAATCACACTCGGATTTAATGAAGATCACCCAGGAAACACTAGAAACAGGTTGTAACTAGGCCTTTCTTCCCAACTCTATCAATGAATAACAATGCCTAGTCTCCCTTGCATTTATGATTCTCATTCTTCACAAGTGCTAAAGCCTTATTACTCTGTCTACATTTTTCAATTGATAGCCTTTATTACCCTGACTCTTTATCTCATGTTTCATTATAATATTTAATCTCGTATCCATTTAAACACCGTATTATTTAGCATATGTGGCTATCTCTTTGACCTTACATTCACCCAGACTTTTCTTTAAACCCTGCCAAAGATCCACTCTGAATTGATGTCTTTTCCCCATGAGATTTGAGCTTGGGAATATATGTACACAGGCAAGATTCAATTCTATAGTCGTTTCGCAGGATCTGGGCAGTCCCCGACTGTTCCCATTGCCTCACTGAACAATGTCAGAGGTGAGAGTTGACAGTTGTGTGCAGATGATAATGAGGTAATGCTTTGGGGGTGTAACAATCCCTATAAACTGGAGCATGTGTCAGAAGTGAAAATGATTTCTTCTTCGAGAAGTTTGTTCTCATCTTTGTGCCACAGAATTTAACTGCTTTCTGTCTCAAACTAGTTGAGAAGATTCTAATCACAATTCTTTTATGAGTACACATGCTTTCCAGATAGGCTCACAAGCATTGATTCCAAAAAGGATCACTTAAGAAAAATCACAAATGAATTTTATAGCTTCAGCTTAGTTATAATTCTCATTGACTACTCGATCAAACATAAAACATGCCATTTTAAATCTGATTTTCAGTTCTACAATTATTTTTGTATGTATGTATGTATGTCAAATTTTATGCTTAACATAAGAGTAGTACAGCAATTAAGCATTTGGCCGCTGAAAGGTTAAAGGTTTGAACCTACCCAGCAGCTCTGCAGAGTAAAGACCTTGGTGTCCTGATCCCATAAAGATTCTCACCTAGAAAAAAAATTATGAACAAATCCCACTCTTTCACATGGGGCCACTATGGATCAAACTCAACTTGATAGCAGCTAGCAACAATGTAATACTTATATTAAATAGATACATGGGAAAATGCATGAGGAAGTGGAAGACAAGCTGTTACAAGAGTAGTGAGCTATTGGGAAGTGGACGCCCAAGGTCCTACCGCATCAACACCTGACATACTATGTTAAGAGCTGTATCATTCTAGCAAATGAGTGGCAGACTTCCTTTTTAAATTAAATCTTTTTACTGGGGTTTAGACAACTCTTATCATAACCCACACACACATCCATTGTGTCAAGCACTTTTGTACATTTGCTTCCCTCATCATTCTCCAAACACTTGCTTTCTACTTGAGCCCCTGATATCCGCTACTCATTTCCCCCCTTTCTCCTTTCTCCCCATCCCCCATGAAACCTTGAAATTTATAAATTATTATTATTATACCTCACACCATCCAATGTCTCCCTTCACCCACCATGGTTCATCCCCCAGAGGGGAAGTAAAATGTAGATCCCTGCAATCTATTCTCCCTTTCTACCCCAACTTTGGATTCATTTAGTTTATACCCGCTTACAACAGGGTGTGTCTCAGAGGACTTATTTCATTGCGGAAATCATCCTGTAGAACTCCTGTTATTTGTTTTTTCTCTTTTTTGGTAAATACAATTCAGGATTGATGAGTATATAGGGAAAGTAAATAGAACAAAGGTATAGGTGGTAGTGGTGGGGTGGGGGTACATGCAGGGTGATGGAGCTAAAAAGGTGAGCTATCAAGGTGACTAGGATGAAAAATTCTCTTGGGAAACATATTATGGAGGCAATGGTGCAATTCTGTTTGTTGAAATTGAACTATAGAATAATATGACATATGCATTAACACCCAACTAGCAACAAACTAAAAAGAAAAACAAAACATAAATCCAGGAATGGCTTTTGGGCTCATACGGAATGCTAACTCCAATTTAAGAAAAACTCATTCTTACATTATGGCTCCACTCAATGCTCATCCTCAGGAAGAGAACACAGAAGACATGGGTGCTATAGCAAAATGTGGCAAATAATGTAAATGTGGTTGGGGTCTTAAAGGCTTGTTTCCACATGTGCAGCCCTTTAAGTGAAACGTCCAATAAGTGCACATGGAAGAAGCAGACCATCATCAATCACCAAAGGATGACAAATGGTTGGAATTTTAAGAAGTGACTAGTATCAGAGACTAAATTATGAGAACCCATGCACAGAAGGTGATGGTAGGAAGTGGGAACCAAGAATTATTTGTGGAAATACCTAAGTCTCCAGAGAACACCCTGTATCTACAATTGTAGGATGGGAGGAAAGTGGTTTCTAAACAAAGAGATTTGGAGAAATAAATATAGAAGATCAGAGACATGAATCTGATGTGAACAGCTAAATCTTTGTCAGTAGACCCCCCCTACAATGCAGGTTGGACCAGATCTACTTTCCTGCATTGTCTGTATCCTTGGTTTGTATTGTTCTGTTTGGTTTTTGCTTGTCCATAGAGGTTGTATCTCAGAAGTGTCATGTTCTAAGGAGACACTCTCTTGAAGGTGTAGCACACATTTTTCCCTTTTTTAATATGTGAAACACAGAGATACAGAGATAGACCTACAGAGAAACCATGTAGAAGAAAGATTTCAGAAGGAAGGGGACTCAATGGTGGAGGCAGGGTGAAGGGGAGATATCATGAAGGGGTCTTTGTAATAAAGGAATGTTTGGAAGCTGATTGTGGTAGCAATTGTACAACTCTGCTTGATGTGATTGAACTATGGAATGATATATGTATATGTAAATAAAAAAGAAACAGAAAAAGAAAAATTGAATTATCAATGGACTCCTTAGAGAATTCCACCAGATTCTTGAAATGTATATAAAAAATAAAATATCCGAAAGAATTCCCAATGAACAAGACCAAAAAGTTACAGAATCACAGGATGGCAAAGAATGTGAAGGCTTACATATATACCCTGTTTCTATTACTGCAACCCAGTTTGTATTTGACATTTAAATCTTAAGTTAACTATGTAGGTTGTAGCAAGAAAGAGGGAGAAGTACCCACAATTATTTAGAAGTAATTTCTAAATATTTACTACAGTCTTGTCTTTACTCCAATTCCTTCTGAATTTTAAGATCTTCTTGATATCGCCTTTTTACCTAGACTTGTTTAATTGTGCACAATTGTTCACATTTTTAATATTTTAGAGCTGGAGTCTATCTTCAAGCACATTTCTTCTCCCAGTCAGATTCATGTTGATCATGCATTTAAAGATTGAAAAAATATGCTGAACATGATGGGTCTATCAACAGAGTCTAAGAACAGCTTAGTATCTACCTTACACCAAACTGACATCAACTGACTAGCAAAAATCAAGGCTCCTCAGCATAGAGCAGAACATATGCACTTGTGACAGGAGCTGGAAAGATAGTGAAAGGTGGGGCAGCTGCAGGTCTTCCTCCTGTCTAATGCAGCTGCAACAGATAGACATTATGCTCAAGTTGCATAATGACTGCAGGTTCATTTCTGCCCTCCAAATCTCCCCAAACAGTCTTATTTCTAAAGCTTGTATATACTGTTGGAAACATAAAGAGAAATTTGAAGATTTGTCATTCCACAAGCAAAATTGACATACCTTATATACTCATGAATAAGTCCATTTTTTCAGCACATTTTTAATGTAGTTTCTATGGTAAAATTAGGTGCTTCCCCAGATAGTTGGGTCAGCTATATGTGACTATATATAGTATTTCAAAGCCACAACTGCATCAAAATCATTGAAATGCTCTAACAGACTCTAATCTGGTGGTACAACGGTTAAGCCCTCAGCCTCTAATTGTAAAACTGATGGTTTGAATCCACTAGTCAGTCCTTAAGAGGAAGATGTGGCAGTTGATTTCTGTAAAGGTTGAACCCCCAAAGTAAACCTACTGCCTTTAAATTGAGTCCAACTCACAGAGATCCAACAGAGTAGAACTGTCATACAGAGTGAGGCCCACAATGTTTCTCCAACAGAATGGCTGGTGGGTTGGAGTCACTTCTCTTTCCGTTAGTAGCTAAGCTCTGTAACCACTGCATTGCTGAGGGTTCATCGGTAAAGTTTACATCCTTTGAAAATCCTCTTGGATTATTCATTTCTGTCAGACAGGTTCCCTGTGAGTAGGAGTCAACATAGAGGCAATGGGTTTGGCGTTTCCACAGATTCCAGAGAAGTTCAAATTGCACAATGGGTACATGTATGGGTTTATGTAAGCAAGTGCTGCTGTGAAATCAGGCGATTGGAAGGTGGGGTCTATGACAAAGCAAGTAGGAAATGGGTTTAATGGAAAAAAGAAGACATCATAATGAGCAAAGAGCCAAGTTATCACTATTTTTCAAGTTATTATATCACACAATATGATTCTTTATTGTGGGCATGGTTCTGCTTTATTTCTGAAGTCTCCCTCCCCCTTGTATGTGTTTTCAGAAGAGAGCGTTGGTAACCTCATACTTTCCTGAAGAGGTGTATTTCATCCTCTAGTAATTATCTAATTGTGTAAATCAAATGCTTTCCTGGTATTTTGTTTGATTCAGGAAAGGTACTTGTGGCCACAGTTTGGGTATTTTTTAACATCTTTAAGCTATTTTAGTTTGCTCTAGGTTTGATAAACCATATAGCCTGAAGGGGTTTTCCTTTAGTTTATAAGCCATGTGCTTTTGGAAAGAAACCCAATCCATATATTCATGATTCGTTTATATTTAAATCATTAACATGTTGCATTGTAAGAATGCTCTCTGTCTTTCATGTAAGTCTTTCCTCTTGAAACAGAAAGCTTTGTTTTTTTAAGAGTAAATGAACTTGAAAACCAAGGCTCTAAATCCTATTTGAAAATTGAGCTCCACAAATTTAGAGGAGGTTCATATATATGTTTCAATGTCAGACTTTTCAATCTCTGTACTTTCTTTTGAAACATCAATTTATTGTCTTATATTTGGAAGGGCGTCTCCATCCACATGAGTACATTTGTTTAGGATTGTTGTTTTATTATTTTTCCATAAGAATCGTTTTTCAAAATGCTTCTTACTTAAAACATTGTTAAAATCTTTTTATCTTTACTTTCTAATTGCAAAGTACTTCAGTTTTGCAAATGTTTTTAAGTTTTGTTTTTATATTTTACTCAGAATTCCAGAATTATATATAATTTTATTTTTGATATTATTTTTGAGACTTCTTTGTTGTTCTGCTAAATACCAAAATATTGCTATGATTACAGTGGAAATGAAAAGGATCAAATGTTATTCTTCTTAAAGCTTTTTTATATTCAAATCCTGCATTGGAGATTGTGGCAGTCGTGTGCTTATGTTAATTTTATGATTGAAATGTAGGGGTGGAGTCTAGCCTGTTAATCTGGAGTAGCCATTGAGTGGACAATGAGGCCTCTATGTGGGCATGGATTTCTCCTGAGACTTCTGGAAAATCTTGCGATATTTCCCTAGTGAAGATGAGACGCTATCTTCCTTAGTTGTTGGGAGTTAGTCTCAGAGACAATGAATCACAGACAAGATGGCAGTGTCCGAGAAGCTGGAGGAGATGGAGGACAGACCACATGGCGTTGCCCTGATGGAGCCAGACCTCTGAAGCTGGAGCGGCATGCTGTTGATGGACTCTGAGGTCTGGAATCGAGGAGCCATGGGGAGACCCCTGTCAGCGCTGGGATGCTGCACCCACTGACCTGTGACTTCGTGAGTCGGAAGGAGACTTTATAGACTCATTTTGGGCATAAGGGTTAATATCGGACTTATGACTTTGAACTGGACTGGGCTGGGATACTTACTCAGTGTTCCATATAAAGCCTTTCCTTATATCCATAGGCATGTCTATGAAATTTGTTTCTCTAGTTTACCCGGACTGACACAGAGATTTTGTTGTTATTATGATTTTCCTTAAAGAAAATAAATTCAAAACTTTACTACCACAAAATAGCATATCCAAAATATGATTAAGTATTCTTATTCATTTTTACATGTGCATTTATATATTGATATACATGAATATCTATATATGTATTCTATTTTGTGTTTTATATGTACATAGATATGCTAGTCTGGTAGACTAGAGAAACAAATCCAGGGAAGTTCAAATGTTTATAAGAGAGAGTTTTATATAAAGGATAATTGTACGTTAGAAAACATCCCAACCCAGTCCAATCCAAACTCAAAGTCCGATATTAGCTCATATGTCCGATCCCAAGCTATAAAGTTCTCTTCAGACTCACAAAACACAAGCAATCATGCCAAATTCAGGATGATAACAGGACAGTGGGTAGAAAGTCTTTAGATCCAGGAGCACTGTAAGCATCTCAGCATTGTGGCAGGGGTCTCCCTGTGGCTTCTTTGGTTCCAAAGAGAGAGAGACTACTGTCTTCAAGGAGCAAAATCAGGATTTCCCAGAATTCTCGGAAGGTCATGCCCACACAGAGACCTCACTGGCTATCAGCCAATTTAAAGACTAGACGCCACCCCTTTACTCAATCCTCTCAAGTTCCAAATTGACACCAAATTATGTAACTACCAAAATTGATTATATTCTTATATGTGTCTATATATATATTATAAACCCACTGCCATTGTGCTGATTGCAACAATCATCTAGAATAGAATAGTGGGCCTTCATAGGGTTTCCAAAACTGTAAATCTTTAAGGAGGCAAGCTCCAATTTACATATGTGATAAATCTTGTTCTAAAGGATTATTAGTGGATTCAAACCATTGACATTTTGATTAGTAGCTGAACACATTAATCACTGAATATCCAGGGGTCCTATATTTATAAGATAGATGTTCTTTAATAGTCAAATACACATTACACTTTTAAAAACACACCTAAATAATTTAAGTCACAAAAGAATATCAAAACCATTTCAAAATCCATAATTAAAAAAAAAGCACTTTTAATGTATACCTTTTTATATGTATGTAGATTTATTTTTAGTTTCTTATCTGTTATACTAATTAATCTTTTTTATCTGTTCCAAATATCAAACTATATAAAATACTACCACTTTATAATTAATGGTGTTATCTAATCTCTTACCATATATTAAAAACTAAAGATTTTTAACAAAAAATAATTTTACTAGGAAAATGTATAGTTGATATTTTTATTGATATTTAGTATAGTTTTCAGAAAACTGATATTTTATGATATTGATTATTTGGTCAATATTTTAGGTTATTTGTATGTAGGTTGTGAATATTTGTCAAACCTATTTTAACATTAATATATATCTTTTTTTTAACATGAACATATATCTTATGGCTTGCAATCTAACTCATGACCACAATACCACCAGGACTCCTATAATATACTGCATTTCTCCATCAGCACAAGAATACTTTGTTCTAGTAACCTGGCATTTGGTGTTGCTCATCTTCCTGAAAAGATCACTGAAGATAAAACGGGTACATAAGCAAATGTGGTGAAGAAAGTTGATGCCTGGCTATCAAAAGATGCAGCATCTGGAATCTTAAAAACTTAAAGTTAAACAAGCAGCCATCTAACAGAGAAACAGCAAAGCCCACATGCAAGAAGCACACCAACCTGTGTGATTATGAGGTATCAACAGGTTCACGTATCAGGCATCAGAAGGCCCCAAACAAAAAATCACATCACTGTGAATGAGGGGGCTCAGAATGGAGATCCAAAGACCACCTGTAGACAATTGGACATCCCTCACAAAAGAGTCACAAAGAAAGGAGGAGCCACCTAGGGTGAAGTGTAGCACAAACAAAGGACACAGCATTCCTCTAATTCTTTAATGCTTTCTCCCACTCCCACTATCATGACCTCAGTTCCACCTTACAAATCCTAGACCAGAACATGTACATTGGTACAGATGAGAGCTCTGGACACATGGAATCCCAGACAGAGAAACCCCTCAGCATCAATAATGGGAGTAGTAATATTATGAACACAGGTAGAAGGTGGGAGATGAAACAGGAAAAAGGATGAGCCAATCTCAATGATTGACATATAACCCCCAGGGAGGTGAATAATAGAAACATGGGTGAAAGGGCACAGTGGATGAAATAAGACATGAAAATAAAATAGTTTATAATCCATCAAGTGTTTGTGAAGGTGGGAGGGCACGGGAGGGAGAGTAAAAAGAGGAGCTGATACCAAGGGCTCAAGTAGAAAGAAAATAATGAATGCAACATATGTGCAGATGTTCTAGAGACAATTGATGTGTGGATTTTGTTATAAGAGCTTATAAAATTGTTATAAGAGCCCCCTATAAAATGATTTATAAAAAACAAAAAAAAATTATAGTAAAAAATTAAAATCACAATTCCAAGTTTATGCAAATATGAAAATCAATAAATTGAGCTAAATCTGTTCAATCAAAAAATTTAAAAATATAGACCATACTCAAATTTTACCCTTTATCTTGTTGGAAATTTTAATTTTAATAGTCTGTTTATAATGAGTTTATATATAACATAAAAATAATGGGACTTACAATATTGGCATTATATATATGTAAAATTGAATTACAGTGGAATGCAATTGACGATTTTGAATCAGACAATGATATTTACTATACCAGTTATAAAAATTCAAGGGGAATGCCTTTGCTTTCATTGTATAAATGAATTTGAATTTGAAGATCTATCATGAAGTACAGTGCTGTCTGTAATAATGAAATCATTATTCTAATTTATGCACAATCTCTAAACCCAAGCATGAAGAAATTGAGGAATTCTATCAGTTTTTTCAGTCTGAAGTTAATCAAACATGTGATCATGATGCATTGATAATTACTTGTAATTGATAATTATAGAAAGTTGAAAAGAAAGAGGAAAAACCAGTAATTGGAAAATATGCCCTTTGCTGATAGAAACTGAATATTGTATGATAGAATCTTGCCAGATCTTAGGACTTATTCATAGCAAAGATCATTTTTCCAAATAAGTCTATACATGTAGACTTCTCCAGAGGGAATTTGTGGAAATTAAATTGGCTGTATCTATAGGAAGAGATGATGGAGAAGGCAAAACAAGACTAATGGTCAAAGGCAGAATACGCCTTACATTGCTCACATACAAGTTCAGTCTGAAGCTTAGAATACTAAAACAAGTTCATAAGAGCCAAATGGTGACAGTGAGGAAATTGCACTTGAATTCTGAGAACTTCTCAAGACCACATGAGTTGTAAGATGACATCAAGAGCATCAGACATTAACAAAAAAGCAAAAGGCCCTTGAAAAAACGGAAGAAATACAGGCTAAAATGGATGTCAGAAGAGGTTCTGAAATTTTCCATTGAGCATAGAGTGGCTAGGGAAGATGTCAGAAATGAGGAAATACAAGAGCCGCATAGAATATGTCAAAAGGCAGCGACAGAAGACAATGTACTTTAATGAAATATACAAAGATTAGAATTAGAAAATCAAAAGTAATGGACTCTCAGAGTTTCTTTGGGGGTGGGGACATCACTGCCCTCTGGTGGGAGTAGGAGGCCGAGCCTTGCTCCTGGAGAGCTGTTGGTGGATTTGGACCACCACCCCAGTGGGCCGCAGTCCTGCACACAACCACTTCACCACTGGGGCTCAGCCAGAGTTTCTTAAGTTTCTTAAGAAATAGAACCAAGCTTTAGGTTGCAATATTGATTCACAATGCGGTCATGCATAAATTATACCTGGATCACGAGACAGTTATACAAACAGAGCAAGGGACTCGGTCTTTAAAAACAGAAAACCCTGTATATCAGGGTTTTAGTGTTAAATCTGCTGGATTATAGGAAGAAGAATGTGAGGTCAAGATTGGAGGAAGACATTAGCAACCTGAAATATGCAGATGGCACAATCTTGCTTGCTGAAAGTGAGCTTGATGAAGATCATGGCTGCAGCCTTCACCATGCATTTCAACTCAGTGTGAAAAAAACCCAGATCATCACAGCAGGAATAATAGGCAGCATCATGACAAGGGAGAAACAATTGAAGCTTTAGGGGTTTTGTCTTGGATTCACGGCCAATACTCGAGGAAGCATCCAGCAAGAGACGATTAGCTAGATCTGCTTCACAAGACCTCTTTCAGGTTTTGAAAATCAGGGAAGCTACTTTGAGAACTAAGGTGAGCCTTTGCCAAGTCATGGCATTTTTGATTGCCTCATATGCATGTGAAAATTGTACACTGAAGAAGGAAGACAAAGAAAATCGTTGCGTTTAAATTATCATGCTGGTGAGAAAGATTCACTGTACCACAGACTGCCAAAAGAACAAACAGATCTGTCTCGAAAGAAGTGCATCTAGAATACTCCTTAGAGGCAAATATGGCAAGACTGTCTCATAAACCTAGCATGTGGTGCCAGGAGAAAGCTGTCCCTGGGACAGGCCATCAGGCTTGGTAAAGTGGAGGGGCCGTGAAAATGAGGAGGGCTCTCGGTAAGATGATTGACACAGTGACTGCACCCACGGATTCAAATATAAGAGCAATTGTGAAGCGGGCCCAGGACTGGGTGGTATTTCCTTTGGTTTTACATAAGATCGCTGTGAGTTGGAAACAGTGCGTTGGCACCTGACAACACCAAAAAAGTCTTTGAATTATGCAAGAATTATTAAAAGAAGATGAAAGGAATAACCAGTCTTTGTTCAAAAAATTGGCCTACATGTGGTCATTTCAAGAATAGTGATATGATCAATTATGGAAGCAAGATCAAATTGCACTGAAGACATTACAAAGAAAAAACAGCTCCAAAAATTGATGACATAGTATCTGAAAATTTTCAGCAAACCAATAGTGTACTTGAAATGCTCACTAGTCATTGCTAAAATGTTAAGAATAAAGCTACCTTGTCAGCTGAGTCTATGGCACCCATATTTGTGCCTAGTCCAAAGAAAGATGACCCAATATAATACGGAAATTGATGTACATGCAAATAAAATTTGCTGAACACACCTTTAAAATGGTACATAGACACAGACTGCTACAAATTTAAGCCAGGTATAGGCGGACCCACTCCCCATTGTTACTCCCATTGTTATCAAGTATGTTAAAACTCATAGTGACTCTGTAAGCCAGAGAAAAGTTGTTCCTTTGAATTTACAAGGTTTAAAATATTTATGGGGGCCAAGAAGTTCCTCTTTCTCCCAAACAGATATGCTGGAGAAGTACTGCTGACTTTGTGATTGACAGCTAAATGTGTAGGCCCCTATTCAAGGGGAGGAGGAATTGCATTGCTATTCTCAAATGGATATTAGCTGAAAGGAAAGAATGCTAGAATGACGTTTTCATGTGTATTATTGAAAATGCAGACGTATGCTACTCAATGGATCATACAAACTGGATAACATTGAGAATAGGACTCATGGACACTTTCCCTGGCCCCCTTTTTTAAGTTGGAAGTTAATTCAGATATGTCATTCCATAGTTCAACACACCAAGTGGTATGGTAAAATCACTACCATAATCAGTTTCCAAACATTCTTTTCCTTCCTGAACTCCTTGACATAAGTTTCCTATTACCCCACTCCCAAACCCCTCCACTGTACTACCCCAGAAACCATTCTTCTACTTGCTGTTTCTGTAATTTCATCAATCCTGGGTTTCTTATACTGAAACGCATTAAGACATATGGACCCTTTATAGTGCACATATGGAAACTGTGCATGGATCAAGAAGCATTCATTTTAACAGAACCAATAAATAACTCATGGTTTAAAATTACTAATGGTGCGCACAAGAGTTGTATCCTTTTAACAGACTTGCTCACTTTCTATGCTGGACCAGGAGATGTACAGTGAAGTTGGAAACATGGGTAATTTAGGATAGATGATCCCTCAAGACTAATAATAGAAGTGGTAATATCAGGAGGGTGGAGGGATGGAGGAATAGAAAGGGAGAACCAATTTCAGAGATCTACATATAGTCTCCTCTCTGGGACACAGACAACAGGGAAGTAGGTGTTGGGACACATTGGGCAGTGTACAGTATGAAAATAATAACAATTTGTAAATTACTAAGGGTTCAAGGGGGAGGGAGGGAGGAAGGGAAATATAGGAGGCTGATACTGGGGGCGTGGATGGAGGGAGGATGTTTTGGGAGTGATGATGGCAATAAGTGTGTAAATGTGGCCTGCATACAATTGATGTTTGTATGGACTGTGATGGGAGTTGTATGAGTCCCCAGTAAAATGATTCATTAAAAATAAAAAAATTTTTAAAAAAGTGCAGGAAGAAAAAGAATGTTTGGATACTGAGTATGGTAACAATTCTACAATTCTGCTTGACATCATTGAATCATGGAATTATGTGATATGTACAATTAACTAACTAATAATAAACTTTATAAGAAAGAAAAAAACAATCTACTAGAACTATATGAAAAAGAATTTTGTATCAGGACTGGAAAAATGCGGATTAACAATTTGTGATATGCACACAAACTTATGTGCTAAAATCAGAGAGGACTTGAAGCACAGATGAAAATGAAAGATTACAGTCATTATTGGCTGAGTCCTGGTGGTGCAGTGGTTGTATGTGGGACTGTAGCCCACAGGGTTGATGGTTCAAATCCAGCAGCAGCTCTCCAGGAACAAGGCTGGACTTCTTACTACCACCAGGGCAGTGATGCCACACACACAAAAAAAGAAAATGAAAGATTACAGTCATTATTATGAATTACAACTCAATGTAAATAAAACAAAAAGTTCTCACAAAGGGATTAATAGACAACACCATGATAAACAGAAAAGATTGAGGTTGTTGAGGATTTCATTTTGGTTGGATCCATCATCAATGCACATAGAAACATCACTCAAAAAAATGAAATGACATTGGGTAAAACTGTAGCACAAGACTTCTTTAAGGTGCTAAAGAGCAAAGATAACATTTTGAGACCAAAGGGACACCTGACCCGAATCATGGCATTTTTAATTAACTTGTGCAGGAGAAAGTCAGGCATTGCATATGGGAGATCAAAGAATTGATGCATTTAATTTATGGTGTTGGTGAATAATTATGTAAGCATCATGGACTCTCAGAAAGAGAAGCTAATCTGTCTTAGAAGAAACGTTAAATGCTCCTTAAGAATGAGCGTGGTGAGACTTGATGTCATGCACTTAGGATATGTTAGCAGAAGAAACAAGTCCCTAGAGAAGGACATCACGCTCGGGACAAAGAAGGTTAGCATCATTTCAGAAGATTACCAAGGAGAAGGTTTTCTATAGCTTCATTGAAATTATCAGCTTTATTGTTCTGATTATCATGGTCCTCTTCATTTAATTTTCACTTTCAAAATTAATGTTATTAGTGGGTATAATAGCTCTTATAAAAATCCATGCATCTATGGATTCAAGCACATTTATACATGTTGCCATCATCCTTTTCAAAACATTTTCTTGCCCTGATATAAGTTATTTATTTTCTTCCTCCCCTCCCCCACCCTCCCAGCCTCATGAACCCTTGGTAAATTATATATCATTATTTCATATCTTACATCATCTGCTGTCTCCCTTCACCCATGTTTTTGCCTTTTGTCACCCTGGAGAGGAGAGATTATATGTTTGTTAATCATTGTGGTCAATTCCTTCTTTCTACCCCCACCTTCCCCTTCCCCTTATGGGAGTGCTCCTACCATTAATGTTCCTGAGGGGGTTATCTGTCCTGGATTCCATGTGTCCTGAGCTCTTCTCTGTACCAGTGAGCATGCTCTGGGCTAGCTGGATTTGTAAGGTAGAACTGGTGTCATGGCAGTTCGGGGAGGAAGCATCAAAGAACTAGAGAAATGTATGCACCCTGGCTAGCTTATCCCTTTGTTGTGACCCTTCTGTAGACAATGTCCAATTGTCTACAAATGGGATTTGAGTTTCCATCCACTCTCCTTCATTTACATTGAAATATTTGTTTGCTTGGAATCTTCTGATGCCTAATACCTGATTCCATGGACACCTAGTGATCACCAGGTTGGTGTGCTTCTTCCATGTGGGCTTTGTTGTTTCCCTGCTAGATGGCTGCTTGTTTAACTTCAGGCCTTTATGACACAGACACTAAATCTTCTGATTGCTGGACACCATCAGCTTTCTTCACCACATTTGTATATGTACCCATTTTGCTTTCAATGATTGTGTCAGGAAGATGAGCGTCACTCAATGCCAGGTTATTAGAGACAAAGTGTTCTGGGGTTGAAGGCGAAATGCAGAGTATTATAAGGAGCCCTGGTTATGATTGCAGTGGTTATGAGTTAGGTTGTAAGCCACAAGATATATCTTCATGCTAAAATAAACAATAAGGCTGCACAACTTATATACAAATAACATAAAATATCAATTGAATGATCAAGATTGTAAAAATATCAAAGTGTTTTGTGTTGAAGGAGTACTAGAGTAGATTCCCAAGGTCTGTCTGCTACTTTAATACTTAATGTATAAAAATATGTACATAGATCTTTGACCCTGCCATAATATAAAAAGATATCTGCATATGTATGTGCCTGTATTTATACCTCCATAAAGGGCCTTGGCCTCCTAGTTCTTTCCTCTCTTTCCTTTTGTCCCACGATCATGTTTAACAAGAAGGACTGTCACCACAGCTGCATCAATGGGCTCTGCTCTGAGGTCATGATGGTGAAGATGGCCCCGGAACTAGCAGCACTTCATTGTATTGTTCACAGGGTTGCTATGAGTTGTGATCAACTCTTGGCACCAAACAATGGCGGCGGTGGCAACAGCCATGCAAAAGAGTGAATAAATATTGACTACTGTTGTTTCATAGAGGTCTTAGTACTTCAACTTTTGCAAATATTGTGAATGCTACGTGTAAAATATACCTTACCAATTGAATAAGAGGTTTCTTTTTCAGTTCCTATTTGGGAATTCAAGAGAGAAATTACAAATAAAATAATTTTGATGATGGCATTGACTTTCTTCATGGAACAATATGTTGGCTTCTTAATTTGTGATGTTATATTTTCAAAAGTTACATTCAATAGCTTATGTAATTCATGTATTATTCAAATAATATGTAATTGCATCTTCTGTTATAATATTTCATACTTAAAATGCATTTACCTATATTTCTTTGAAATAACCAAAATAAAATCAAAACTCACTGCAATGGATCTATTCAACTTCATGGCCACCGTATAAGTTAGGATAGAACCGATCATTGTGGACTGCTAAAACTGGACATTTTAATGGGAATAGAAAGGTTTTCACCCTCCAAATGGCTATTGGTTTCAAACTGCTGACCTCAGTGTAAGTAGCCCAATTGCTATTATTTAACTTATACTTGCTTGTAAATATGCACCACAATTAAAATACATAAAATATATTCATAGAGTGCCCATGCTTACATAAGAGATCCTTTCCTAAAAATGTCTTTTCCTTCCATGCAACACTAGGCTCCAAGCTTAGTGATTTAAAGCTCCATTTCCACCAAGACCAGGTTGTGGACATAAAGAGTTTGTTGCTAGTGGATTTGACTCATAACAGCCCTCTACAGGATTTCCAAGACTTTGTAAATCTTGATAGTGGACAGCTTCATCTTGAGCAGCTGGCAGTCCAAAGTCTACCCAATAGTGTCAGTGAGGGACTTTTCACATTTTACCAAAGAGTCTGTATTAGTCAGCAACCCTTTGGGAGAAAGTGAGACAGTGTGCATGTTCAGCTGTATAACCTTAGAAACTCTATGTCCTTATTAGGTGCCAGAGAGTCCGTTTTAACCCATAGCAACTCTGTACATGACAGGAAAAACTAGCACTCTGTCCTCAAATATCACCCCAAATGTTCTAGACCAAGCCCGTTGTAGCAGCCACCGCGTCAGTCCATCTCATTGATGAGCTTTCTCTCGTTACTTCCCCTCCATGTTACCAAGTATGATGTCCATCTCCAGAAACTGATCTTTCCTGACAACATGTCCAAAATATGTAAAAGGAAGTCTTGCCATCCTTCCTTCTAGAGAGCACCCCAGCTGCATTTCTTCTAGGACAGGTGGGTTTGTCCTTTTAGAGGTCCGTGGTAATTTCAATATTCTTTGCCAGAGTTCAAATGCATCAGTCCATCTTGAGTGGAAACACTGTGGAACAATGCAGAGTTTCTATGTGCTGGAATGTATTATGTGAAAGAACACGTAGGAGTTACCCATAAGTAGGACATTCTTAATCTGGGGCAGCCTGGAAGCCTTCTGAGTTAGTCCGGGTAGACTAGAGGAACAAATTTCAGAGACATACATATAGGTATAAGGAAAGGGTTTATATACAAAGGAAATGTGACACTAAGAAGGCATCCCAATCCAGTCTAGTCATAAGTCCAATATTAACCCATATGCCCGAAGTCAGTCTATAAAGTCTGCTTCCGACTCAGGAAATCACAGGTCAGTGGGTGTAGAATTCTGGCGCTGGCAGGGTCTCCCCATGGCTCCTCGCTTCCAGGGCTCAGGTCCATCAACAGCATGCCACTCCAGCTTCAGAGGTCTGTCTTGATCAGGGCAAAGCCGAGTGGTCTCTCCACTGGCTCCTCCAACTTCTCGGAGGCTGCATCTTGTCTTTTCCATGATTAATCATCTCTGAAACTAACTCCCAACAACTGGGGAAGATAGCTTCTCATCTTCACGAGGGAAATATCGCGAGATATTTCTCAGGAGAAAGCCATGCCCACATAGAGGCCTCATCGGCTACTCAATGGCTATCTCCAGATTAACAGGCTAGACTCCACCCCTATATTTTAATCATAAAATTAACATAAGTACACGAATGCCACACCTTCCAAAGCAGCAATGTGGTGAGCTGAACTGGATGTAAAACAGTCCAAGGCTAGGAAAAAACTAGCAAGATAAATCTTCTGAAATAGACATAAATTCTCATTTTCTTGTGCTCAAGTGCATATGCCTAAAATTATGATAAAGTTGATTGAAGATTTTCACTTTGCTTTTTGGAAATGTTTTCAGAATCAGTGGAGAGAAAATCACTAATAATCTTCTGATACACCAAGAGAAATAGATACAAGCATTTAAGACAGCAGATAGAGTAAGATCATTTTTGGTCCCGTATCATCTTTTTTTGTTTGTTTTGGTGGGGGCATCACTGCTCTCTGGTGGTTGTGGGAGCTACCCAGTGCTGCTCCTGAGAATCTCTGCTGGATTTGAACCGCCAAGCCCGCGGGCCGCACTCCCGCACTCAACCACTTACGCCACCGGGGCTCAGCCCCCTATATCATCTTTTTGACATTTGATTTCTCCTTCATTATCAAGAAGAGATACATCAAAAGTAGCTTAGCTCATTCAGTCTTGAATTTATCTTTTCCTTCACATAAGATCAAGAAAGGAATGGTATCCTATCCTTTATGCAGTCTTAGAATGAGGTCAGCAAGCCAGCCTTGAAAACTTTCTCAGATTAGGTCTGAGAATTTGATGAGACTATGGAAACAGTTATTATTCATAATAGTACAATACAAAGCACAACATCTCTAATTCAAAGCACATGGTAATAGAAAAATAACTATAAAACCCTGAGTATCTAAGTTATTTTAATTTTGAAAGTTATATGCAAATAAGCATGCATAGAACTACTAAGGAAATCTAAGTTTATATAAATTAGCATTTAAATAACATTGATGACTTAATTGTTAATATAAGAACTACAGAATTAATAACTAAAGATAAGAAAATTTAAACATTTGTCCATGCCCCTATTTCTTTTGTTTCTCTGAACTTTCATTGTATGTTTAGCACTTATATCATTATAAGAATAGAAGGTCATTATTTAAATTATATTTCTTTGGAGGACTTTACAAAGAGTATGTACTTTTTCTTCCGTGGTGGTCTTGAGTCATCTTTTAAATATAGGGGATTATCTTAGTTTTCTTTTTAATAGCTTTACATTTTAAATAAAAACACATCCATATGTGGAAAATGGTATTAAAACTGCAAGAGTGGTTCTGCTTGTTTCTCTCCTTTTTTTCAATTTCTTATTTAATTATACATAGCATATTTCCAAAGATTATTTCTTCCAAAAGTTAAATAGCACAAACTTAAAAAAAAATAAAATCGAGCAAACCTTATATCCACAAGCCAACTAATTAGGACTTTCTTCAAAGAGGAGATGGGAGCTAAAAAGAAAAACAGAATTTTTTTACCAGTCAGAACTAGGGGAGAGGTTTGAGGACACTCACAAGGACTTTAGTACAAAGACCTGATGATTCTTTTTTTTTTTAATGCAGCACTGTCCACTCTACTGGGACATATACAAAACGACCATGGGTTTGATTTTTGTTGTTGTTTTCTCAGAGAGTGGTGGTAGCAGTAATGGATTATTTGAGAAAATGAGTGAAAGATATTTCCTGCCAACCTCAACTGGAAGTTTAGAAACAATGTAATAGCTGCTATGATATGTAATTATGCTGAATGTATGCATAGAGTAATACCATTTTGAATATTTTGTTGTTCATGAATGCTTATGGTCTAATGTTAATTTTGTGCTTTGGACCTATAACAAAGACTTAGCAAAAGGTCTTTGAAATTAATTTGAAAGGAAAGTAAAACAAGAGGAATTAACAGATAAAGATGTACAATACAAATAACATCATTCTCATTCACAATTTTGCCATCATATAGCTGAAAACCATGGAATAAGAGTTATAGCAAAACCTTGGTTTCATGAGTTCCACATGCTCTCCATATGCACTTATTATGTAAGAGCATGGAAGCTTAGGACAGTGAAATAAGTTGTTCTTGTTGTGAAATGCCATTGAATAGGATTGGACTGATAGCTACCCTATGTACAACAGAACAAAACACTGCAGAGTGCCGCTCTATCCTTACAACTGTTCATGGTTGAGACCTTTGTTTCAGTCACTGTGTCATTCCATCTCATTGAGGACTTCTTTGTCGCTGTCCCTTTATTTTACCAAGCATGAGGTCTCTCTCCAAGGATGGGTCGCTGTTGATAACATGTCTAACTTAATATGAGATGAAGTTTTGTCATCGTTACCTGTAAGGAAATTCTAGGTGAGCTTCCTCCAAGACAGATTTGTTAGGGGTTTTTTTTTGGCAGCCATGGTACTTTTAAGAATCTTTGGCTATATGGAATAATTTAATAAAATCCTTCTATTTAAGGAATGAGATTCTGAAACTCCCAACTTCACAGCTGAGATTGTGAGAAATGCAGAGGTTGGAGAGATAAGAAAAATTACTCAGTGATGGAGAGCTTTGTTTGATACAAAAAAAGGGGCGGAATTTAAATATATATATATATATATATATATATATATTTCTTTATCTTTTTACTCAGTGAGATTTCAAAAGGAAATTGAGAACTCAGACTAGAAAGAGTAGAATACCAAGTACTGTGTTTCTGTCCCCAGATAGAAAGGAAATTTATTCCAGACAGAGTATAAGTACAAATATCCAAGAATATACATTTTTTAATTTCCCTTCAATGTAAAAAAGTCATTGAATCTCAAACTTCATTACGGAATCACTAGTATATAGATATACAGAATGAGCAAATATTAAACAATGGCTATAAAAGAGAGATCCAGTTGGCTAACTAATCAAAGGCTAATCAAGGTTTGTACCAAACCTTGGCATTTTAGAAAAAAATAAGAAAAAAGAATTAGGAGAGAATTCTGAAGAATACAGCAATTGAAATAAAATCTAAATACAAATGGATAAGCACATGCCATAATAAGCAGCACTCGCAGAAAGGATAGACGGGTCTTAATCTTAAAAAAAATGTTCTAGGTACTTTTGGGCATTTACTTCTTCCATAAAATTTTTATTGTGGATGCTGCTGTGGAGCAAATTGACATTGGTGGTGTCACCTTACTGAAAGCAGCAGTCAAAAACCATGCTCATGTGACCAACCTGTGTGACCCCAGGGACAATGCCACGGTGTCCAGGGAGATCCAGAGCTCGGACCATAAAGACATCTCCTTGGAGGCAAGGCGCCAGCTAGCCTTGAAAGCGTGCACTCAGACTGCACCATATGGTGAAGCCATTTCTGATGACTTTAGGACAGTAAAGAAGTGTCTCAGAGGCCCTTGAGGTATGGGGTGAACCCTCATCAAACACCTGCTCAGCTGTACACACCTGTGCAGCCCAGATTGACACTCACACTTGTCCATGGAGCCCCTGGACGTGTGAACATGGGTGGTGCCCTGAATGTCTAACACCTGGTAGAAGAACTCAAAGCAACTCTAGGCTTCCCCACCGCTGCCTCTTACAAACATGTAAGCTTAGCAGGTGCTGCTGTTCCATTTCCACTCAATGAAGATGAGGCCAAAGTGTACATGGTCCGCAATCTCTAGCCCACCCTCATGCCCATTGTGACCACATATGCCAGCAAGAGAGGCTGATAGGATGTCTTCATCTGATGATTGTTTCTCACCTGTCTCATGTTTGTGATGTCCCTACTGCCAAAATCATCTCCAAAGCCGTCGTTGCTCCAGGATAAGAAGAAGCAGCCTTGGAAAATTCTTTCTAAAAAGAAAAATGGAAATGACTGTATGCTTCAGATGGACCCTTCCTACAAACCAGATGAAAATGAAGTTCAAATTCTCTTTGGTCTGCATTTCAGTCAGAAGAGAAATAACGGTGTCATCAATGGCTCATTATTTAGCAATGTTGTTACCAAGAACAAAGAACAGCAGGAGTCCACCCTTAGGGACCTCATTGTCGCCATGATTGTGGTCAAGTACACGTAGTCGAATTCTGTGCAGTATGCCAAAAGCAGGCAGGTGATCAGCATGGGAGCAGGGCAGAAGTCTGGAATTCACTGCATGTGCCTTGCAGGGGGTAAGAGCAACTCATGGTGGCCGTGACACCAGTCATGCGTGCTTTTGATGAAGTTTAAAGCCAGAGTGAAGAGGGCAGACATCTCTAATGCCATTGGTGAGGATGAGAATCTGAGAAAGTGGGAGATGCTGTTGAGGAAGGCCCTGAGCCACTGACCGAGGCCAAAAAGCAACAGTGGGTGGACAAACTTAGTGACATTTCTATCCGTTCTGATGCTTTCTTCCCATTTCAGGGATAATGTAGACAGAGCCAAAAGGAGTGGTGTGACATGCATTGCTGCTTCTTTTGGTTCTGACCACCACCAAGTTGTGATTGATGCCTGCCATGAACTGGGAATCACCCTGGCTCATACCAATCTTGGGCTGTTTCATCATTGATTCTGCTCATGCTGTTCTTTTGTAGTTTGTTTATATGGCTATGAGAAATCATTTTAGAAATTTTCAGGTTTCCCCACATACACCAAAAAAAGACATTAAATCTTAATGTTTAAGTCCAGGGAAAAAAAATCTTGCAATCAGTCATCAAGTTCACTCCACAATTTAAGAGTAGATTTTAACTGACATTATATTTAAATATATAGATTCATTTGAGAGACTAGACAGATGCTATTACACCACCCCTCCCAACATAGCCATTAGTCTGTTTCTGTTTGTATAAAAACCTCTTATCTTGATGCTTTCCTTTTATGACAGTGATCCCATACAACAATTGTCGTTGTGTGATTAACTGTTTTCACTCAGCCTTATATCTTCCAAATATATCCATCTTTTGAAGTGTTGACAATTTCATCACTGTTCTTTATCAATGTGTAATATTCCATCCTGTGTGTCTATGACTCCTCTACCAACAGCCATTTAAGTTG
Source organism: Nesogale talazaci (assembly GCA_004026705.1). Taxonomy (NCBI): domain Eukaryota; kingdom Metazoa; phylum Chordata; class Mammalia; order Afrosoricida; family Tenrecidae; genus Nesogale; species Nesogale talazaci. The sequence goes on from PVJH01002025.1 coordinate 132,657, forward strand.
TTTCCATCTTCTTACTATTGTCAATAGGGCTGCGAGGAACATGGATGTGTATATATCTGCTTGTGTTTTTCTCCTTCTTTCTTTATACTGTATATTGAACAGAGAGATTTCTGGGTCATATGGCATTTATATTCTCATTTGAAGTGGCATGCTGTTTTCCATTTTTAAATAGACAAGATAGGGAAGAGTTCAGGTGGTGCAATGATCATTATTCAACTGCAAAGGAAAGCTTAGATAACCAATACATAGCTCTGTGGGAGAAAAGTATAACATTCTATTTCTATAAAGATTTACAGCATCAGAAATTTGTTCGACAGTTCTACCATGAGTCTTCAACCACTCAACAGCATTGGGGAGTCACCATGACATAAGTACTCATTAAGAATCTCAAATGAGGGGCTGAGCCCCAGTGATGTGGTGGTTGTGCGCGGGACTGCGGCCCACTGGGACGGAGGTTCAATTCCAGCAGTGGAGCTGGGCCTCCTACTCCCCACTGGAGAGCAGTGATGCCCCCCCCCCAAAAAAAAAAACAACAAAAAAGAATCTCAAATGAATCAGTGAGTCTTTTTTGTTCTGAATCAGGGACATTACTTAGCATTTGAATTGCACGTCTTCAGTGTGTGCACAAAAATTTTGTGTAAACAAGGATTCTGCAAAATGACACTAGAAATTCAAATGTCAGTGCAATTCTTTACCTCTTGGGATAGCAATGATAGTAATGACTTCTATCACCAATTTTTCTTAATACTTAAAAAACGATTAATGCCTACTTAGTGCATGGTTGGATGCAATCACATCACACATTTTCAGGCCACACAGGACACTGTGCAGCAAGAGGACACTCAGAGTCTACAACCAAAACCCTTTCATTCTTGGTGAAACTGGCTCCTTTTCTTTGAAATTCTTGTGTTCATTATTCACTAGTCTTCATCAATAATCTAGAACCTCATAAAGGCTAATCCACTGCCATTGAGTTGATTCTTACTCATAGAAATCTTATAGGACAGAGTAGAACTTCCCCTGTGGCTTTCCAAAACAGTAACTCTTTAAGGGAGAACGAAGCCTCATCTCTCTCCCATGGAATGTCTAGTGGTGTGGAATTCCCCCCGACCCCATAGTCAGTAGCCCAACTTGTAACCAACTACACAATCCAGGCTCTTTCATAAAGACAATATTCCACTTCTCTCCTAAGTGTCTCTCAACTTCTGTTTTGAGCTTTACAGAGACAAGCACTCTTGGGATTCATGAAAATAACAAACTTCTCAAAATAAGAAAGGCAATGTTTTTCCATCTTCTAGATATATTACAGCAGAGGAAAAGATTTAAAGAAATATTAAAATTTGTTCTTCCACATTGTAAAATTTGTTGAATTTTATTTGGTGTTAAGAAACATTTGCTAAGAAACATTGCTAAGAAACATCCCAAATATATGTTTTACATAAGAAAATCACATCTCCAGTTGCTAGAAAAATGCTCTGGTGTTGATGGATTTCAAACAGTCCTGTCATACAATTTCTCTATTGTACAGCTATATTCTGACAGTTAGAGCATCACAAGACTTGAGCATTGTTTGTTCCCAGAAAGACAGTGAATTAATGCTCTTATGTAGAATGAGGACATCCCCATTGATGGAATTTTCAAGTATACATACATATATATACATGTGTGTATATATATATATATATATAATACCTCATTGTGCTGTTTGATTAACTACACTAAACCAACTCTTCAGTCAAAAAACAGAACCCATAAGACATAGATTTTCGGGCTGAGCCTCGGTGGTGTAGTGGTTGAGTGCAGGATTGCGGCCCATTGGCCCAGCAGCAGCTTTCCAGGAGCAAGTCTGGGTAGCTCCCACGACCAGCAGAGGGCAGTGATGCCCCCCCCCCCCCAAAAAAAAAGGAGCTGATGTCAAGGGCTCAAAGAAAAGATATAATTTTTTGGAAGTCTTTCATGGAAGATATATATGTAAATATATGTTTATACATATGTATGTTCCAAACATAATCAAATATATATGAAGTGGCTTTTGATGAAAAGTCTTTTCATAGGCAATATATTTAATGCTATTTATTTATATTCCTATTTTTTGCAAATATAATAAATATCTGAAATTTGGGCTAGCATATGAACTAAGTATCATGAAACAGGTTTGAGTGGAAATATCTAGAAATTATTAAAAGTACTCTAAAACAACTCAGCACAAAGATTGCATTTCATTGCTAGTAACTTATTATGAGAAAGATTTTGAGAATGAAATTGTCAAATGTTTGGCTTGCTAAATACAGGTCCTTGTGCAATGTTATTGTTTGCATAGGCTGATGAGTCCCTTGACAGTTAATTTAATATATTGGGGAAAATGTATAATGTCTCAATCAAATGAGCAATGAGGATAAGGGATGAAATGATGAAATTATCACTACCAAAGATCTTTTTGAAAGCTCAAATTTCAACCACCCTTTCTTTACTAATACCTTAGTGTATAACTGATCTTTGAGAACAGTCTCTTGTTTGATTCTCTCTGGTCCTGTAAAAAATTAATTGATCTGGCATTGAAAAATTAAATTTGACTTTCCTTAGAGCCACACATTAAACTGGGGGCAAGTATAATGTGCTGGGGAAATGAACCCTGTAGAAATTAGACTTTAAGCAAGGAAGTGAGTGAAGCGTTCCCTCCATGGGAGCTATAATCACCTAGCCAGAACACACAGTGGATCACAAATGTAGACATCTCCTGAATATTATCTAATTAAAAAAAAACAGCCTTAATATTGGATCTCATATTTCCCCTTTCCATGTCATATAAGTAATCATTTTCATTTTTGTTAGTTTGCTGAAATTAAAAGCAACAACTTCATCTACCTCTTTAAAATATACTTGTTTAATGCTATTGTCCACACAGCCTTGTAACACTTGACTATCAGTTTGTCCTATTGTGGTGACTTATGTGTTGCTCTGATGCTGGATGCTACGACACTGGTATTTCAAATATCAGAAAGATCACCCAAAGTGAATAAGGTTTAGCAGAGCTTCCAGACTAAGTACCGACTACAATGAAGGAATAGTCTGCTCACCTCAGAGGAATTAGTCATTGAAAACCCATAGTGTCCAAATGTTGTCAGCTACTGAAAACCACATGAAAAAAAGAGATAGTGCCAGAGCTGAACCATTCTAGTCAACGGCTCTCAAAGTGTGACCACGCAAGGGCTGCGTTTTCAAAGTAGAGTTGACCATAATCATGTGGGTGGAGGAAAAACTGTTTCTGAAGCCTTTGGGAGCTTCATTTGTGGATTAGGCATGACTAAAACTGAGAAAAACAGCTGCAAACATCTGTTAATTAATATTTAGAAGCCTGAATCTTGGAAAATTGGTAGTTGTTAAAAATGAAATGAATACAGAAAAGTCAATATTCTAGGCATTACTGAGCTGAGATGGACTGGTGTTGGTTATTAGAAAATCATATGGTTTACTACCTCAGAAATAACACAATCAAGAGAAATAGGTTTGCATTCATCTTTTAAAAGCGCATTTCAAAATATGTTGTGATAGAATATCTTTTTGTATAAAAGGAACTTCATTCAATATAACTACTATTCAAACTTACCACCAATCACTAAAGCTAGTAATGTAGAAATTGAAGAATTCTACCAATGTCTTCAGTCTAAAATTTATCAAACATGCAATCAAGATGAATCAGTAATTATTGGCAGTTGGAAAGCAAAAGTTGGAAACAAAGAGAAAGGAACAGTCACAGGAAAAATGGTCTTGGTGAAAGAAATGAAACTGAAGATAATATGATAAAATTTTGAAAGCTCAATGGCTTATTCATAGCAAATAGCATTTTTCAACCATAGGAAAGCTTACTACACACATGGACTTCTGCAGCTGGAATGCACAGAAATCAAATTGATTACATCTGTAAGAAGAGGTAAAGAAGAAACTCAATATTAGCCTCTAACACAAGGCCAATGTCTGACTGAAGAACAGACAATCAATTGCTCATATCTAAGTTCACATTGAATCAGACTAAAGTTAAAACCAGTCCATGAAAGCCTAATACAACCTTGAGTCTACCCCACCTGGATTTTAAGAACATATCAAGAATAGATTTGATACATTGAACAGTAATGAAAGAAGACATGAAGAGTTGTGGGATGACATGAAGAACATCATACATGAAGTAAGCAAAAGATTATTAAAGTATGGGACGGACAGAAAAGACCAAGTGGATGTCAGGGAGACACTGATATTTGTTTTTAATCATACAGTAGCTAAGGCACATGGAAGAAATGGTGACGTCAAAGAGCTGAACAGAAAATTTCAGAGCAGCTTAGGAAGACAATGTCAAGTATTATAATGAAATGTGCAAAGACCTAGAATTAGAAAATGAAAAGGGGAGAAGTTCAATATATCTTAAACTGAATGGAATGAAGAAAATTCTCAAAGCTTCTAGTTTCAATGTTGAAAGAATTTGTGAGAAAAGTATTGAATGATGCAAGAAACATCAAAAGAAGATGTAGAGAATACACAGAGTCCCTGTATCCAATAGAAGTAGTTGGCATTCAACGATTTCAAGAAGTGGAATATAAGCCAGAGTCAATGGTATTGAAGGAAGTTCACATACAACTATTTCAAATAGAAAAATACAAGCAAAGTCAATGATGCTGAAGGACGAAATCCAAGCTGCACTGAAAGCATTGGCCAAAAGCAAGACTCTAGGAATCAATGGAATATCAATATTTCAAAATGCTGATAAAGTCCTGGAAGCACTGACACATCTATGCCAGGAACTTGGGAAGACAGATATCTGGCCAACAAATGAGTAGAGATCCATATTTGTACATATTCAAAAGAAAGGTCATCCAACAGTATGCACAAAATAAAAGGACAATACCATAGACATCTCATGTAAATTTTACCATCAGCAAACTTTTGCAGAAGGTCATCTAATAACAGTTGCACTAGTACATTTCCAGGGAGCTGCTTAAGTTTCACATCAAATTCAGAAGAGGACGTGGAACCAGAACATTATTGATATCAGATGGATCTTGGTTGAAAGCAGTGACTACCAGAAAGTTGTTTACCTGTGTTTCATTGACTATGCAAAGGCATTAAACTATGTGAATCATTATAAATGATGCATATCTTGAGAAGGGGAATTCCAAACACTTCAGTATGCTCATAAGAAGCCTGTACATGGATCAAGGGGCAATGTGCAAACAAAACAAAGGAATAATGAGGTTTAAAATTGGGAAAAATGAGTATCTTATGTCTTCTTACTATGCTTCTTTTTTTGGAGGAGCATCATTGCCCTCTGGTGGGAGTAGGAGGCCCATCCTTGCTCCTGGAGAGCTGCTGCTGGATTTGAACTGCCCACCCAGTGGGCCACAGTTCCGCACACAGCCACTATGCCACTGGGGCTCAGCCCTTACTAGGCTTCTTTAATCTGTATGATGAGGAAATAATCAGAGAACCTTGTTTGTATAATGAAAAATGTGGTATCAGGATTGGAGGAAGACTTATTACCAATCATCTGTGATATGCAGATGGAGCATCTTTGCTTGCTTAAATTGAGGAAGACTCGAATGACTTGCTGATGAATATCAAGGATTTCGGCTTTCAAAATGGATTATGAGTCAACATAAAGACCCAAATATACATAACTCATTCAATAGGTAAAATCATGATAGATGGAGAGTATATTGAATTTGTCAAGGATTTTATCTTGCTTGGATACACAGGCCACGCTCAGGGAAGCAGTGGTCGAGATAAAAAGGGTTAATCAGGTGAACAACGCATCCTTAAAGTGTTGAAACACAAGGACAGGAAGTTACTTTGGGAACTAAGGTGATCCTTATCCAAGCTTTGTTTTGTGGTGATGTTTTTGTAAATTGTCTTACGTGCATGTGAAATTTGGGAAATTGAATAAGAAAGAATGAACGCATTTGAACTATGGTGGTTGCGAAGAATTCCCAAAGTACCATGGACTTTCAAAAGAACAAAAAGATCTGTCTTGGAAGACAGCCAGCATGCTCCTTCAAGGCAAGGATAGCAAGACTTTATTTCACATGCTTTGGGCATGTTATCAGGAGAAACCAGTCCCTGGAGAAGGACCTCCCCTTGGGAAAGTGGAGGCATTGCAAATGAAGAAGATCTTCAACAAGAGGAGTTGACACAGTGGCTGCCACAATGGGCTCAAACATTAGAACAATTGTGAGGATGGGGCAAGGCTGGGCAGTGGTTCTTTCTGTTTATATGCAGTTGCTATGAATTGGAACCAACTCAACGGTACCTGACAACAACAACTTTTTAATTTTCCCAGGACACGTGTGACTGCTAAACAAGATAACTGTAGAAAAAGAAAGACAAGTTAATTTCTCAGCTCATTTATGAGGGGAGTCTGAATCTCACTGAGACAGAATCCAACAAAGAGTGTCAGCAGCCAATTTCAGAGTTTTGTAGTCTTGACACCAGTGACTTTATGTGGATCAGTTTTATAGTTTTGATGTGAATAGGTGTGGTGGAGTTAAATTTTTTTGAGTATGTCTTTCTACCCATTGTTTATTACGCACATCAAATGATTGGGTGGGTCTGTGTGATTTAGGTCTCTTACTTCTAACAGTAACAGAAGTTGTTGGACAGTTTTCATTACTCCCACCCTCATGCTTTACCCACCTCCCAGAAGTATGAACCATCTTTAAATCAAGAGAGAGAGAGAGAGAGAGAGAGAGAGAGAGAGAGAGAGAGAGAGAAAGCCAGGTCCATCAGAAGAACAAATTTGAGGTCTCTTTCTAAAGTGGTAGAGGCTGAGAGCACAGGCATCCGATTGTGGTCTGGAGACTCTTGGATATAGCAAGTGTAGTAGTGCTAAGACTCAGGGACTGCGAGTCAGAGTCACAGGTCAAGGAGCTCATGCCTAAGAGACTGAGGATCTGACATAAAGTAGGTTCCTTGCTGAGGTGAGGTGTTATGAACCCATGATTGTGTCCTTACTGTTTACTGATCCTGACTTGTAAGTGATTTACTACTGTAAAAAACATATTATCTATGAGTTCTGTGTGGCTATTGCAAGCAGTTATTGAACCCAGTGCTGTTAGAGGAATGGTTACCGTCAGAGGAGGTCAAAAAGGATGAGTCATGGAGGCATGTCTTTCTCCTGCCTCTTGGCAATAGGGAATTCATGATGTTTACTGCAGTGGGCTAGCTACTATATCTCAAAGTGATCTTTGGTGACTTACTTAATGGTTTCTCTGTTCACATGACTCAATTGCTTTTCCTCTTGTTTAATAACAGTTATGAGACACAGTTGTAGATGGGTTGATTCTATTTAGTCTTATTTATCACAACAAGATAGCATGGGAGTTTCCTCAATTTCATATCATGTGTTATGATTATGCTAGTTATTCAAGGGATAAAGGAGATACAGGATATAGGATATAGAAGAGAAGTGTATCTTGGTTTTTTATTGTCTGTTGAGAATTCTGTCTCTTATCTATTAGGCTGGAAATCTGGGCCATTTCCCTGGAAACAAAGGTCCCTCACTTGGCCAACACAAAGTCTGATAATATACATTAAGCACTTTGTACAAAAAGTTCATAAAACTCAATCAAGAATGATAAACATCTAAGCTTCTTATTTATTAATATGCTAATAATGTTGGATCAATATTTAAATGTTAAAAAAGACTCCTTATTCCATTCCAAGACAATTTGGGATTTATCTTCATTGCATTAAAATATAAGATAGTTATTTTAGAAGTGGATAACAATATCTTTGTTTTAAAATGTGAAAATATTGTTCGGAATCACAATTTATTTTGCTGAGTGAAATCACAAAGCAATGTTTCCATTTCAATTCATTATATATCCAGATTATAGTGTTCTAAAAATCCAAACTACACTAAATTCATTAGCCAAAAGAAAGGTCCCAGGAATTGACAAACAAAAAACAAAATAAACATTCAAGTGTTTTAGAAATCTGAAGAAGCACTGCAAGTACTTGTCAATACCAGGAAATTTGGAAGACAACTTCTTGGTCAACTATGTGAGAGAGATTATATTTTGCCTATTCTAAAGAAAGATGGCCCACCAGATAATGCAAATTATAAAATGATAACACTGATATCATACACAAGTAAATTTTTTTTTCAATATCACCGAACCAGAGTTACTGCAATACATTGAGAGGGAACATCCAGAAATTCAGGCCAAATTCAGAAGAGGACATCTAACAAGGGGTATCACTGCTGATGTCAGAGGCATCTTGGTTCAAAGCAAAAACACCAGAAATATATTTACTTGTGTTTCATTGACTATGCCAAGGCATTTGACTGTGTGGGCCATAATAAACTGCAGATAGCTTTGAGAAGAATAGGAATTCAGAACACTTCATTGTGCTTATTCAGAAATCGTACACAGATAAAAAGACTGTTGTGAGAACAGAACAAGGGAATATTGCATGTTTTAGAATAAAGAAAGGTGTGTTTCAGGGTTGTATCCTCTCATCTCAATGGTCTCAGACATAGGGACAATGTGAGATTGGCATACGACTGTGTGGTGTTTCCTTCTGTCTGGTATAAGGTCGCTATGCGTCAGAGTCGCCTGGATGGCACTAAAAGCAACAGTAGTCAACTGTTAATGCTTCCTTGTTTGTTGTTCAAAAGAACATAATGTACTTCTTTTGCCTCTTCTAGTACTAAGGCTTTCAATATCTGGAGGCTATATGTGAGAGTCAAACAGCTTCATTTTACCCCAAGGAAAGGGCTTCCCATTATTTTTTTCTTCTCAGAGAGGTTTGCACTCTTTGTTTCTTCATATGACATTTCAACAACTGCAGCAAAGCGAGTCAGCAAATGCTCCCCTTAATTCTAACGGTGAAAATTCACCTTCATCCCACAAGTATTGCATGATATGGTTATGCATACATCAGGTAGGCTCTGCTCTATGAGGGAGTCTGACAGTACATTAATAAGTGTATTTTTAAAGCCCAGTAGTAACTTTAGTAATAAATGCTGGTCAGAATAAAGTAGGGTGAGACATGGGTGAGCAAGGAAATGACTGTTTTGTCTAGCATGGGAGGTAGAACTAGAATATAAACAATTAAAATGAGCTATAGAGAGTTATAGAAGAAGCACTTCCCAGGAGATAGGAAGAAATGAGTTTGAATTGACAAGGTCAGTATAGTTAGAGTCCTATGAGTGAAAAGAAGATAGGGAAGAACTGCCTTTAGACTCTCATGGAGAAATATTTTCAAAAGATAAGAAAACATAATTGCAGTACATTTTCATCTCTCCCTCTTGTTTTCTATATCATTAAAACCTCATTCATTTAGCATCCCAATTTGACTTTCAGCTCATGGGATTAGACTGGACTCTTATTCTTTTCGTTCCCTTTTTTTTCTCTTGAGATTTATAGTTGCTTTATCTGGAGCCTTGATGGACAGTGGCTAAATTCTCAGCTGCTAAAGGCCAGTGGTTTGTACACACCAATTATTTTACAGGGAAATATATAACAGAATACTCCCAATAAGATTTATAACCTTGGAAACCCTACAGGGGCAATTCTACTCTATCCTGTAAGGCCACTGAATCAGAATTAACTGGAATGGAATGCTTTTATGTTTTGAGTTTTATAATTACTTACCTTAAAATGACTTGAAATACAGAACACTTCTAAACTGACCAAAGGAATTTTATGTATTAAAAGTTATTCCAAAGAATCACACATTAATTCTTCGATGCTCTTTTATTTTTTTAAAAAAGCATAAAGACAAAATGGGGGTGGGGCATGAGCCCACCTAGCAAAATCTGTGAACACAGAAACTAAAGGGGAAAAAAGACAGAAGATCAAATTAATTTGAGTGACCCTGGATTAATGCCTCACTTTAGAGCATGTGAACACGGAACAAAGAATCTTAAACTAAATAGGTGCCATATAATGTTTTGTTTAAGGAAAAGATTAATGTCATCGAGACGGTATCTATTAGTATTGTTTCTTTTGATTTTATTATATCAGAACTTTTAGCTCCATTATTAAGACTGAAGTAGCCAAAAATCAGAATTTATTTCAGTTTTTTACTTTCTTAATAAAATAGCAGAAAATATATAATTCAGAAAGTTATCTAAGTAATAGGCCACCTAATCTTTATATCTTACACATTTGAAGGATCATCCAATTAGGAAGTCAGGAAATTTCATAGTCAAGTGGGATTCTTTCATTGGCATTTCGATGATTTAAGGGGAAATTATTCAGAAACATTAGGATCGAATTTCTCCTAAAAGCATCTTGCATTTAAAATCTATGGAGAAACAAACTCAGCAGACTGTATTTGGAGTTACATATTAAAACCAAAGACACATGAAAATGGTTTAAGATAGTCTGATGAAACAAAAGCTGGGTCTCCACATATAAGAAGTATGAAATTAAGCAACTTAATGGATGCTTCAAGTCACAGATATATTTGTCAGAAATTCCCTGATGATTACTGAATCATTTTTCAAGTTTGCCATGAATATTATTTGAATCCCTACTATGTGCTGGGCCAGAACTTTACAAAAGAGAAGACAGCATTAGGGATCACTACTCCCTCTCTGGAACAGTAAGTAGTGCCTTGCTGTTAGATCTGGAGCTAGAATATAAAGTCTCAAATATGTGCTTACTTCAGTGTCAGGAGAGTGAAAGCAATAGCGCAATTTAGCTTACAGTGACCAACAAACTTCTTTAATTTACTTCATTTCATAGGCCCAGCTCTCTGTGACTATCCAGTTCTCAGCATATCCTGTGATTTTCAAGTATCTTGGGTATAATAAAATTTTAAGTGCACTGTGCCAAGAAAATGTCATCAGAGATTTTAGGGGTGATTATTGTAAGAGAAATGTAATTCTTTTGTTTATGATTCATTTACACTTAAATCAAAACACTGCTGAGGGAAATATATAGTACATCTAAGATAGTTCTTGTCATCCATTTATCACTGTGAAAGCTTTTTTCTTTCAATGATGTAATATGAAGATTAAAGTATCTGCAATCAGGGAAATTAAAAGAGATATAACTTTGCAATTTGGGGAGTGACATAACTACATTGTTTCACAGACCTGGAGAATTAGGCAGTTTGTGGGAATTATCTAAACTGGTTCTCTTATTACAGAAAGACAGAATGGGGGTGGGGTATGAGCCCACCTAGCAAAATCTGTGAACACAGAAACTAAAGGGGAAAAAAGACAACAGGTCAAATTAATTTGAGTGACCCTGGATTAATGCCTCACTTTAGAGCATGTGAACATGGAACAAAGAATCTTAAACTAAATAGGTGCCATATAATGTTTTGTTTAAGGAAAAGATTAATGTCATCGAGACGGTATCTATTAGATAAATGTATTGTATTTTGCTATTTGGAGTCTTTATCAATTTGAATTCTTGGTTAATATGGTGTAAATCTTTTAATGAAAGCTAATGGCTCACAGTCATCACATTGACTGAACTCGCAGTAATCCTACAGGACACAGTAGAATGCTTTGAAGAGTCTCAGAGCCTATAAATCTTTATGGCAGCAGACAGTCTCCTATCTCTCCCATAGAACTGGTGGGTCTGAACTGGGACCTCTATCCAGCAGCCTCGTGCTTAGCTCCCTCTACTATTAAGACTTCTTCAATAGATCAATAAGTAACATGAATGACAAAATTAATTAGAACAATGAATTTAGGTTATTTATTAGACCTCTATATGAGAGATCCTCTATGACTTTTTACCAAATTATCAAAAAAAAATTAGTGGTCTCTGGGAGCTAATACCGCAAAGAAAAACAAAATGACTAAAGTATTCTAATATTAAAAGGCTATATTAAATTAATATGCAAAGGCATGCTGCCATTTATGTAATTATTAGCATGTGATGTCTCTGAATCAAAGTGTGCACAACACAACAAGTGAGCACATTACCACTTTCATTTTAAGTGTGTGGCAAATGTTTCTGGAAAAGACAGACTTGAGGAGTTCTTTCATTAATCAATATTGCTAGGAGAATCATTCTGGTGAGTGAAAGGGAAATGCAATTTATTCACTCATTCATTGAATAGAGGCTGAGGGAAGAATCTAACAGCAGGTGGGAGAAAGCAAAGCAAGAATTTTCTAAGGAGTTTTGTTGCATTGAGGCAAAGGGGTTGAAGGATTCATAGAGACGACAGCATTAAAATGAAAGAGAGAAAGAAAGAGAGAGGGAGAGGAATAAACACTTTAAGAACTTCAATAAATACTTCTATTCCTTGGAAAGGAATAGAATTTGAACAGAAAGATTGCATGTAAAGTTTAGGTGTCTGCTTTTGGACAAGATGCTTAACTGTTTGAAACCTTGCCTTCTGCATTTAATCATAAAAATATAGACTTTTAGGATCATCTGTTTATTATAAGAATCCAATTAAATGAACGAATATGAAAATAATTAACACATTTTCTGACCACAAGGTTCTCAACTCATTACTATTATAATGATATAACAGTATTAAATAATTAAGAATGTAATTATGAGTAATTGCAATGCAAAAGTTGGAAACAAGGAGGTAGAATCTGTAGTCAAAAAATAAGGATTTGTTGATGAAAATGAATCTGGAAATGGCATGATAGAATTTTGTCAGACCAAGCACTTCTTCATTGTTAATATCCTTTTCCAACAAAATGCATAGAGACTGCCATGTGTACCTCACCAGACAGAAGTCACAGGAATCAAATTGACTGCATTCCTGAGAAAATACAACGTGGAAGTTCAACATCACCAGCCTACACAAGGCTATGGATCTATTGTGGAACAATTCATCAAGTTCTCATAGGTAAGTTCAGGTTGAAGCTGAAAAACATCAAAAGTCCCAAAGGGTCAAAATAGAATATATCCCTCCAGAATTGAAAGATCATTTCAAAAACAGCTCTACCACATTGAACACTAGTGATGGAGGGCCATATGAGTTGTGGGATGACACCAAGAATATCAGTCATGAAAAGGTTCCTTAAGAAGAAAGGGGAAAAGGGCTGAGCCCCGGTGGCGTAGTGGTCGTGCGCGGGACTGCGGCCCACTGGGATGGAAGTTCAATTCTGGCTCCCAGGAGCAAAGGCTGGGCCTCCAACTCCCACCACCTGAGGGCAGTGATGCCTAATAAAAAATAAATAAATATAAATAAAATAAAATAAAAAATTAAAAAAAAAAGAAGAAAGGGGAAAAGAAGAGACAAAAGTACTTGTCAGAAGAGACTCTGGAACTTGCTCTTGGGTGTAGTTCACTAGAGTGACCTGAAGGAATGATGAAGTAAAAGAGATGCACAGAAATTTTCAAAAGACAGCCGGACAAAATAAAGCTGTCTAATGGAATGTGGGAATTAGAAGATCCCAAAGAAAAAACACCCCCAGCATACCTTAAGCTGAAATAGTTGAAGAGTAGACTCAAGCAGAGAGCTGCAATATTGAAGAATTCTGTAGGTGAAATATTGAATGAAGCAGGAAGCATCTCAAGAATCACTGTATGAAAGTATACTTGGTAGGCATTCAATTATTTCAAGAGTTGGGACATGACCAGGAACCTACATGTTGAAAGAAGAGTTTCAAGCTGCCCTGAAAACATAAGTCCAAAACAAGGATCTAGGAATGGAAAACTGAAGTATTCCAACAAACTGATACAGAGTTAGAAAGACTCCTTAGACTGTGCCAAGAAATTTGGCAACCAATGGGCAGAGATCCATAATCCTCACCATTGGAAATAAAAGTGATTCAGTGGAATATGGGAATTATTGAACAATAACATATCACAGATAAATGAAATTTTGCTGAATATAATTCAATGACAGTTGTAGCAGTGCATCAACAAGAGAACTGTCAGAATTCCAAACTGGATTCAAATAAGAGTGTGGAATTAAGAATATCATTATTGCCATAAAATAAGTCTTGATTGAAAGTACAACATATCAGAAAGACGTTTGCTTGTGTTTTATTGACTACATAAAGACGTTCAAATGTGTGGATCATAAAAGACTATGAATAAATTTATTAAGAATAACATTATTAAAATTCTAGAACACTTAACTGTGCTTATAGGAAATCTGTGTACAGAAAAAGAAGCAGTCATTTGAGGCGGTGGTGGAGGTGGCAGGGAGGAGGAGGAAGAGAAGAAGCTGCATACCTTAAAATTAGGAAAGATGTGTCTGTTCACCATCTTTATTTGGTCTCTGCTCTGAACACATCATTGGAGAAGCTGACCACTGTGAATAATGTAGCATCAGAAATGAAGGAAGTTGCGGTAACAGCCTGCATTATTCAGACTTTTTGTTGAAAGTGAAGAAAACTTGAAGCTTTTATGTATAAAGGCCAAAGGATAAAGTGATCAGTATGGATTATAGCTCTATCTAACGAAGATCAAAATCTCCTCTTATCGGACCAGTATGACAGAGAAGAGACCGAAGAAACTTATCAAGTGTTTAATTTTACTCAGAGGTACAATCAATCCTCTTGGCTGTATCAGTCAAGAGTTAAATGATGTAATAGTCAAACTTACTGTGCAAGACCTCTTTAATTGTAAAAGAGCAAAGATGACCCTTTGAGAGTTGTTGCTGCTGAACTAAACCAAAGTATTTTCAGTCATCCATATGCATGTCAAACCTGGGTATTGTTTATGGAAATCAGGAGAAGAATTGGTACAAATAAATCCTGGTATTTATGAATAAAGTAATGTGGACTGTAGGAAGAATGAACACATCTGTCTTAGAGGTAGTACAACCAGAATGCTCCTTAGAAGAGAGGATGTTGAATATTCCATCTCCTATTGTTTGGACATGTTGTTAAGAGAAACCAGTCCCTGAAAAGGTCATCATACTTGGTAAAGTGTAGGGTAAGTTAAAAAGAGGGAGACCTCCAAGGAGATGTAGTTCATCTCCCATCTTTGTGCATGCTACCAGGTGAGACCAGACCCTGGAAAGAGCATCATACTTAGTAAAGTAGAGAATACACAAAGAAAAGAAAGACCCTAAAGGAGATGCACTGACCCGTGACTGCAACAATGTGCTCAAAAATAAAAATTGTGAACATGGCACAATGCTTTATTCTGTTGTCCACGGGTTTGCTATGAGTTGGAATTGACTCCACTGAATCTAACAGCAACAACACATCAAAGGCCATGTACTTGGTACATGATTGGGCAATACTTGATTTTATTATCCATAAGTTCTTCATGAGTTAGCGATAACTTGACAGCAACTAACAGCAGAAAGTGCTAGAATGGTAAAGTATAGGGTGCAAATATGGAATATTCAAGAAAGCACCAAATTGGAGTCAGAAGACCAAGGTTTGGAGGGGTATTCTGCTTCTTAAAAGTCTTATGAAAGTGGATAAGAGTCTTTGTGCCTGGTGATGCTTAACAGACGTACCACAAGTGGGATTTGGTTTCTTGCTGTTTAGGATGAAAGACGTCCAAATTCAGGGCAAAGACACCAAGGCAAATCTTTCTATATTTGGGTGAGGTTCTTTTGCCCGTTTTGGTTTCTGTACCCTGGTTCCCTAGATAGTTCCTGTGGTATGTTTTGAGGGGCACACAATGCCAGCTTTATGAATGAGTTACCTAAACTTTCTGATTCCCCTTTTCTTTTCTTGGCTGTAGTATTTTTAAACCAGTTTTATTGGGACACAATTCACATATACCATTCAGTAGTTCAATAACATCAAGAAAAATCATACAATTATTATTCTCTTTAACTTTAAAACATTTTCTTCTGTCTTGTACTCATTGTTAGATCCCCGTCCCCCCTGCCATGCTGCTAAGAACCTGTTAATCTAGTTATTCCCTCAATAATTTAACAGAAAAAAAAAGAAAAATAATCCCCAAATAAGCAGAGGGTATAAATAGAGGCAGTTCAACACAAAAGATATTGAGGCAGTCATCAACAAACCTATGAAGAAACAACTAGATGCTGGATCATGCTAGTATTAGTAGCACACACCAACCAACCAACCAGCCATCAAACAACAACAAAATCAGAAAATAACAAATGCTCACTAGGTTAAGGAGAGACTGGAATTCTCACACTGCTGGCTGTACTGTACAACATTACAAATGCTAAGGAAAACTGTGTGGACACTTCCTCAAAAAGTTGAAAATAGACTTCTAAGAACACAGTATATATCATAAGAAATAAGAGCCAGAGTATAAATAGATGTATGTGCACTCATGTCCATTGCAGCACTATTTAGAATAGTTAAAAGATGAAAATAGCCTACTTGCCCATCAGTGTAAGAATGGATAAATTAGCTTTAGCGCATACACATAATTCAATCACAAAACCAAACTTGCTGTCATTGAGTTGATATTGACTCATAGTGACCCACCTGTGTATTTTCAAGTCTGTCACAGTTTACAGGAAAAGAAAGTTTTGTCTTTCTCTTGTGGGTGGCTTGTGGTTTCCAACTGCCAGCCACAGGGATAGCAGTTGAGTGTGCAACCAGCAGACAACATTAACACTGACAATGAATCTGTGAAACACTTCATAGCATTGATGACCCCAGAGAGCATCATGCTGAGTAAAACTAGCCTACCATAAAAGGGAAAATATTGTACGAGATCACTGTTATAGAAAAATCAAAGAAAGCTTTTCTCCCTCAAAGAAACATATTCTGGTCATTACTGGGAGAAGGTGTGGAGAGGAGTGAGGGGGAGTTACAGGTCAGCGGGTAGACATGTTAATATGAGCAAAGGGTAAGACAGTATAACACAAGAAGGAATTAGGTATAAAATAATGGAGTCAAGGCAACATATTGGGAGCTTCACAAGAATTAAATGCAGCAGAGGCAAATACGATTCTATATATAGTCATACAATAATGCTGATAAATGGGTAGATACTTAGATAATCACACAGGATAAACAGGTATTGGAGAGTATACACATGAATATATATATGTATATACATTTGACAGATATTTGTATCTACATTATCTGTGCTATAAATGTGGTACATATGGTGGGGAAATTGGAGGAAAAGATATAAAAACTTCTTCGATAGAAACAAACACCTTGAGGAAATGAGTTGCTAGGCATGGAAGATCAGAACCATAGTTTCAAGGAGCAAGATCCAGTAATATAACATAGCTGTCAAGAATGGTGTATTATACATCCTACTTGGGCTCATAGTAACTGGGTTCTTAAAAGTTTATGAGGGCTGAACCCCGGTGGCATAGTGGTTGTGTGTGGGACTGCGGCCACTGGGTTGGCGGTTCAAATCCAGTAGTAGCTCTCCAGGAGCAAGGCTGGGCCTTCTACTCCCACCAGAGGGCAGTGATGCCCACAAAAAAAGTTTATGCACAGCAATTAATTTTGTAACCATTGTCCTGTCCAGAGGAAAGGGGAGCAATGAAAATTAAAAGACACACAGAAACAATCAAATAGACTAATGAACAAAGACATAGAGAAACAATTAATCAAATAGACTAATGAACCAAGCAAACATCAGCCTCTATATTCCTGAGACCAGAAGAACAAGATAGTACTTGGCTAACACCAATAACTTATTTGAAGTGATCACATTAGCAGGTTCTGAATAGAGTGTAAGAGAGAGTGTGGAAGAAAATGCAGTCATCGAAGAGACCAAGCTTATTGGTTGGAAAGAGACAGGTGGGACTCTGTATGAGGCTGACTTGTCTAGAGGGGAAAAATCAATGATGCTCATAGATATGTAAGAAAGAACTTTATATCTAGAAATAATCTAATATCAAGTATGCATTCCAGCCCCACCACCCAAATTCATTCCATGTATCTGCTACTGGCTAGAGCTTGCTTCAGTTATCGTAGGCCGATGATGCACAGAGGTGAAGTACGATAGAGAAAGAGCACAGACAAGTAGGTGCAGTGTGGCTTTGATCCACACTGGTTACATACCAGAGTGCCAATGGCTCTCAGAGTGTTCAACCCTCATGGGCTTGCCCTGGAGACAGGCGGAGTCCCCCAAAGCAGGACATGAAAGGGTAGAGGAAGAAGAAAGGGTCCCTTTTTTGTCTGTTGTAAAAAGACCATCCCTTTCAAGAGGCATCATCAGACAGATAGACAGGTTGGGTTCTAGCTCTATAAAAGTACAAGTGTACATGAAACCTAGTTGCCACAGGTGCCCCACATCTATGGCCCCCCGAACCACCCACTCAAGTTTGGAAGTGAACCCATCCCACACTCACATGTTAGAATAATCAACCATTTAAGATGAAAGGAGAAGCACTTAGGAAAGCACAAAGTTCAGAGGATTTGGAAGTAACGAGGAATGGAAACAAGAACCACAAGGAGGAAGCAGGTAAAGCAGTAATAAACAGAGGGGAATGCAGCACTGGATGAGTTTAAGCAGAATATGAATCAGTTATTGAATGTAGCACTGCTTATCTGCTCTATAAATCTTAGCCTAATTCACAATTTAAAAGTTGGGGAGGGGGGAATCACAAAAGATCCTCAATTCTTATTGTAAGTAAAAGATTAAGAAACATAAATGTTATGAGCTTTATAGATAGATGGCTTTTGGATGATGGCAACATCAATTTGGAGTGACTGTCAAAATCACATCATGATTTAAAATGCTAACAGACTTGAGTTAAGTGGCAGAAAATCAGAGTCTCTTCCAGCTTCATAATCATGCGAAATAAGCAGCTCAGGGAGATGGAGGGAAATGAAGTGCACGTAGAGTAGCACAGCCCAGCAAACAACCATGTCTCATAATGTCACCGTCCAAACCGAAGGACTCATATGGTCAGATTTCTATGGTGACCTCATACCACAGTGTTGAAAGTGTCTGCCCTATAGTCCTTGTGGCTTCCTTCAAATGGGGGGGGGGCTATTTGAATTTTGGAGGG
The DNA here is from genome assembly GCA_004026705.1 of Nesogale talazaci. NCBI lineage: Eukaryota > Metazoa > Chordata > Mammalia > Afrosoricida > Tenrecidae > Nesogale > Nesogale talazaci. The sequence continues at coordinate 151,509 of PVJH01002025.1, forward strand.
TTGACTTCTTTAGGGGAGCCACCCTTTGACATAATTTTATCATTTTTTATCATTCTCAAAATCTCATTTCTTCTAGGTAGACTTTTACCTCTGCAAATAAGCCTATAATGTATACCACATGACTTCCTGTATTAGTGACTGACAGGTGAATTTTAAAAAAAATAGTAAATGGCATGTTGGCTTCTTAGACATAGATATTCGTGACTGGATACCTGTAGGGAATATGCTTGGCCTATACCCTGTTTCCAACATATGGCATTATTTTTCACACTCATTATGGTTGCTGTTGTTTTAATCATTTCATTGGGGCTCTTACAGCTCTTATCACCATCCATATATCCGTCCACTGTGTCAAGCACCCTTGTACACATCTTGCAGTAGAGACCATTCAAACTCAGGGTGGCACAATGAGTGCCGGGCACAGTTGTTTTGCAGGGTTTTGTGGGAGGCTGTGACTTTGTGGAAACAGATCCCTAAGGCCTATGTTTTGAGATACCTCTGGAAGGGCTTAAACTGCCTATTTTCCCCCTAGCAATTATGTGTGTGACCAAACAAACAGCTTGCAAACAATGTAATTATGATATTCATTTTACATATAAAAAAAACTAAGGCAGAGAAAGGATGTAACAAAACTAGTGATCCAATGGCTCTGGGTTTTGAAATCAGTGGGCCTGACTCCAGCATGTGTCATCTCAGCTGCTTTTTGATATGGCCTCTAAAAAAGCCAGTGTTTTCAGGCAGCTTATTTTTTCTCGTAGCTAAGACAAAAGAGAAAAACAGTGGGGTACACATAGTTGTGTGTGTTGACAAGAGCAATAATCCATTGAGGCTTTTTTTTCCCTGGAACTCACCTTGAGTCTGAATCAATGGTATGGGGTTTGCATAAAACAGATTATATGACACATTGGTCAATCACTTCAACTTGATATAACAGGAGATCTAGAAAGGCCATTAAACCAAATGGTTCTTAAACTAACTTTTGAAACATTCAGAGAGCACTGGATCTGGCCATTTTATGTCTTGAGGAATGTACACACTACAAGGAGAGTGCTATAACAATCTAGATGATGAGACAGAAAATATGCCTTGAGTCTGCCCCTCTTAAATATCACATGGTGTAAAGTTTGGCCCAGGTGTTGGATTTTATTCAGTTTGCAAGGGAAGGATGTCATACATACCTATAGTAATTACAACTCTTCTATACTACTGATTACCACGAGAACCAGGTAACAGAGAGTCAAAGGGATATACTCTAGAACAGCATTTCTCAACCCTTCGGGGTGGAACGACCCTTTCACAGGGGCCACCCAATTCATAACAGCAGCAAAATTACAGTTATGAAGTAGCAATGAAAATAACTTTATGGTTGGGAGGGGTCACCACAACATGAGGAACTATGTTAAAGGGCCAAGACATTAGAACAGTTGAAAACCACTGCACTACGAGAAATTAAAAAGCCAACTACTGCTCAGAGAGAAAGTCAACTGCCTCCTGAATAGCAACTGGTAGCAACTAACCTTTATTGTTGATCATTCATATGCTCCTGTTGCAGTAAGTTTTTCTGAGCTGGGACTATGCTAAACACTGGTGTCTAACAGAGGTAAATGAATGTAACATAATTTTAGTGGCTTCCAATTTACTCCAAACCAAAAAAATATTTTTTCCCAAATAGACTTAAATTGTTTCAAACTCTTAGACTACCTATTGTTTGAGAACTGAGAGTGTTACATCACACCGTGTCACTTTAACCCAGTCTCTGAATCTTGGGACAAAAAGCCTTTTGGTCTTATCATATTTTGTAGCTGGGGGTGGGGAGGAAGGGTAGGACATTAGCAGAGTTTCACTGTGGTGCATGAGCAAGATCCCTGGCCTCTACCTACTGCATAAATGCCAGTAATCCACACCCCAAATCCCCTGTCCCCCAGGCCTCTGCCCTCCGCCTCCTGTAATTGAAAATGTCTCCAGATATTGCCAAATGTCTTCTGGAGGACAAAATCATTTCTGATTGAGAACGGCTGTTTGAACTTGCACAATTTTAGAGTGAGTGTTACATGCTTAAAACCATACAAAACAAACACCACCACTAAAATTTCTAAGGACAGCTTGAGCCAAGTTTCATACCTTATAAGCTACAAGATACTAGACCCCTAAAATGACAGTCATATAGAGATCTCTTACTTATATAGAGTTATTTTAGATCGAGCATTTGAAATTAACTCTACTTAAGCCAAACATAAAAGTAGTCAGTACCTTTCTTCCTTTGGGGTATGGTTTTCTTTTGAGGGTGACAATCCTTTCTCCCATCCCTAGTTATGATAGTTGTCTAAAGATTTCTCAATCCTAATTACTAACATTCTCAAAATTATTTTCCCAGTTCCTCAATTCTTTAAATATATTCAATGAGGTAGAGGTCAAGTTTTTCAAAGATAACATCTGATTAGGTTTATCTGAGAGGTCTATTAAGTACACATTTCACTTTTCCATAGATTAAAAAAACTTGCATCTAAAAGTTTAATACAATAGTATACAAATGGTATACTCAATGAAGACTGGCTGGATGTTTAATTTTATTTTAATCATTTACCATGTACCTTAATCCTAAAAAGGGTTTAGTGTAGATTTTCTTTAAAAACCCTACATAATGTAAGTGTATAAGGAAAATAAAGCAGTTATTTTCTTTCTGAAGGGAAAGTAAAGGCATGATACCTGAATTGAACTGTAGCATGAAGTCAATGTGAACTTCCTGTTCTCTCAAATTAGACAAGACATTTTACACAGAAAAGAGGGAACCATGATGAGTTTTAGGAATCTACATTCTTAAAATAAAAATAATTAGTTGCTCTAGGAAAAGTCTAGTTTTTCTGGCACTCAGCCAGAGAGAAATTTTACCAGCAGATCCTTATAAAAGAGTAGTTTCCTGTACCATAGGTACACATACACGTACCAAAGCCGCTCAAACTCACTGACAGTGAGCTGATTCTGGCTCACAGTGACTTTGTAAACAGACTAGAACTGCCCTGGGTGTTTCTGTGGCTGTAGTCTGTACAGGAGCAGCTATCCTGAACTTTCTTTCAATGGGAGACTGGTCTGTTTGAAACACAGAACTTGCAGTTGGCAGTTTAATGTCTACCTGACAATGGCACCAAAGTGTCCATTCACAAAATATAATATCGTGCAGTGTCTTATAAAATCTACCAGTTTGAAGTTGTGCTTTGATTTTAATCCAAGTCTGTAAAAATCTAGCTCTGGGAACACAAAAACAAGAAGGTGCCACGACTGCTCTGGAGAGATCCCCATGAAAAAAAGGTGTGAAGCAGTCCTAGGATGGAATGGCAAATTCACTATTACTAGTTCTTTTAAAATGGCTCTTTGGTTAGCAGCACATGACATGAGGGAGACTTTAAAAAAAAATCTTAGATGATATTTATTCTCTTAGAAATCTGCTGTGTTGACAGGAGAATGGAAATCATATTTCAAGATTTGAGAGGTCACCTAAGGCAAGTGGAGTTCCTTGGTGATGAAACAGTTAAATTTCTCAGCTTCTAACTCAAAGGTGGGGCCTAAGAACGCTCTGAAGTGCCTTTAAAGAAAGACCTGATGACCTACAAACCCCCCACTACTGAGATGGGTTGTTTCCTTTCCACAGTAACTTGCAGGGCAGAATAGATCTTCGGAAGGCTTCCCAGGCTGAAATCTTTACAGAAGCAGACATGGCCCTGCTCCGTGCTCATCCTCATGAAGAGATCCCTGGAGAGAGAGGTGCTATAGCAAATTATGGTGAAGAACACAGACGGTTGTCAGTTATCAGAAAGAATAGTCTCTGTGGTTTTCAAAGCTTTCCTTAAAACAAGCAACCAAGTGATGCACTAACTTACGTCCACATGGAAGAAGCACATCAGCCCATGCAAGGATTGTAATAATGCAATTCAAAACCGAAGAAGGTAATAATACCAGAGTTTAGATTGTGAATGCCTGGTCTGCAGAAAGCTGTGAATGACAGTGGAGGCTTTTCCTCTGTTTTGGCTAGTCATCCTGTTTCTCTGTTTACTTCTCTTATGTGTTTTGCGTGGTTTTCTGTGTATGAAATCCAAGAGAGGTAGACCTCCAAAGACAGTACCTGGAGGGATAATTGCTTAGAAACATGGCCGAGTACGATGGGGGGAATTGATAGCTAACAATGAGTACAAGAAGACTATGTTCTGGCATTGATTATGGCAAGGATTGCACAAGTCTTTTTAATATAACTAAGTGATTAAATTGTATTATATGTGAAATATATGTCAATAAAAAGACTTAAATAATAATAATAAGTAGATGGTTATATCTTTCTCCCTTGGAGCGGCTGGTGGGTTTGAACTCAGCCTCAGTCTTTCTGCTAGCCTTCAAGAGCCTTACCCTTATGCCCCTAGGTCTCCAAAATCTTTCATAAGCATTCAAAATAATTTGCTATTCATTATTTTTCATCCATTGTTCAATCTATTATAGGGTTATTTTCACCCTATACATGTAATAGGCTGCAGTTCTTTTCATAATAATGTCTTTTTCAAAGTGGTTTTCAGATTTGGCGGAGTTATCTGATCTTTTTCTGCATCTTAGTTTTCCATGTATAATTGTATTTACTTTGTTCGGTGCTTCAGCTTGTCTTTATGAAAAACATCTCCAAAATTAATAGGATTTCAAGCCATCAACATGTGAACACCTCATATGAAAAAGCTAAATATGATTCTCCTGATTCATGTTTTAGATTGCTTATATATTAAATTGAATTTAGTCTTGATGGTTCTTGAGTCACACCAAAATATTACAAATCTGTTTTTAATGTTTTCTTGAATCTAGTTAATTATAAAAAATGAGATGGAATGCCAATTTGGATAGTACATATCTCTCTATTTTCCCCAAAGTATTTAATATTGGAAAACTTAAGCTCAAAAGTATATTCTGTTCTTTATTTAGTCTGTGCAAACTTTTCCCCTAAACACACATCATGCACAGATTAATGTCCGTGCAGCCAATGTCCAACCATATATAGCCGTGGACCCATAGGGTTATACTAGAGTTTAGAAATCCCACTCAGAGAATGGGTTGTAGTGAATGCAATAGCACAAATATCTCACGACACACAAGTATTTAATGCTCCTATGCAATGCAGTTGTGCTATCAGGCACACAATGCTATAGAACAGATAGAATTTTTTAGAGATTTCTTAATAATCAGAATGAAATATACTGCACTGTGCTTTCTGTCACTATTTTAGTGTGAACTTGCCTTGTGTGAAAATAAAATGAATTGACTCTAGAACAGTATATGCTTCAGTTCCTAGGCAGCAGAATCCAATCTCCTATGTTGCTCATCTCTTAAGTTTCGTAGCTTTATTTTTGGTTTAATTTTCTTTAAAAAATATTACCTTAAAGTGATTCATGACTCTGAAACAGCAGAGCCATTGCTAGTGATAACAGCATCAAGAGGCATAGGAGATGTGGAATAAAAGGCTATTAAGCAAGAAAAAAGCAGAAAATCTCTGAAGGCTATTGCTTGTGAATTATGCATATCCATGCAACACCCATACTATGGACATTAAGCGACATATGACTATACTCAAATTGCTTAATTCCAACGCTGCTCTACATTTGAAATTTCATGTAATCTCAACATAGTTTTTTTGTGAATATGTGTTACATTATAACCTTACAACTGGTTTATATTACAAGTCTATTTACATACTCTCAAGCAATAACTTACTCTTTACCATAGCTAATAAAATTGAATTACACTTTTACTGTGAAATAAGCTTATAGGAACTAAGAATGTCATATAAATGTCATTTTTACCATATGGGCAGAAACAACTAAAATAAATGCATGTTTAAGTGGATAACTATATTTTTTCTTTGCTTCTCTTAAATGATTCCTTTTGAAATCCAAGGCTACTTGAAACTCAAGAAAATGAAAAATGATTCAGGTTCATTTTGTTGTTTTAGATATAATTTATATTTAATGATCATACATCTAAGCATATACATGCACAAATGTTGGCTCGATGAAATGGGGCCGAGAATTTGCCCTAAAATTTCCTTTGAATATTTTGTCCATAGAAATAGCCCTTCCTGAAAAGTTACATTCAATTATTTGCTGTGTGGCTATTATTTGGTGCTTTTGAGTTGCTTTTGACCTGTAGCAACCTTAGTATGTACAATAGAAGGAAACGCTGCCAGGCCCTCATCCTTCTCACAGTTGCTTGAGTCCATTGCTGCAGTTATGAGGACAATCTAGCTCCCCGATGGTCTTCTTCTCCATTGGTGCTACTCTATTTTACCAAACATTAGATGGTTTACTAGACCTACATTGTAATCTTTTAAACCAATACATAACCAGAGTTTGAAGAAACAATTCTTGGCATGAACTAATTTTTATTGAAATGTAGAGCAAATTCTAAAAGAAAACCATTTGATACATTATCTTTATAAAAGTTAAAACTTTAAACTTCCATTCTCAATAAAATATGTGCTCTTTCTGAATACTCAAACTAACAGAAGAGTATATTTGCGTTTGGTGCAATGCAGCAATTACTGGCTATTTATTCCAGAGGAGGGAAAAAATGCTAAATCTATATGTACATTGTCATAGTTAAGACAGAGCTGGATTACATAGTATTGTTTCTTAGAGATGGAAAGGGAATGTACAGTTATTTATTCTTTTATCTTATGGTGTCCTATCAAGTGGATCCGGACACAAACCAACCCTATAGAACAGAGTACAATTCCTCAGAGTGATCGAGGCCATAACCTCTTTTGGGAGCAGGTCAGTAAGCCTTTTCTTCCCTAGAGGGGCTAAAATATTTGAACTGATGATATTTTGATTAATAGCCAAGTGCTTAACAAGTATTCCACCAAGGATCTTTATTTATTCAGTCATCTATTCTTTATCAATGGCCTATAATGAACAGTTGCTAAGTTTGACACCAAGTAGAAATCCAATTAAATAATAATTATTAACGAGCAGATGCATTCGAAATCATTTTTATGGACATTATACTACTGTAGGTAAGTACTCATCTGTCAACTTTTCCTCGTGTGGTGAGTTCAGTGTTCAGTTGCTCACTCCTCTAAGAGAGAAACCTATTCAATGGACTGAAAGTGACCCAAATGTGTGACTTTCACAAAGAATGGTGATTCAATCTAAAGCAGAAATTATCAAACAATATTACAGTAATGGCAAATAAAATATTGCTGGCAAAAATCCTAAAATAGTTGAAACAGGACTACTAGTTGCTGTCAAATTGAAGCCAGATCCACAAGAGGATGCATTATGAAGGACAACACAATGCATTGAACATTGGATGAATGCAGAAAATACCACAAAGAGATTTCCTTTGTTTTACTAGCTATACAAAGATGTCCAACTGTGTGAACTTTAAGAAAATATGGGTAATATTTCAAAGAATGAGAATTCCAGAACACTTACTTGTTCTCGTGTCAACTTTGCACCTAGACCAACACGCAGTTGTCCAAATAGACAGAACAGGGCATACTGCAGGTTCAAATTTAGGGTAAAGGTTGTCTCTTTCAACATATTTAATCATTCTGTCAGTTTGCCATATCATGGTGGCTTACATGTTGCTGCAATATATAAAATACCAGCTGGGTCACACATGGTTGGGTAGTTTCCAGACTAAGGCAGTCTAAGAGAGAGAGAGAGAGAAACTAGTCACTGAAAAGTGTATGAATAGCAGGATAACACCATCTGACAATGTATCTCAAAATACAGTTGGGGAAGAGCTGCATCTTCAAAGTAGAGTTGACCTCAATGATATGGATGGAGCAAAGCTTTTATCTGTTAGTATAGCACAATTCAAACGGAGAACAGCTGAAAATATTCATTAAAAATTGGAATGTGGGGAAAATAAAAATTGGAACATAAAATGCTCAAAGACTAGGAAGATTGCAATCCATTAAAAATGAAATGGAAAATGTAAAGCTCAATATCTTAGGCAATGGTGAGCTGAATGAACTGGCATTGACAATTTCAAATTTGGTAATCATATTGTTTAAAATGCTAGGAGTGAAAAATTGAACTAGAATGATGTCCCTATTAACCCTCACATATTACCCAGGATCAAGCTTAAAGTACAATGATGTATGTGATAGCATTAAATTTCAGATGCCTACAAAAAACATTAGCTAGTAAGATTATTATTCAAAGATAGGCAATTACTACCAATATTCAAACAATAATAGGAAAATTTAAGAGTTCTACAAAATTTTGCTATATGAAATTGATCAAACAATACTGTATGTGAGAACACAATTATTATTCAAATATATGTAGCAAACATTAAAAACAAGGATGGAGAAATTGTGGAATTCTACCAACTACTATAGCATGAAATGAATCATATATGCAACCAAGATTAATTGTTAATATTGGTGATTGGAATGAGAAAGTTGGAAACAAAGAGGAAAGCATGACTTTGGTGAAAGAAATGAAAATGGAAATTATATGATAGAACTGTACAAAATCAAGAATTTATTCACTGTAAGTACTTATTTTTCTCCAACCACATGCATGGCATCTATACTCACAAATGACACCAAATGACAGAATATTGTGGAATCAAATTAACTACATTTGTTAAACAGCAGATGAAAATGTTCAATACATTCAGTCTAAAATATGGTCATGGAGTGACTGTGGAACAGACAATCAAATGCTGATATGCAAATTGATGTTTTAAGAAGCTAAATTAAAATTTGTGCACTTGAATATATTCCACCTGAATTTGAAGAACATCTCTTGAACAGATTAGGCATTGTGAATACTATGAACAAAGATCAAACTGTGAGATGAAAGCAAGAACATTAAATATGAAAAATGACAAAAGGTTATTTGAAAGACAGGAAAGAGAAATACTGAATTGAGTGTTAGAAGATACTCTGAACTTTGTTCTTGAAAATGGAATAGTTTCAATGAATGGAAGAAATGATGGATAAATAAAAAAAAAAACCTGAACAGAAATTTGCAAAGGGCAGATCAAGAAGACAGAGTAAAATATTATGATAAAATATGCAGAGATCTAGATTTAGGAAACCTAAATGAAAGGACTTGCTCGGCATTTCTGAAGATAAAAGAATTGAAAAAAAAAGCCTCAACTTACAATATTAAATGGTTCTATTGAGTGATGCAGGAAGCATCCAAAAAAAAAAAAAGATGGAAAGAATGCACAGTTACTGAACCATAAATACTTGGCTCAGCAATTTCAAGAAAAAAAAAGTGTGATCAAAGAACCAATAATATTTAATGAAGAAACCCAAGCTGCACTGAAGACATCGAGGAAAACAAGGCTCCAGGATTTCAGAAGTCACCACTAGAAGCACTCACTTGTCTATCTTAAGAGATTTGGAAGACAGCTAACATACTTACTAACTGGAGGGTATACATACCTATGCCCAGGACAAAGAAAACTGAGCCAGCATAGTGTAGAAATTATAGAACAATAATATAACTAATGACACATGCAAGTACAATTATGCTGACTATAATCCAAAAACAGTTGCAGCATTACCTCAACAAGGAGCTACCAAAAACCCAAGCTGGTTTCAAAGGAGAACATGGAACAAGAGATATGACTGCTGACATCAAACAGATTTTAGATGAAACTAAAGAATATCATAAGGATATTTGTGCTTTACTGGATATGCAAAGTGTGTGTGTCTGGGTAGACTAGTGAAACAAATCCATAGACATGCATATGCATATATGGGTACAGTTTATATATAAGAGGAATAGGACATTAAGAAAGCATCTCAACCCAGTCCAGTACAAAGCCACAAGTCTGATATTAGCTCATATGTCTTATATCAGTCTATAATGTCTCCTTCCAACTCATGAAGTCATAGGCCCTTGGGTGCAGAGTCATGGCGCTGGCAGGGGTCCCCTCATGGCTCCTCGCTTCCAGGGCTCAGGATCCATCAACAGCATCTAGCCGTGGCAGAAGCAACTCAGTGCTGGAAGGGGTCTCCAGGTGGCCTCTCCAACTTCAAAGGTCTGGCTCCATCAGGGCAGGGTCATGTGGCCTCTCCTCCAAATCCCTCAGCTCCTCGGATGCTGCCATCCTGTCCCGTCCGTAGTTCTTTGTCTCTGAGACTAACTCCCAACAACTCGGGAGATAGCTTCTCATCTCCATGAGGAAAATATTGAGAGATTTCCCAGAAGTCTCAGGAGAAAGCCTTGCCCACACCGAGGCCTCATTGGCTACTCAATGGCTATCTCCAGACTGACAGGCGAGACTCCACCTCTACATCTCAATCTTGAAATTAACATAAGCACATGACTGCCACACAAAGGTATCCAGTTGGGTGGATCTTAACGAACGATCATGACATGGTGAAAAAAATTGGTATTCCCAAACAATTGTACTCATGCAGAATTTGTATGAACAAGAGGATTCTGCAGAATTAAAATTAGAAACATGAGTCTGGCATGCATTCTGCCACCATATTTACTCAATCTGTAAGCTAAGAAAGTACTCCAAGGTATTGGACTATGTAAGGAAAAATGCAAGAGGATTTGAGAAGGACTCAGTATCCATATGCTATGGGCATTTGACTCAGCTCTGTTTGGTCAAAGTGAGGAGGTTTTGAAACACTTACTGATGAAACCAAAGTGTGTTAGTCCAGGTAGAGTAGAGGAACAAATTTCATAGACATACATATGGATATAAGGGTAAATATATCCTTTAAATATAAGAGAAATAGGGCATTAAGAAAGCATCCCAATCCAGTCCAGTACAAAGTCATAAGTCCGATATTAGCCTCTATGCCCGATACCAGTCTATAATGTCTCCTTCTGACTCATGAAGTCACAGGTCAGTGGGTGCAGAATCCCGGAGCTGGCAGGGGTCTCCCCATGGCTCTCACTCCCAGGGCTCAAGGTTCATCAACAGCATCCAGCAGTGGCAGAAGCAACTCATCGCTGGCAGGAGTCTTCACGTGGCCTCTCCAGCTTCAGAGGTCTGGCTCCATCAGGGTCAATCCATGTGGCTTCTCCTCTAGCTTCTCAGATGCTGCCATCTTGTCTTGTCCGTGACACATCATCTCTGAAACTAACTCCCAACAACTAGGGAGATAGTTTCTCATTTTCACGAGGGAAATGTCGTGAGATTTGCCAGACATATCAGGAGAAAGCCATGCCCACACAGAGGCCTCATTGGCTAGATTAACAGGCTAGACTCCAGATTAACAGGCTAGACTCCACCCCTACATCTCAATCATGAAATTAACATAAGCACATGACCGCTACACAAATAATATAGCAGTCTTTAATATGAATTGCATTTCAATGTAAAAAACAAAATAAAAAACTGAACCTATAGATAACATCATGATGTATGGAGAAAATATCGAAGTTTTCAAGAACTTTATTTTACTTGAATCCATCATCAATCCCCATGGAAGCAACAGTCAAGAAGTTGAAAGATATTACATTGGGAAATCGTCTTTAAAGTGTTACAGGGCAAAGAAGTTACCTTGTAGACCAAGACTTGACTCAAATATTGATATTATCAATCATAAAGACGAGTAAGGGAAATCTGAATGATGAATACAGAAATCTGGAAAAATTGATGCATTTGAGTTATAGTGCTGACAAAGAATATTGAAATTACTATGTCTTGCCAGAAAAACAAACAAATCTATAACAGTATGACAGAATATTCTTTTGCCGTTGGGTATGTTATTGGTACCCCAAGAAGAAACATCATTTTTGGTAGAATAGAGGGTCTAGGAGAAAAAGGAAGGCCTTTAAGATCTGAACAAAGTGATCACACAATGGACTCAAACATAACAGTTCTAAGGACGGCATGAGTTAGGACAGTGTTTTGCTTTGTTGTGCGTACATAGGATCTCTATGAGCCAGAATCAACCCAAAGACACCTGCAATAGTGAGGTTTCAGGTGAACTTGCACTTATGTAGGAGTGGAGTCCAACCTGTGTATAAGATTCCCAGCCTCATGATGCCTCTTTGGGGCTGTTGCCTTTTTATAAGGGAGAAATTGGAAATTTATTTCTCTCCTTTTTTCTTTCATTGTTGCTGGGATTCTGTGTCTGCCTGCAGATGCTTAGAGTGGTTGGCACCTTGCTTATGTTTTCATGGACTTTGGATCATGCAACTATGCACCCACCAGCCTGCGTCCAGCTTCATTTTTCTGCATCATTGGCCTGTAGCCTTATGAGTCTGAAGAGAGAGCCCTTGCTAGCATAGGACTTATTTATTTGGAGCTGGGGCACCTTCTTGATTTAACATTGCTTCTTAGTATAAAGTTCTTTGTTGTACATAGATGAGTGTCACTGGTTTGTTGTTCTAGAACACAGCCCAACATAACCCCTAGTAACAACAACATGCTAAATAGTTTTGACTCATAGCAACCACGTATGAATCAGGGTAGAATTGTGCTACGTGTTCTTTTCAATGGTTAATTTTTCAAAAGCATCTCTGGGCCTATCTTCTGTGGCAATTCTGAGTGGATTGCAACCACCAATCTTTCAGCACCACTCAGGGACTTCCACAATTGGTGACTGGAATTTTCATTTTTATAAAAAATTCAAACAAAACTATAGCTTGTACACTATTTTCAGGCATGTAATCAAGCTTGTGAGCCTTATATTCTTTTTTGTTGTTGTTGTTGTTGTTACTGTTTTTTTTGTTTTGTGGGGCATCACTGCCCTCTGGTGGTGGGAGTAGGAGGCCCAGCCTTGCTGCTGGATTTGAACCTCCAACCCAGTGGGCTGCAGTCCTGCGCACAACCACTACGCCACCAGGGCTCAGCAACTTGTACACTATTTTCATTGAGCTGAAGTGTTATGCTTTAATGAATTTTCCCCACAAAGAAAAATTACATCATTGAAGTTACAATGAAAAGTAAGTTTAAGGGGAGGAAGATTTGTGCTTAATTATCTAAGACTACTTTCTTATTTTAATGTTCAACTGGCTTTTAATAAATTGCTCTTACAGATGGAAAAATATATAAAAAATGCAATGATAAGGACACTAAAAATTATTCATGTTGGTTCATTTTTATTCTAGATTCCATCACCATTCCCACTATAAATATGATTAATAATATTCATTTAATGAGTGTCCAAAGTTTCACATCTTTTCCTTAAAATATTCTTTTCCTAAAACCATTGTACTTTTAATAATAACATTTTCTCAGCACTTTCTCATTTCCCAAATATTCTCATGGGTAAATTAATTTTATGAAAGTCTGAAAAAAACAAAAGCAAAGGTTACTTCCTACCTCAAAGTTTAAGTTTTTTTAATCTATCCCAATGCATACCTCTTTATTTTCTAACGGTTGTGAAGAAAGGAGATGGCCACAAGTCCATTTTGTGCTGCTTTCAGTCCTCATTAGCAAATGAGGAACACAGGCTATGAGAAGCTTTTATAGAAAATTATTGTTTTAACATGAACTTTTGCAGAAAATGCATTTCAAATTGTATATGAAACCAAAGTCAAGCTTTGCAGTATAATTGGGTGGCTTCAAGGGCCTAATATTTTATAAAAACATGATAAGTTGAAAGTTTTACTTGAAAATTGTTTGATTTCCGTGACATGGTGTCTTTATCTTTATTAACTGCTTAAAATGTTAACCACTTTTATTGACATATAATTCACATATCATACAATTGGCTGTTTAATCGTATTTTTTATGTTATGCAATCATCACCACAATCAATTGTAGAACATTTTCTTCATTCTTGTACTCATTCTTATTAGCTTCCTCCGCACCAGTGTGCCTGTCATAATCCAAAAAAAACCAAAAAAACAATTAATCCAGTTGCCATATCTACAGATGCATCCAATCTGAATTTCATATAAAGAAAATCCCACCAAAAGAGACAAAGAAAGAAAAAGATTCCAATAATAACAAAATGAAAAGAGGAAAACCTCAATCAAAAAGAGAATAGAAAATAATAAAAACTAGAGATAATTTAAAATGTCAAAAGTGAGAACAAGTGATAAGGTATTAAATTTTAACCTAATTTATTCTTGTTACATCCTATTGAGTTGAGTCTGGTCCATAACCACATTATGTACAACTGAAGGAAATCCTGCTCTGTGCTGCACCAATCTTATAGGTGTTCCTATGCTTGAGTCCATTGTTGCAGTCACTTTGTCAATGCCGCTCCTTGAGGGTCTTCCTCTTTTTCACTGCCTCTAGGCTTTACCAAGCACAGTATCCTTCCTCAGGGACAATAGTCTCAAGCATAGCCATCTTATGCACCACAGAAGATAACCTTGTTGACCCTCACCAGCTTTCCTATGCTTGGGCCCCTTGTAGTCACTGTTTTAACCTAACTACATCTGCATGAATGTACTTTCCAAAGGACTATAAGACTTGTGTCCTGCGATAACATTCACATAGCAAACTGATTCTTGTCTTGCTTGGTTTGAAGAACTTTGAGTATTTATTTTGTGTTTTTGAGCTCCAATATGACAATACTTAACTTCCTATTAGTTAAGGAAGATAATAACCATTCAGATATTGCATTATCTTCAATAAACCCCCTCTAGTAACGAACATCATGATCTGACTTGCCTGTGAATTCATATTCCAATGCATTGTCGCTCTCTCATATTGGTACTACATGTGTGCTCTTTAGTGAGCTGAAGTAGTTTCAGTTTTTTTTCTCCAGCAAGCAGGTATATTTCTGCTCTGAAATCATTAGTTTTGTCAGAAAACAGGTACTGAAGGATAAACAACCTACTTTACCTAACTGTATAATCTTAGATCTCCTCCCGCTTTAGTCCTGTCTTTATTTCCTCCTTCTAGTCTCTCTGGACTGTAGAGGACCATCAGGGTTGCAGTCAGGCACCTGGCACTACTTTACAACTTTCCTCACCCACTTATCCAACCAGTTTTCCCTGTTCTCTGGTGGACACATACTATATTTCTATTCTAGAGCTCACCATTGCCTCAAGCAATCATCTACATAGTCATCTAAAGAACTCTGAGA
Source organism: Nesogale talazaci (assembly GCA_004026705.1). Lineage (NCBI taxonomy): Eukaryota > Metazoa > Chordata > Mammalia > Afrosoricida > Tenrecidae > Nesogale > Nesogale talazaci. The sequence goes on from PVJH01002025.1 coordinate 166,519, forward strand.
AAACGGACTCTTCTTTCTGTATTTGCTGCTGCTCCTTCCCAGTAATCCGGTTAACATTATTGCATGGAGTTTGAAGTACTCACTGCCTCCCTCCCCCCATGGTTACAGAATTCAGCCACATTTTCAACTAAAGTATTTCTCTTTCTTTGACCTCAATGTTGCTATAGCTTTCTTATGAAAACATATTTACTCCAAGGGATCTATATGTTTCACCTAAAATTTGTGTTAAAATGTTGATTGTGATTCAGCATATCTGGGCTAATAAAGACAAATTATCAGCAGGAAGGTAGCACCATAATGAACCAGCTTAGAAGCCCTGGTTCCTAACCACCAAAGAAGAGGCCCTTGCTTTTCCTGGACACTTCCTTTGTCAAGTCCCAACCCTGGGTAATCCTCAGAAAGCTTAATTTGGCTGCAGAAAGCAACATCCTTATGTCAACAGACGCTCCTGAATATTTATGCTGTCCAAGCTCCACTGGCCCTTCACTGCTCAATCTCCAATCTTATATTATCCCACAGTGATGACAGGCTACTGTGTCTTTTCCAAGTCTTTCCCACACTTCCCAAACTCTGGAATTCAGCCTCAGTCTTCCGAGTCTCTGCCGACAGTTCTGTTTCCATCTCAGAGAGACGATAGGATACCCTGTGTTGTGAAATCTCTGCAAGTTCTTTTCCTTCCTGTGTCCTCAGAGACAAAGTATGCTGAATCTTTTCCAAGGTGAGTTATTTTTTTTTCTGATTCGGGTTCAGGTTGCTGCTAGCCTCTCAAAGGCTTTAGTCCCTTTTGTAACAGTGCTTTGGACTTCTAGCTTTTCCTTTTGCTTCTTTTTTTAGAATTCCCATCTCTTGATTTACATTATCCATCTCCTCTTGCACACTGTCTCTTTTTGTTCCAGTGAAGATCTTAGCATAGAAATCAGATGCACTTTAATTGCTGGTTCGATTATTTTTCATATCTCTGCCATATCTGGATTTGGGTCTGATGCTTCCCAGGTCTCTGTAGATTGTGGCTTTGCTTTTAACATGCATTGTAATTTTTCTCTAGTTTCTTTTCTTTTTCTCTTGTTCTTTTTGTTCAAAGCGCATGTCTTTGAAATAACGTGTCTGACTCTTGAGATACTCAACCTAGAGGTTATAGGGTATGTCAACATATACAGATGTGAAAGAGTAGGGTGGAGTTCAACCTGGCAATCAGATTAAAGCCCAATGATTCCTCCTTGAGAGTGCAGCCTATTTATACGAGAGACATTGGGGACTTCTCTCCTCTCTCTGGCCCATTCCATCTTTGCTGGGATTCTGTGTCTGTCTCCAAGGGTGGCCCCATGTGGTTCACCGATCCTGGGAGCCAAACTGAGATTGTAGGCAGCCTGACATGCTTCCCCCAACCTTGAATCCACATGACTCAGCACCCACTGGCCTGGGATTTCCCAGCTTGCCATTCCCTCTGCCAGCAGTTAGGAGAGTTTGAAGAGGACTCAGGTAGCTACAGATCCATCAGACTTGAGTTAGGTGTGGCTGGAATGCCCTTTTGATACAAAATAACTTTTTGATGGACAGTTCCTTTTGACACATATAGCAATGTCATTGGTTTGTTTCTCTAGACAACCCAGCCTCACACACCCATAACCCACTGTAGTTGCCTCTGCTATTAAGAAACAAACCAATCACTGCCATCCAAGCCACTCCAACCTATAGGGCTGCTCAATAGGGCTTCCAATAGGAGGACTGACAACTTCCGTTTTCTCCCTCAAACCACCTGGCAGGTTGGAAGTGCAGACCTGGTGCCCAGCAGTCATGGCCTAACCCACGGGGCCACGATCGCAACTCTAAGAAAGAAAGAAAACTGCTCCATGGGGTTATGAGGACTGTAAATCTTTACAGGAGCCTCATTTTTCTCCGATGCAGCAGCTAATGGTTTAGAACAGGCAACTTTTTGTTTAGCAGCCCCACCCCTAATCCATGGTCCTCCAGGATTTCCACCATGAAGAAATTAAACCTAAAAATACAGGAGTCACCCTAGGTCTTTTTGATTACAGTGGGAGCAGCAACCCAGTCTCTGATCCTCACCCTCTCTGCTTTGTGGTCCTTTGACCTCTACTCCGATGGACCAGAAAGCCCGCCAGTTGCCCTGTCTCACAAGTGCATTGTCTTGGCACTTTTCCTCTGTTGTCTCATGATTTCCTCCCCTCAACCTCTGACCTTGGCCTCGCTATTTGGCCCTGTCCCATAATCTATCTCCATGCTTTTGTCTCTGGTGTCTCTGCTCTTGGCCTCCACTGCTTCGACAGAAATCTCAAAAGGATTATTTCTTCTGATTGTCCTGGGACTTCTCTTTATCTGAGATAGCTTTTATATACAGAGGAATGGCTTTGATGGAGGTGTGGCTTTTGTCTTTTAGAAGGTCAAATCCCAAAATAAATAAAGGCTGTGACTTGGTGGAGACCCTCTACTAAAGTGAGGACTTAATCCCATCTTCATCCTGTCTATTAGCCAAGCAGAAAACTCCCTCCAACCTGGGATTATAGCCACAGACATAGGATCCAGAATTATAATACATCACATAAGGAGTTATGACTAGAAGGGCCATCTTAATTGACTGCATTTCAGCCTGTGCATTTTCTTCCAAAAAAATGATCCTTTGAAAACTGAGCGGGTTGGGCTCTGAAAAACTTTGGTTTGCTTTGGTTTAGAAAAAAGAGTTTCCTTTGCGGGCAGACAGTTGGTAAGGAGAGCAGGATACTGTTTCAAAATGGTTGCTTTTTCCTCCCTCTGCTGGATTAAAGAGTATTTTTTCTCTGAGTCTCACAATAAGAACCTCATGAATTTCTTGGAGAAAAATTCAAGAAAGGATAGGGGATGGGTCTCCTAGGACGAGGTTCTTGAGGTTTTTCTCTTTCAAGTTTTTCCATATGTTGTCTTTAGCAATTACACTATTCAATGAAACCCATCACTTGCCAACAAGTCAATGCTGCTTCATATTGAGTCCATGTATGTCCAAGAAGAACTGCGCTCTGTAGGGTTTTCCATGGTTGATAATTGGAAATAGATTGTCGATAATTTGGAAATAGATTGTCAGCTCTTTCTGTAGAGTCACCTCTGGGTGAATTGGAACATACAATATTTTGGTGAGCAGGAAATCTTGTTAACTGCCAACCACTCACAACACCCAAACCAAAACAATCAAACTCGCTGCCAGTGAGTTGGCTCCAAAGATGAGCAGCCATGTAAGACAGGGTAGAACCACCCCTTTGAGTTTCTAAAATTATAACTCATTAGGGGAGTAGAAAGCCTTGTCTTTCTCCTGCCAAGTGACCAGTGGTTTTGAACTGCTGACCTTATAGTTAGCAGTTCAACACATAAGCACTATGCCACCACGGGTCCCTCTACCATCCAGGGACTCCAATTATTCATTTACCCTTTCAGTATTCCTAGCTGATGCTGCATTCCACTATGGAGAGTTTTGCACCCAGTTATTGGTGAGTCTGTGTTAGCCTGTCTTGAAAGTTTTCAGAAATACGGTTTTTTCTTGGAACATTATTCTCTGTTGGACTTAAGGAGTTTTACTGGTTATGAAGAAAGGAATAATGACTTCCAAGCTTATTACATGCTGGATCAGAAAACAGGCAGGATTGATTACATTCCAAGAGAGTTGGTGATGATATTTTGCTACAGTATGATAAATGATTTCTTTCTCTTTATATATCTATAATTTCTTCCTCATCTCTAATTTCTTATTATAAACTTGTGACCATATTCACATCATCTATTTCTTTAAAAATGTATATAGCAGAGCTGAAATTCGGAGATTCTGGTGTGCAGAAAGCTATGCATGGCAGTGGAACCCCAAAATACATTTGCAGGACTTACAGGAGGATGGAGGTGATTTTCTTCTGATCATAATTGAGAGATGGAAATAATCTGATTATCAGACAGAGTATTGGAGAGATGACTATAATAGATTAAAATGATAAATCTGATTTAAATAGTTAAATATTGGCACTTGATCTCTCTTTGGATACATTTTGTGCTTGATATGTGCTTTTTAAAAAATATATTTTATTTTATTGGGAGTTCTTCTGAATATCATAACATTCCAGAGTTTAATCACATCAAGCAGTACTGTACAGTTACTACCACAGTCAGTTTCAAAACATTTTCTTTCTTCTTGAATTGCTTGGTATCAGCTTCCCATTATCCCCTCCCTTCCCCACTGTCCCCCTCAGGAACTAACTTATCATCTATCTCTCTATCTTCAAACTATCTATATGTTACTCATGTTACTATTACTGTTTCTTAAGGGCTAGCTATCTTGACTTCCATGTATCAAACAATATTAATTATTCAAATAAACCTACATGATTAATTAATTAATATGATTAATGAAGTAAAGCAAATAAAAGTCATAAAAGTAAAGAGAGGAACTATTAATGAAATATAGTTATGTGTTTCATCAGTGCTATACTGCACCCTGGGTTTATCATCCCTTTCATGTCACCCCTCTAAGAGGGAGTGTACAATTTACTTGCAGGTGGGTTTGGGGTCTGCTCCACATCCTCACCCCTTCACATTGATTTGGTTGCTTGGATTCGAACTTCTGATACCCTTTCCCATTAACACCTCATGATCACAAAGGTGTGCTTCTTCCATGTGGGCTTTATTGCTTCCCTGCTAGTATTGTTATGTGCATAGAACTAGGGATATTGGACCCTGAAAGAAAAGGGGATTGGACTGATAGATTATGACATGTCTTCTCTACTTATCAGATAGTCATCTGCTCTGTGTCAGGATCCCTGACACAGGGATTCTGAAAGTTTTCAGAAATACGGTTTTTTCTTGGAACATTATTCTCTGTTGGACTTAAGGAGTTTTACTGGTTATGACTACTTAGTTGTTCCTTTTTTTCTTCTCTTTTTGTTTTGTTTTGTGTGCTTATCTATACAGGATAGCCAATCCTATGATGACAGCAATGAAACCAATGATTGCTGGGAGGCATGGAAGGTGAGGAGGCAGTGGGGCTGGGGAGAGAAGTGAGCCAATAAACACAGGTCAAAGGGAATAGTAACGGCTCTAAAATGAATGGTGTGGAGACCCAAAGCCCATCTGTAGAAAATTGGGCATTCACTCACAAAAAGGTCACAAGGAAGGGACTAGCCAGCCAGGGTGAAGTATAACACCAACAAACACATAGCATACCTACATTTCTTTAATGATCCTTTCTCCCCCACTATCATGACCCAGTTTTATCTTACAAATCTGGCTTGACTAAAGAATGTACACTGGTATAAATAAGAGCTGTTGACACACAGAATCCAGGGCAGATAAACCCCTCAGGACCAATAATGAGAGTAGTCATACTATGAGAATAGGGTACATATACATACATGTGTATATGTAAATATATAATCATTTAAATTTGGGTATATTTGTTTATATATGTATATAAATGAAAATCAAACAAGAAAGCATGTAGACTTTGGGTGTCTACATCAATCTTACCTCACTACAAGAACGGTTTGCTCTAGTAAAGTAGCTGTGTATGACACCTATCTGACAGGACCACTGAAGACAAAATGGGTGCTTAAGCAAATGTGGTGAAGAAAGCTGATGGTGCCTGACTATTAAAAAATATTGTGTCTGGGGTCTTAAAGGCTTGTAGTGAAACAAGTAGCCATCTAGCAAGGATATGTACTTTTTGATAGTTTCATTTTTTTCTATTGGGGTAGGTCTATATTGTATTTTTGTCTTTGCTGGTAGCCTTAGTGTGTTCGTCCAGGTAGACTAGAGGAACAAATTCAAGGACATGCATATCGATATAAGGAAAGGGTTTATATACAAAAGGAATTGGACATGGAGAAAGCATCCCAGCCCAGTCCAAAGTCTTAAGTCTAATATTAACCCATAGCCCGAAATCAGTCTATAAAGTCTTCTTCCGACTCACAAAGTCACAGGTCAGTGAATGCAGAAACCCAGTGCTGGCAGAGCACCTCGCCTCCAGGCCTCAGGGTCCGTCAATAGCAGAAACAACTCATCGCTGGCAGAGGTCTCCATCTGGCTGCCCCAGCTTCAGAGGTCTGGCTCCATCAGGGCAAAGCCATGTGGTCTCTCCGCCGGCTCCTCCAGCTTCTCAAACGCTGCCAGCTTTCTTGTCCATGATTAATCATCTCTGAGACTAACTCCCAACAACTGGGGGAGCTAGCTTCTCATCTTCATGAGGGAAATATCCCGAGATTTCCCAGGAGTCTCAGGTGAAAGCCATGCCCACATAGAGGCCTCATTGACTACTCAATGGCTATCTCCAGATTAATAGGCTAGACTCCACCCCTACATTTCTATCATAAAATTAACATAAACATATGACTGCCACAGACCACCCCTTGTTAATTTTATACTTTCACATAACTCTGTAACCATATGTAACCTTCAAATAAACTCATACCTAAAGCTACAGGATAAAACTTAAGTGCATACAATTCAACATATGTCACCATCATTTAAAAATAATTCTATAAGTGAACAAATAATAATAATTCTATAAGTGAACCAAACAAAAGTTATCTTGTGCCTTAGAATTGTAGTTACAAAATATCTACACCTTGATCCTATAATCCTATGAATGTATATTCCACCACCTATAAGAGTTTGCAAGCCAACCACTTCATGCCTTCATTTCCCCATTTTGGGTATCTAATTTCTATATTGCCCACTTATACCAACCCAGTGCTCTGAGGAAACAATCATATCTTTCAACATGAAAAATCTTCATTCCAGTTGGAAACTCGTGAAGTGTGTATTCATTAGCAAAGTCAAATCAGGACAGGCCATCCATAAAGTCAGCAGCGATATGTATCAGTTCACAGACTCAAATCATTTCTCTTCCTCTGGTTGGGTTCTGGTCAACCCAATGTGGGCTTTTCCGCTTAGCCTCACCATGTAGCCATTGGTCGCCTTCTCTTTAGACCAAGGTCCCAACAAGTTCTCAATATGCCTAGCTCTCTCATGCTAGGTCATGAACTTCAGACCAGTCGACCCACTCTCATCTTCTCTATTTACTGTGAACCAAGTCCGTGGGTATCATTGGCCAAAGTGAACCCTGCTCTTTATTGCAGTATTTCTCCTACTTTCACCAACAAGTAGTAAATCTGGTCACCTAACAAGCATTTCAGCCTGCCACAAGTTTCCTTTAACATTCAATCCCAGAGAGGAGTTATCTTCATGGTTCCAGATTCCTTCGCTTCTGAAGAAAATCACTAGTCAGGATTTTCCAAGGAAATAGACTCTATCCTTCTTTATTGGTCAGTCTTACCTTCACTCAGACTACAAGTATCCTGAGTATTATGAAAGACTGGGTGGGGCTAATTTCTTCAGCGAAGTCTTTCCAGGTAAAGCCTAACCCCATTTGAGCTCAAGGTGGGGTTAATCACTTTAGAGATGTCTTTGACACTAAGTGCTAAACCCTCTAGAGGTCAATGCTTGGCTTGAGGTAACTAAATTGGCAAACTCTTTTACATACTTCCCAATAAACATTTCTATGCATCCTTATATTTACAATAACAGGCATAAGAAATCAGTATAAGCAGCATAGTCAGAAATCAAACTCAGTTCTTAAAACAGTCAAGGTAAGCTTATCTATATCCTTATCTAAACTACTGTTTACATAAAAACATTGAATTAGGTCTCTGAAGGCATCAAAGCAGATCCCTGCTTTGGTCAGGCATTCTGACCTTCATAACCATTGTCCTTAAACAGAATCGGCTCTGAGACACTCAATGGCAGCCCCCACCCCTGAGCTCAAGATATACATTAACAGTATCCATTTTATATAGGAACAACCAAAGAAAGCATCCAAACAAAATAATCAAACCTTTAACTTGCCATATTGTTTCCAGAAAATAACTCAGTAAACTCCAAGGGCATATTTGACTTCTGTGTAGCCAAAGGAGTAACAATACCATGAGACACAAGTCAAACAAGCTTCTGCTTTCCATCTTATGATTTGTTCCTCTAGTACCCCACTCCTGAGGTACCACAATGTGTTAGTCCAGGTAGACTAGAGGAACAAATTCAAGGACACGCATATCGATATAAGGAAATGGTTTATATACAAAAGGAATGGGACATGGAGAAAGCATCCCAGCCCAGTCCAGTCCAAAGTCATAAGTCCGATATTAGCCCATATGCCTGAAATCAGTCTATAAAGTCTTCTTCAGGAGTGGGGTATGAACCCACGCTGACATATGTCCATTGGATTCCATGGGTATGGGCCCATTTCCGCCATGAATTTGCTGTTAAGTGAGTTCCTTGATCTGAAGCAATGCTATGTGGGATCCAAGCCGGTGGATGAGGCATTCTGTAAGTCCATGAATATTAATTAATTAATTAATCATGTATGTTCATTAGAATAATTAATATTGTTTGATACATGAAAGTCAAGATAGATAACCCTTAAGAAACAGTGACAGTAACAGGAGTAACATATAGATAGTTTGAAGATAGATAGATAGATAAGTTAGTTCCTGAGGGGGACAGTGGGAAAGGGAGGGGATAATGTGAAACTGATACCAAGGAATTCAAGAAGAAAGAAAACGTTTTGAAACTGACTGTGGTAGCAACTGTACGGTACACTGGGACCATATGATCCAGCTGACCCAATGGTGCTAGAAGTGTCAGTTGTTGATAAAGATGCAGTGTGGAGTCTTTGGCAGACCCCTATTGGTGAATCACAGTGCAGACCATTGGGATTTTGGAGTTAAGTCCTGCCATCTTCTGCAGACAACTACTCCCCCTTTGAAAAACAGCCGTTGGCCTGTTACTGGGCTTTGGTGGAGACTGAACACCTCACCTTGGGCCACCAAGTCACCATGAGGCCTGAATTACCCATCATGAACTGGGTATTGTCTGACCCACAGAATCATAAAGTTGGACGTGTGCAGCAACACTCCATTGTTAAATGGAAGTGGTACATACGAGATCGGGCCAGAGCAGGACCTGAAGATACAAGTAAGCTGCATGAAGAAGTGGCCCAAATGCCCACAGTCCCCACTCCAGTCACATTACCTTCTCTTTCCGAATTTGCACCTATGACCTCCTGGGGAGTTCCTTATAATAATTTAACTAAAGAACAGAAAAGTCATGCTTGGTTCACGGATGGCTCTGCACGATATGCAGGTGCCACTTGTAAGTGGACAGGAGCAGCGCTACAGCCCCTTTCTGGGATCTCCCTGATAGATAGTGGTGAAGGAAAATCCTCCCAATGGGCAGAACTCCGAGCAGTGCACCTGGCCGTTCAGTTCGCTACAAGGAAAAATGGCCAGATGTGAGACTGTATACTGATTCACGGGCTGTGGCTAATGGCTTGGCTGGATGGTCAGGGACTTGGAAGGAATATGATTGGAAGATTGGTGACAAGGAGGTGTGGGGAAAGAGGTATATGGATGGATCTTTCTGAATGGGCCAAAAAAGTAAATGTAATTGTGTCTCATGTGAATGTTCATCAAAGGGTTACCTCTGAAGAGGAGGGCTTTAACAATCAAGTAGATAAGATGACATGCACTCTGGAGACTGGCCCTCCTCTTTCCTCTGCCACTCCTGTTATTGCCCAATGGGCACACGAATGAAGTGGACATGGTGGCAGGGATGGAGGTTATGCATGGGCACAGCAACATGGACTTCCACTCACCAAGGCCGACTTGGCCACAGCTACTACTGTGTGCCCTATTTGCCAGTAGCAGAAACCGACGTTAAGTCCAAGGTACGGAACCATTCCTCAGGGAGATCAACCAGCAACTTGGTGGCAAGTTGATTATATAGGACCACTCCCATCCTGGAGGGGGCAGCACTTTGTTCTGACTGGAATAGAAACATATTCTGGATATGGATTTGCCTTCCCTGCATGCAATGCTTCTGCCACACTTAGTAACTCACTGTCATGTGTTTTTCTATGTTTGGGGGTATATGGCCAGGATAGGTGAATCTATAGAGATAATAACTAGAATAAAGGCTCCTGGGTTATGCAGCGGGAAACTGGGGATGGGGGCAAGTAAGGAAAGCTGATGCCAAGGAGTTCGAAAGAAAGAAAATGTTCTGAGATGGATTTGCTAGTGGTTGTGCAACACTCTTGAGTTGATTGGACTATGGAATGGTGTGTCTTGATTATCTCCTAATAAAACAGTTTAAAGGGGGTCGGGGTGGGTGGGGTGGAGTGGTGTTGGCTGGCAGGACAAGTTAATGGGAAAGTTGATAAATTGTTTAAGTTGTAGAATACAAAAATGGTCTGATATGTAAATCCTTGCCTCATACATAATGCGATGTTTTACAGTTAAACAAACAAATAACAGTGTATGTATCTTGAGCGCTGCCCTTACTGACCCTTTAAAAACCAGCATCTACATCTACCACTATAGGAAAAGCTCTAACAGTCCATTTTCTCCTAATTAGCAAAGCCATTTGTAGAATCTCTAATGCCTTCTTCCCACTGGCTTTTTTGGAACATGTTTCACTGCAAAAAATTGTCACTGGCCTCATTTTTCACACTCTGTCTTCTTTGGGTTTGGGTTTGTTTTCTCTCCCTTCTTACAATTCTTATAACATTCCATACATCAAGCACATTTGTACATATGTTGCCATCATCATTTCCAAAACATTTTACTTGAGACCTTGGTATAAAGTCCTCTTTTTTCCACTCCCTCCCCTTTCCTCCCACCCTCAAAAATTCTTGATCAGTTATAGGTGTTATTATTATTTCATATATTACACTGTGCATCATCTCCCTTCACTCACATTTCTGTTATTCATTCCTTTTGGGGAGGGGGTTTTTGAATATTTACCCAATCTTGTTATGGGTTATCCCTTTTGTTCCCTTTACCCTCCCCAATCATCCCTCTACCCTCATTATTTTGCTACTTCCATAACTGTACCTAAAGGATCTCTCTGTCCTGAATTCATATGTTGAGTGCTCTTATCTGTATCAACATGTGTTCTCCAATCTAGCCAGATTTTAAGGTAGAACTGGGTCATGATAATGGGTGATGGGGTGAGGAAGTATTGAGGAACTAGAGAAATGATATGTTATTTGTCAATGCTATACTATACTTTGGTTTAATCATCCTTTCCTTATAACCGTACTGTGGAGAGATATCCAATTGTCTACAGATAGATCCATTCCAACCCCCCTCACTCACATCAATATAGTTTTTTGTTTGGGATTCTTTGATACCTGATCCCATTGACACTTGTGTAAGTCTAAGTACATTAGAGAAGGCAATCCACAGAAAACATATGTGTAAGAGAGAATTGTATATAAAGGGTATGTGAATATCAAGAAAATATACTAACCCAGTGCTGCTCAAGCCCGCAAGTCCGACATTAGCCCATGTATTCAACAGCAATCCACAAAGTCCTCCTCCATATCACAAAACACAACCAATGATGCTGACTGCAGGAGAAAAGTCAAATCAGTGAACATGTAGGCATCTCAGTGCCTACAGGGGTCTCTACACAGCTGCTTCAGCACCCAGGGCTGCACTGGGGTAGGTCCATGTTACTTCTTGGGAATGTCTTGCAGGAAGTGAGTCTTGTCAGCTGAAGCAGGGAACTGGCTAAGGCAGCTGCTCCCTGATTTGACCATGAAAAAGCAAGAGACCCGAGAATTGGAAAGGTGAGGAATTTATCTCTCCACCCTTCAATTGATCCCACATGTGTTTATCAGCCAGGTTGATCCAATAAACCATAACTATCTCAACATCTCATGATCACAAAGGCTGGTGTGCTTCTTCAATATGGACTTATTTGCTTCCCTGCTAGATGGCAGCTTGTTTAACCTCCAGTCTTTAAGACACCAGATGCTGTATCTTTTGGTAGCCAGGCACCATCCACTCTGTTCACCACATTTGCTTACAAACCCATTTTGTCAACGATCATGTTGAGAAGGTGAGTATCAAAGAATGCCAGGTTACTAGAAGAGTATTCTTGTGTTAAGGAAGGTCTTAATAGAGGCCCAAAGTCTGTCTTTTATCTTATTATTTTGCATAATAAAGGCCTCTATCCCTTTCAGTATAAATTATAGGCATATATATACATGCCTATAACTATACCTCTATAAATAACTTTTTCCTTCTATTTATTAATTCTTATTTCCTTTCACCTTCCTCCTATCCCACTATCATGCTTATCTTCTATTCAACTCTCAGTGATTTCTCTCAGATACATTCCACTGTCCTCCTCACCATCAATTTTAGATCTCTTGTTGTTCCCTTATTTCTGAGTTTGGTTTCTCCCTACTTCCCTTCACATCCCCTTCTCTCCCACGCCCCCACAAAACCACTGGTCCCATTGTTTTCTCATCAGTATTGTTCATCCCACCTATATTATATAGATAGACATAAGGTTAAAGAAAAAGAAGCACAAACAAAAATAGAAAACAAAACAAGAAATTGTTTATCCTCTATTCCCTTTGTACTTTTTGAGCTTACCGCAGTAGACTCATGTTGTACTTGTCCCTTTGTGCATGGATAACTTTGCTTAACATAATTTCCTCCAAATCTTCCCATGAGACAATCTTCTTCATGCATTTTCACTGCTTTTTTAGGGCTGTGTAATACTCCATTGTATGTATATACTCACAACACACTACCCAGCACTTGTTTCTTTCAAATTTTTTGAATTGGGCTCTCTTTGAAGGTATTAGGTGGTATCTCATAGTTGTTTGAATTTGCATTTGCATTAAAGCTAATGATTGGGAACATTTTCTCATATTTTTATGGGTTATTTGGATTTGGGGCCTGTTGAAACTTCTGTTCAGGTCTTTTTCCTGTTTCCTCAGTGGGTTCTTTGTCTTTTTCTTGTTGTAGGGTAGCAGAGTATTATGTATTTTCATAATAAGCCCTTTTTTATGTATCACTGCTAAAGATGTTTTACCAGTATGTGGGCTCTCTTATTGCTCTCTAGGTAAAGTCTTATTACTCTCTAGGTGAAGCTCATAGGTATATTATCTTCAGAATATCCATATGTCAATATTTGCCACTTTTATGTGTGTATGTTTTTCGCTATTTCTCATAGCCTTTGTATTCCCTATGCTAGAATTCTTGGGTCTTCCCCAGTTCCCTCATTGATGGCCCTAATAATCTGGGGTTTTACTTTTAGGTCTGTGAACCACCTCGACTTTATTCTTGTGCATGGGATGAGGTAAGGGTCTTCATTTTTCTGCAGGTAGGCTAGGGAACTAAATCCCGAGAGACACATGTGAATAAGAGAGTTTTATATACAAGAGCAATTGAATATTGAGAAAACATCTCAGTCCAGTCCAAATCAAGTCCATAAGTCCAATATTAGTCCATCTGTCCAATACCAATATATAAATTCCTATTCAGAATCACAAAATACATGCAATGACACTGAATACAGGAAGTTCACAGTGCAGTGGATGGGAGGTCTTGTGAATCCAGGGGCATTGTAAACATCTCAGCATTGGCAGGGGTCTTCATGTGGCTCCTCTAGGTCAGGGCAGTAGTCTAGATTCATGTGTCTTCTTATGTGCAATGATTCCCAGGTAGTGAGATTGCTTCCTACCTTGGGTGAGCTATTTATCTCCTTAGCGCCTTCAAATGAGGTCATCAAGCTGTGATCTGATTGACAGGCTAAATTCCATCCCGTTCACGATCAAGAGTCAAATTGACACCTTGACACTGTTTTTTTTCCATCACCATTTGTTGAAGAGGTCATCCAATGACCATTTTATATTTGGGGAGTCCTTATCAAAGATAGGTTTTCTAGATACTGATGCTTTTATTTCAAATTTTCTGTCCCTTTCGATTGATCTGAGTATCTGTCATTATACCAGTACCATGTTGTCCTGACCACTTTGGCTATATAATAATTGGTTAAGTCAGGTAAAGCAGCCCTCCAACTTTATCCTTCTTCTTGAGGATTTCTTTGCTAATTCTGGGCTTCTTCCCTCTTCTTGTGAATTTGGTAGACAGTTTTTTCAATTCCTTGAAAAAAAGATGTTGGTATTTATATTGGAATAGAGTTAAATTTATAGTGTCTTGACTAGAATTGACATCTTTACTATATTGTTTTCTGACCCACAAGCATGGCTTGCACTTTGAGATCAGTTTTGTCAGCGATCTGGATTGCAATGTTTGCTTTCTTTGAATTGCCATTTCCTTGATATGTCTCTTCCAGCCTTTACTTCTCAGCCCATGTTTTGTCTACAAGATGGAGATGTGTCTCATGTAGGCAACAAATTGATGGGTTATGTTTTCTAAGCCAATCTGCTAGTCACTGGCTTTTAATGGTAAGTTCAGGTCATTGACATTCAGCATTATTTTTTTCCATTTGTGGACTCCGTGATGTCATCTTGTGCCTTTTGTGTTGAGTAATTCCCTACCTCCCTTCTTATCATTGTGTTGTGTATGGTGGGGGTGGGGGTGTCGGGGGAGTTCATTCTTGCTGTCTTTTCAAAGTTGAGTTTATATTATTTGGGGGGGGGGGGGGCTTTTCGATGTGTTTACCGCTGGCTGGAGTTGCTCTATGTGGTGGTCTCCTATTTGTGTTCAATGCATGTTGCTCTTCTGACCACAGTGAGTTGTGTGAAATTCGGTTTCTTTTAACGTGTTCTGTGAGATTTTCCTTGTCTGGGAAGACTTGTTCTTCTCCATCTACCTAATAGATGTGTTTGATAGGGTAGAGGATTCTTGGGTTGCCCTTGTTCTCTTTAAACTTTTTGAAGATATTACTCCACTCTCTCCTTTTCTTCGTGCTGTAGCGTCTGAGCATATTCTTATTTGAGTACCTTTATAGGTGATGACCTTTTTTCGCTCTCACTGCTCTTTTGATTTTCACCTTTTCCTCAAAGTTAGTTAAACAACTATGTACGCTGGAAACTTCCTCCTGGGATTCAGTCTAGCTGGTGTCCTCTCTGCTTCCTGAATTGTTGCCTGATTCTCATTCATTAAGTTTGAGAAGTTTTTGTCCATGAATTCCCTTGCTATTTTTGCAGTTGACGTCTTGGTTTTGTCTTGTTCTGGTTTTCCAATTATTTGAAAGTTGTTTCTCTTAATGTCCTCAGACATTGTTCGTAGGTTTTCTTCAGCTTCTTTGATGAACTTGTGTGACTGCATTTCCTGTTTGTTGATGTCTGTCTGGTGGTCTTTGGGGTCACTAGTGTAGTTCTCTGTTTCTTCTAATCTGCTAGTGATGTCTGTTAACTTGTCATTTGCCTTTGTTGCCTCATCTTTTATCTTTTGTATTTCCTTTTGGTGCTCATCTCTTAACTCTTGTATTTCCCTTTTGTGTTAGACAGGGTTCTCCAAAGAAACAAAACCAGGACACTAATAATTTTATATAGATAGATAGGCACATAAGTATCTAACATAAGAAATAAAGTTAATTCACCTAAAAAGCAGTATGAATGACTTGGTGCAACTTACTCCCTTGAGACAGCTAATGCAATGGAAGTCCTTCAAGTCCTGAGGGCCACTGCTCATCCTCTGTAGAACAATTCAAGTTATCTGGCCACAGGTAGCAAATAGTAAGGTAGGTCACCAATAGTCACTCATATGGCAGGTCTGAGAGTCCCCAGCTCAAGAGATGTATATTCTAGTAGCGTGGTGAAGCAGGGCTTGAGAGACCCTCAATTTACAGCAATGCAGTTCATGGATAGGTGTCCTATGGGTAGTGTAGCTTGCAAATAGAGGCACAAAACAGGCAAGGGAGCCACCTGCACACTGGTCCAAAGATCCAAGAGCAAAAGAGAGAAAGGCGAGGCTCACTGAGTCATTTATATCTTTGCCCTCCAATTTTAATCTTACATGTGTTCATTGACCATGCTGGCACAACAGATCTACCTATCTTCATTGGCCATGTTGGCACAACAAACCTACCTATCATACCTTTAGTGTGTAGTCTTATCTTCTCTATCGTTTCATCCTTTTTTTTATATTGTTTCCTTCCTATCCTGTGTGACTCCAAGTAGCAGACTGAAGATTCCTTTCTGCAGTAGATTAATGTCTGCTTCTTCTATGTATGCTGTTAGCTTCAGAACTTCTTCCGAGATTGCCTTTAGTTTCTCCCATTTTTTTCATTGAGGTTGTTGGAGCTGGTTGCTGTCTCTTTGCCCCTTTAGAGAACCCTGGTGCCATTTTCCAGAGAGTCAGAGAGCACTCTCTCTTTGGGAGACTCAAAGGAATGCTTATATAGGACTCCCTATAGCTAACTGTAATTGGGAGGTCAGGCTACTGCTTTATCTCACTGTAGCTCATACCTTGCGATTGTTGAGGATCTGGATCTGTGCACAGGAATGTGGAGAGGAGGTGTGGAGAGAAAGTCTTTGTTTGGAAGGGAATCCCCTTCCATTAAATCAGCTGGTGTTGACTTTTTAGGATTTTTTCCCCTTCTTTGTCTTTTGTCACTAGGACCTGCCTGGCTTTCTCTAAAAAAAAAAAAAGAAAAAAAAGAACATCTGTCTAATATGGTCTGCTGTGGGCATTTCCTTACTGTTTTCTAAAAGAGTTTACTAAATTGTCATCAATAAAATCGATAACATGGTTAATCTGTTCTTTATCATGTTATTCTTTTCAAAAATTTTTCTCCTTAGGGCTCCCTTTTTAAAAATTTAAATGCAGTCCAAAAAGTCACAAAACCTAAGAAAATTATAGAAAAGCTCTGAGAACACAGCTGCAAAAAGTTTAAACAATACATACTAACAATGCCAACTAACTTGGCGGCCAAGTGACCATACGTGAACTGCTTTTGTTTACAAAAATCATGTGCGTCGGATCAGATTCTGATGTTTTGTTTGACCTCAAATGCAAAATTTTCTCGACATTTCACATTAAAATCTGATGATGTCAAGTCTGGATGTGGTCGAGGTGGGGTTTTGCTTTATTTATCTTTATGATGCTCCTCCTTTTCTCTGGAAGAGTGGAGTTTCCCTCTCAGTGACTCTGCTGTATTGATTTCTATGGAGTCCCTCTGGTGTGTATTACTGGGTCACCATCCTGCTGGGAATCTTCTATATTTTCTTTTTAAACCAACCTCTTAATGTAGGTTTATTTGGAGGCTCTGTCCTCAGCACCCCTTTTTCATGAAGCTATTTTTTGTGGGATGC